>LS485264.1:0-158359 GCA_900490705.1 Pristionchus arcanus
TTTTAACCTACTCAGTGATAATGTGCACAATTTGGGCAGTGCTCAATCGATTGGGGATACCAGTAGCTATCCAGCGCACTTTAGAATGAACGATTTCATTGAGTATGAAGCTTGTGACTTTGTTTTCTCGCTTTTTCGCGAAATCATGTCACACCAAAGTGGGCGGAGCTTGTGGGGCCTAAATATATCAAATATTGTTGTCTGATCAAATATTGTTGTCTGAGCTACAATATATTCCGCACATGCACTATTCTGTCTAGAAAGTACTCTCCACCTTCATTAGCATCTTACAAAGAGCGCAGCCGTTCAAGCGAGAAGTCTGAACTAAGGTAGTTTGAGAGCTTCTATTGTTGTCAGGGGTACTTAATACGGCAGTACGCATGAGATTCTCTCTAGTTTCAGTGCCCTAGACTCATTTTGCCTCATGTGATAGCGTATTGTCTGACTTACCTGCGCGTGACGCGCGAAGATTTGTTTCATTTATGTCTGGAATAAGTACAGCCAGTGTCAAGTGCCATTTGCAAAATCAGGAAGCGCAACACGGATTCTCTTGTTAGTTTCATTGGTCATACTGAAATCTTGCCCATTCGCTTCCCTTCTTTCGCTAGTTCATCGATACCGTCTTTAGTTGAACTCTTGCAACCCCTTCCCGAGCTCGCAAACAGCATATGTCACATTCGTAGCATTTTAGTACTTGTGATACAAGTCCGTGAGAATATGTGGGAATGTTCAAGACATTTGTCGTAATCAGCCCCAATAGTACGGATTCTGAGTGGTGACCAGTCGGATCGTGGGAGCCCCCAGCCTACTTCGGAGAATTGCGCTCTGCCTTCGTGCGAATACACCCGAAAAAGTGGGCTTACTCAACAACTGAAAGACCATTGTGAGCTACAAACTACGAACGTAGAATAATGAAAGCAGATGCATACGTGCTGACAGCATTTTTTTGCAGTTTTAATGGTTTGGAGACCATTATATCTGACGGTAGAGGCTGCATGGGACATTGTGGAATGGAGGCTGTTGCCTCTTCGATCAACGATGTTTGCTCGTAGACTTCTGCGTATGCACCCGATATAGAAACATGTTTTGAGCTTTTTCGACGAAGTATCCTATTCAACACCTCTCCTAGAAATTCATTGTCATCAAAATAGTATCGTAGATTTCGCTCTCTTCATTCCATGCTTTCTATCGTATGATGAATACGAGAGAATGAAGGATGGAGGAGAGGCAAACTAGAAAAATCCCTGGGCATCCTCTTTGTTCTCAGTACGAAATGTCTGAAGAACGCATCTCTTCAATTTCCCTTACCTGTTATCCTCTACTTCGAGAGATGCGAGAATATAGAGTCTTATTTTTCTTACTTGTGTACCGAGTACTAGATATCACATTTTGACGCGAAGTTGTTTATTGTTCCGCGGGTAACGAAATTGCAATTAAGAGAGCGGATCGGTAATTTTCGACCATTTTCGACCACCACGTGGCCACGCCCCCCTTTATTGAGAACCACCGGCCCATATTTTGTACATGTACACCCCTCGGGCCCGTGATACACGTATGGCCATTTAGATCCTCATTGGATCTATACTTGGTGAAAAAATAGGGTACAAAGTTGAAAAATTAACAAATTGTAACTTTTGAACGCGACAAGCTAGACTCAAAATCTCTTTTGCAGTGTACTAGGCATGACCCAAAACCAAAAAAAAGTCACCTCGAAAAAAAATTGTTTCACTTTGCACCCGATTTTTCGACCTCATAATTCGGTTTTTGGTCGATTTCACCTAAAATAAAAAGAGACCGACGGCTCTGGTTTTGCGTAAAAGTTACTTTAGTGACACCTCCTTCAACTCCAATATTGAAGGGCATCATTTTTTATGTCGTCGATGGTCATCCTTAGGCTTGAATGCTAAAAATGCCTTTCGAAGGATCGGATTTTGACCTTCAGCGTTTACTCTGTATGAGATTCTCCCATAAAATGGCTCAAATAGGAAAGTTAGGACATTTTCTGAATTATCATCGCCATAGAAGTCCATTTCAAAAATAAAAATTTTCCGGATTTTTTGGACCATGACCCGGGGTTCATGCCTCGAAAGAATTCCAAGCGTGTCTCTACGATGGCACTGGTGAAACAACTGCTCTAGGGGTGGGCTGCGCGGTGGGAGAAACATAAAGGACAGACTGAATCCAATGGAATTATGAACTTGTAAAATATTGTTATATCTAAAAATACGAGAATCAATACCAATGGATTCATCCCGCCTTATATCCCCCCTCCCGCGACTATTATGTATGGCGAGACACCTCTACCTATCACAAAAGTATGACAAGAACATGCCTGAAACGCAATTGGACACCTAAAATACAGTGAAAATGGCGAAAATATGGGAGACGAGATAGGACGGCCTCGCGAGAAGCCATCCCTTCTGGAGATAACCGGGGGTCCGCGACGAATTTGGATGCAGGGGAGGGGATATTGCACTAGCGGCCTAGGAACTTGCTCGATCGATGTCCTACCGTAACCAAGGGGATTACTGTAGGCCACCTCACTCGCGCTATTCATCGATTGATGCTAGATCGATACATAGTTGGGGCAAGGGCATAGGAATTGTGATAATGCGGAAAAGTCGTCGGCTAACTCGGGCTAGGGTCCGGCTCGTGGCGGGTTGCTGGCGCGCCAAGGAAAAGATGAAAGGCGCAGAGTTGGTGTTGCACCTCTGGCGCGCCAAATGCACAATGGTGGTTCAAAGAGAGGAGATTCAAAGTTGGACCGCGCGGGCACGGGCCGGGACGGTAGCCGGGAAGTATGAGGACGATCGATCGATTATGGTTGTGTAGATTACGGTGGTGTAGATTACGGTAGGATGCATCGATTGAGTCGACGTTTGAGAAATGGAGATGACTAGATGCACACTCTGCAATGGGAGGAAGGATTATGGAGCGGTTTAAGGGTTTGAAAGTTTGGAAGGGGCGATCGATTACTAGTCAACAACTTACTTTTTTTTGGTTGAAATTTGAGCAAAATTGATCGATAACTTATCAGAATTTCGAAAATATTCTAAGTCAATAACCAACTGACCAGCTGAATAATGCTAGGATGAGCGGGGAGGAGACGACATTTCTGTAGGGAGAAATGACAGGCTCACGTTACCCAAGTTTGCAGCTGGGTAGCCTGAAATTTATATTTTTAATCTAGAAACATCAATGAAACATGACACGTGAACATAGCCAGGTGTATGAGCTTGGAGGGTTTGGTCAGATTGAAAGGGCTTGAAATAGCCTGTTTTGAAGGTGAAGTCACGGGGAGAAACAACAGATGAAACATGAAGGTACATGGATGTGAGAAATATTGGGTGAGAAAATATATACATGGTGCTAGCCAGTGTTGATGGCAAGGCTGGATGATAATAATTCGAGTAAGCAAGAGAGTTCCGAGATTACGATCACTTTTCCTTCATAGAGACTTCCCTGAGATCAATGAGATCAGGTGTAGAATTCGATACCGCGCTAGCAAGCCTACCATCATTCGAAAGAACAGCTAAAATACAACCAAAGATCAATCCGCGGCATTTCCCTAGTCGTTAACAACGGCTCCTAGCTACAGCTCTAGGGATTGTATGAAAACCACTTCCGAACCACACTACTCTGGTTTCTCGCAACCACTAGGCAACCATAACCCCAACCACTAGGCAGGGAATGCCCCACCTAGTGGTTGGGGTTATGGTTACCAAGTGGGTGAGGTTATGGTTGCCTAGTGGTTGGAGGAATGGATCACGAAACGTAAATAAACCAGGAGAAAAGGGTCAGGGTAATCGATAATTGAATGGGAAAGCCCCATACCGCAACAAAACCATTCATGGTGGATCCACGAGTGGTTAGTCACATTCAAAAAACGATCTCCCTGGATCGTTGGTAGGACAGCACTCGAACTCGAGGCCGTCCGGTGAGTGCTTGAAAAAAGGGACCTTATAGGCAGAGTGCGTGCTAGGCACGACGGGTAGGCAACTGGTGGTTGAGGTTATGGTTGCCTAGTGGGCAGAATTCTTATGGTTACCAAGTGGTTGGAATTATGGTTGCCTTGTGGTTAGCCCAAACTCCGCCCACTTTTAATGGTTGCCTAGTGGTCGCGAGAAACCAGAGCCCACGGTCGATGAATCTTGTTTTCCTGGAGTCCGTCTTCGTGTTCCCAGACCACAAGCCCGGCCCCCTTCGGATCAACATCCTGTCTGGGGGTATTTCATGATAGTTCATTTCGGAAAATCGAGAGCGGTTCTCACAGACTCCTTCGCATCGCACTTTTTGCACTTTTTCCCTTGCATGCGTTAGCGAATCGCCAGAAAATGTTCAATATTCGTCCATTTTCGTTCACTTGTTCAGCGATCTTTTCGGTCTGTGTTGGTCTTTTGGCTTCAAAGCCTTGAAAATTAATTATTTTAATTTTAGATGAATTATCCACTGCTCATCATCATTTGCCATTCGGCGATTGCGAGCGTGTCGTTCTCCATCAATTTTGTGTTGCTGTTTTCGGTTAGTTTTATTTGGGCAATATGACCTATGGTCAACATTCCATCGAAAAGTCAATCCTTTGTATCAGTAGTTTGAAACAAACATATTCCATTCTCCTTCAATCGGAATTTTGTGATTACGGCTTTCTTTCCCAAGTGACTGGTCATTATGGTTCTACGGGAGAAATGTTGAGTAAAAATGAGTGCGTCAGGTCGAATTACGATTGGACTACCGTAAATTTGCTATTATTTCTGGAGCCAATTTTGATTTTATTTTCGAAATCCCCTTCAGATGATCGTGTTCACTCCTCGCTCCTCCCGCCCGTTCACAATCCTCATGATCTTCCACACTGTCATGGACATACTGAACACGCTGTCATCGTTTAGTAGCATGTCGAGGTAAATCGTATAGATTCGCTCAAAGACTTTTTCATACACACCTTAGACGGCGAGGTATGACAATTGTGTAGGGATCTATAATTGTGAAGGGGTCCACATTGACATTGTGATAGCTCTATTCGACCTAAACCCTGTTCCACACATTAATGACATACTCGTCAACACATTGTCCTTGTTCGAGGCAGTGAATTTTTGAGAGGAAGTCATCATCGGTAAATCGTTTCGGGCCCTGGCCTGAACACTATGTAGAATGCGTGAAACTCATCTCATTCTAATGATTCTATAAGGAAACCAACGAGAGAGCTCAGAAATGAAAGATACGAGTTCCCAGTAGAGATGGGAAAGGAAGAGGGAAGAGTTGCGAATTGATGCAAATCGCACCGTGCGCTTATGGAAGAGTGAGTCGGAATGGCCACTCTTCCATAACTCTTCCATAAGAATGAGACTCTTCCATAAGAGTGAGAGCGAATATTCTTTTGAAAAGAAGGTATTTCGCAAGGGGTTTTTGCACTCATGTGATATGAAAAGGTCTGTATGTATGCTGTCTGTATGTATGTATGCGTATGGTCTGACGGTAGTTTATAGGGCTCTGGTGTGCGAATCCAAGTAGGGTCCAAGCAAATTTCTAAGTAGCGACCAAGCCTGGAGGCAACTTGGATACAAACTTGGAATTCTAGATACGTGAATCCAACTTGGGAGTGGGGTATGGTACCTTTATTGATTGATAGTGTGAGATGCAGTGGCCTCATAACCAAAGGCTCCGCACAGTTAGACCATATGGGCCGGTCACATTCGTCTACTGCTACTACTGGGGACCGTAGACAATCGATCGCAACCGTGCCCGAAGCCAGACAGAACAGGAAAAGGGGGCTTTTTAAGCAAGGCATGTGCTGCAAGCGACGGGTATGATCCGCTCGGATCCAAGTAGGAAGACTGGGAGTAGGGTACTTGATTCCTACTCAGAATTTTACTTGATTCCAATTTGGGAACCCGAGGCCGGGGTACTGTGCTGGTTCCAACTTCGAAAACCCTATTTGATTGGATCCAAGATGGGAGCGCGCACTAGAGAGTTGCGGAAGTACCCGCTGGTGTTGAAGTAGAGACGGAACGCGCGGGAGTAGAGTGTGTCGAGCGCCGCATCGAAAAAGGAACGGAAAAGGGGTAAGCACAGCAAAGAACGGACGAAAATGGATAAAGTTGGACTTCTTCGTGGCCTTTATACGTGATAGAAAATGTAAATTAGACTCAGGCTTAGAGGCCAGACTGGTCTATTCATGCTAATAGAGTAGAGATTATGTAGAAACTATTGTCAAACGCATTTAGAAACTCACCAAGTTCTTTTTATACTCTTCCTCAACTCCCTTCACTCTTCCATTTCTCCTCTCACTCTTCCATAACTCTTCCATAAGAATTCACTCTTCCATAAGAGTTCATCTCTCTCCCTCCTCTTCCTTTCCCTCTCATTCCTCGCCGCACAGCGCGGTTTCTCTTCCTTTTGCTCTTCCTTTCTCATCTCTAGTTCCCAGTCATCAAGTTCTCAATTCAGAATCCTCTTGATTGACTTCCATCTCGTGTTCATCTCTCATGGACCGTGCCAGTTGCTGTCCACCCAGATCTGTTACATGGGCTATGGAGGATATCTGACGACTGCGAGTGCTGTGGTGAGTTGTATCTACTTGACTTTAGACGCCCTTAGTCTTTAGATGTCCTTAGTATGTCCTTAGAATTAGAATTGATAGAGCTTGCTTGATTTCGAACTAATTGCTTCCACATCTAGACCTTCTATCATACCTTCCCATTTCGAAGTTCAGTTACTGAAGTTCATTGTAAATATTTGCAGTTCCACACCAACGTGCAATCCTTCCTTGCCCGATTCTTCATCCTGAAGGATGGCAGGGTTACGAGCAAGAGGGTGAGTTGAAGATGCTTGGATAGTTATTTTTCAAAACAAGAACATAGGGAAACTAAAATTTGAAGAAGCAATTCCTTTATCATACACCGATGAAACATATTTGAGCTTCCATTTTTTCAGTATTTCACCTTTCATCGGCCATTTTTGGTCACATACATTCGTGTGAATCATACCCGGAAACGCGTCGCCGGTTTAGTGATCGTTTTACTTGCAGGTCCTACTCCAACTTGGCTTGCTGGTCGCGCCTCACGTTCTTGCGCTGTGTGTATGTGAATTTTTTTCATTTCTTTCGACCTCCTCATTTTGCATGATCTCTTGTTTAGCCTGGCGAAGAGACTTGGTGAATAGAAATCACCTACGCAAGTTTAGGTCCTCTTCACTATCTCGCAAAAACCGGACTCTGAAGCCAGGGCACTGGTGGAACGATTCGTGCCCCAGTACGCGAATGAGACGGTGATTACAGGTAAAGAAGGTTCCAGAAAAAAATGCACCGGTACTGGATAAGCTCTGGATAGTTTTTTGGGCATAATGACCACAGCCACACTGAATTGTGTCGAGGCAATCTACGTATCATACACCAGTGAAACATATTGCAGCCTCGGACACGATTTTCTCGGTGGGAATCGCCTACACGGTCATTCATACCGTATTCCTCGCGTATCCGATGTATTTCGTCATCTGGAAGCTACGGTAGGTTACAGTTATCGATCCGTCTCTGTGATCTCTGGTCGGTCAGACAGGGCGAGAGAGTGTGGGGAATGGAGAGAACTAGTGATTTCAGGAGCAAAACGATCGATACGCTGAAGGAAAAGTCGCCGAACATGAGTGTGAAGACGAAGGCGCTGCATCAACAGTTTGTGAAGGTTGGTATCGAAACAATGGAGAGCAAATATTTTTTATACCGCAATTCACAATGCGATCGATTTCCGATCACCCCATTCTGCTTCTTAGAACGGTTGAAACATATTATACTCGTTACGTAGTTCGTTCGTCTGCTGAAACCAAACAGTGACGAGTCATGAAGAGACCAATTCTTCAACCTAACAGAACTTGATGAGACCATTCAGGTGCTCACTATGCAAGCCGTCACGCCCCTTCTGCCCGTCTCGAGTGGATCCCTGTTCGTATTCACCCAGTTGATACAGGTCTACAACCCTTTCCTCGAGGCGTCAATGCAGATGGTGAGAATCTATTTTTTTATTTATTTTTATTTTTTATATTTTTTATTTCCCGGCTCTAGCCTGCAGTCCACTGGGAATCGGCTCATGATGGTTATTCATGAGATGTATTGCGATTTGTATCTTGTGGCACCTTGCAATTAGAAAATGCGGACCATATTCGGCTTCATAGAGTATTTGAAACACAAATGAATCGTGTGTCCATGGGATGGGTTTTTGTGATGTGTACAACCTTCCAATTACAAAATACGCATCTCATACGGCTATGTAGTGCATCTGAAACCGAAATGAACCTTGTCCCAACGTAATTGTAGAGTGTTTGCACACTACTCTTTTGCAGATAGCAGAATTCGCAGCGGTGATCAGTCCAATCGTCGTGTTCTACAATATCCCAGCTTACAAGAGGTATCTACCCTTTCCACGTCATGGTCTCAAATAGTTCAGGCATTTCAGAGTGATCCTCTCTTTTCTTCACTGCAAGATCTCCCGTCTGTCAATGCTACCGATCGAAACTTCCGTCCACACAGTGCATACCGCTCAAAGTAGAGTGCCTTCGAGCATTGTTAAAGCAAAAATCAATACTATTTGATTAGCGAAGCCCTCGTCATCCCAATTGTATGTCCAGCCCACTGTCTTTCTCGTTACTTTGTCTCGTTTCAATCTAGTTGTTTAGTTTGTCCTGAATAAATGGTCCTAGTGCATGTAAAAACACTCGAATTGGAGCAGAATTGAGAAAACACTACTCCATGAAAGTATGTGAAAAGAAACCAGAAAAGTATTATAAGAATAGTAAGAAATTAAAGGATATTTTAAAGAAAGACCGACCGAAAATAATTTCAACATCACACTCTCTTCATTTGCTGTACTCTCTCGCCTCGGCACAACGACACATTTATACTTTGTGTGTTTTCCCAATTTCGTGGTGTGGTCGGAGTACTGTATGTTTCCACTAGGATTTCCACGTCGTTTCGCATTTCCGAGCCGAGTTTCGCACTTTCACCTCTATTTTTGTTTCCCCAAAGCACCAGGCCTCTTCGTTAGTCTATCCGGCTTCCGTCTAGAATGTTCTTGTTATGCCCACACCCCAATAATCACCGTTTTTCGCACCGTTCGTAAATTGCTCTTCTTTGGACTTGTTCTAATTGTGTTGCTGTTCGTTTAGACTTTTATTTTTATTTAAATCTAATGTGCAGAGCAGCAGAAGCGTGATGGCGGCTGCTGGTGAGGAGCGGGCCGCCGACCTCATGCTCAAGTGCGTCGAGGAGGGCCGCGTCGACGTTCTGTGCAGCATCCTCTCACAGCTAAGTGAGTGAAGCCTCGATTAACTTGCTCCTTTTTCGCCATCTCTTTTATATAAACCATCAGAATTATTCTATTAGACTATTATCACCTGTAATTTCTCTCTGAACCTTAAAATTGGGAGCTTTAAGAACGCTTTTAGGCTTAGTCAAGGTTGCTACAGTTTCGCACATTGTTCTAATTCAATAATTTACAATTGATCCGTTTCAATGCCCTCAATTCATAGATAATGATGTATTTTATATTGAAACGTTGCTTTTCCAGAGGATAAGCCCGACTTCCACGAGCAAGTGGACATTGTCTGCTGCAAGGACGGCTCGCTATTGCACCGAGCGGTCGCGCTCAGTAAGTTTATATTTTGATATTTATAAAAATATGAGTATTACTCCGTTTCTACTCCACTTTGTTCGTGTTCCTTGTAATCCTGTTGTTTCTGCCTACTTTCTATTCACGCGCCGGTGGTTTTTGTGCCGAGCGCATCGGATCGGGAACTAGTTTGAAGCGGGGTGAACTTCATTGGAACATGATTAAATTAAATTATTTAATTAAATAATTCAGACTCAACGGACGCGGTGAATGCGCTGCTCGCGAACGGCGTCAATCCGTGCGTGCAGTCGGATGGAGGGAAGACGGCGTACCAGGTGAGACGTGGTTTCAAATTTATTACACACTCCCGATGATTGTGCAAGATCAATGACACTGCGTTCTCCATTGATACTAAAATATCATGTTTCCACTTGTCATATCGACATTTCGGTTCTCATTTCATGTCCGTGTTTCAAGTATTCAGTATTAGATCATCATTAAGTATTCAGTATTAGATCATTGGTTAGTGTGAAAATTTAGAACGGTAACTTGCGATTATGGAATCAAGTGGTCCATCTACAACAATATTTTTTATTTGATATTCAATGTTATATATAATATTCAATTATCTAATTCCTCCCAGTGCTGCAAATCGGACGCCGTTCGCAACGCCTTCGTGCAGGAGGTGCTCAAGGCGATCACCCTGTCCAAGTGAGTTGAGGGTTTTTATCACCATTGTTTAGCTTTCACAAATTAAATCGTCCAAGTGAGTTGGTGTTTCATGGTGAGACGAAAGGTGTTGGTTTCGGAAATCAGTTGATATACGTTGGCTCCGCTGTGAAAAAAAGTATTGTGATCTGGGGTAGATAAGTCATGGTTATTGGTTAGACACTGTCCCAGGGAATCCACTGTTTGAACCGTCATAATTTTGCTTGATTATTGAGCGGAGTTGACATTAATAAAATGGAGTTTCATCATGCTACAAATAGGTAACTTTCCGTTCCAGCACTTCATCTATATGCGTTGATCCTTCTTTCTATGATATGTATGGCGTCCCCTTTGGCAAAAAATAAATAATACAAACAAACAAAACGATTTATAGATTATTTGAGCGTTTCACACTCTTCATCTGTCTCTCATTGCAGCAATGGTCGTCTCTGCCAGCTGATCTCGTCGGGCATTCCCGTGGACGCCGTCGACTCGCCCGCCTCGAGGAACACACTGCTCAATTGGGCCGCCGACTTCTCGACCGTGGAGATTGTCAGGTGAGATAATGAAAGCACGAAGCCAGAATCAGCGTGGGAGCAGTGTAGTGTCCGAGAAAGTTGTTGTTAGTAGTTGGTCTCGAGGTTCTTGTGATGCATTGATGGGACTAGGTGATTTTGCGTTTCTGTGAGTCATCGTTAGTAGCTTGCTCTTGTATCGGATGATGGGATGATGGCTTCTCTCAAACAAATCATTTAATTGACCTAAGAACAAAGCGCATATATTTTTCTCACCAGGTGAGTTTACGGTTCATAGAGGGATCATAGGCCCATATTTCCAGCGAACATTGATTCTTTTAGCGATTCTCCATCTTGAATATATCACCGTAACCCATGACTCGTTCACATCTTTCCCCTCAGGACTCTCTGCGATTCGGGCGCGTCGGTCAATCTGCCGAACACGAAGGGCGAGACGCCCCTGCTCACCGCGGTGAAGAGGGGCGAGGAGACGATCGTGCGGCAGCTGCTAGCCGCTGGGGCGGATCCCAAGTCGAAGACTGTCAAGGTACGGTAGGGGTATCGATTGGTGAGTTGATTGAGCTTGGTACGGTAAAGGTATCAATTTGATGGGTAGTGTGGAGGATGAGGAGGAGAAGGACCTAAAGCAAAGACTGTCAAGGTACGGTAGGGATATCGATTAGTGATTTGATCGAGATGGGTACGGTATATTGTTATAGGAATTTTTGGACTGAAAATATAGTGTTTATTTGATACGCCACGCAATGGTTCAAGGACTGTCGAACACTCAAACTGGTTGGTTATGATACAATGGCTAAACCCTAATCTCACAGGGCGAGGACGCGTTCGAGATTGCGACGAAGAAGGGCGGCGCCCTTCTGCCGCTGTTGAGCGCCGATACGTGAGTTGATTTATTTTTTTAAGAGACCTTTCACGAGAGAACGTACCTTCTGGGATGGGATGACGGACGACTTTTCTGCAATCCATCCCAATATTTTTTTGGTGATGTCCCCATACCAAGTGCTGATATTTGGCCCAATATGAAGGGTTCTCGTGCACTCTCCGAAAAGTTACAGACCACGGCCAAAAAAATCCGAATTTTTCAACTAAATTATTTATTCGTTTTAAAACCTTAAGCCGGGGTATTTTTGCATGGAGATTCCAAAAAAATCATTTTGGAAGGTATACGACAACGTTAAAAGGTCGCAAATCATTTTTTTCGTCGATTTCCATTTTTCGTGGAAAATTTTATCCCACATTACATTGGGATCTTTACAGATTCGAAATCTCCGCGAAAAACTGTATTTGTAAAAAAAATTTCAGCCCGATCGGAGTACGGGCCCGACTTTTATAGAAGTCCGACGGAAGCGCACTAGCCGTTTTTTCACTAAATGGCCCATACGAAGAGGGCTCCGAAAATTTGGCCGACCCTTGTTTTTGCCTCTAATGGTGTTTTTCTGTCATTATGAACCTATTTACGATTTTTCAAAAACATTTCGACCTGATTTGCCGACATGAACCACCTCCACTTTTTTCACATTTTTCACCCTTATGTGAAAAATCGCTTTGGGGTCATAACAAAATTGGCCATAATAACATGTATGATTTCACTAAAAGTGACATAAAACTAATTTTTATTTACCCTAAAATACTTTTTCTTGGGTCGGAGGTTCTAATTCAACCTCACCTCTAACCCGGTTTTTCACATAAGGGGGGACCCTTATGTGAAAAAAGTGGAGGTGAGTCATGTCGGCAAATCAGGTCGAAATGTTTTTGAAAAATCGTAAATAGGTTCATAATGACAGAAAAACACCATTAGAGGCAAAAACAAGGGTCGGCCAAATATTCGGAGCCCTCTTCGTATGGGCCATTTAGTGAAAAAACGGATAGTGCGCTTCCGTCGGACTTCTATAAAAGTCGGGCCCGTACTCCGATCGGGCTGAAATTTTTTTTACAAATACAGTTTTTCACGGAGATTTCGAATCTGTAAATATCCCAATGTAATGTGGGATAAAATTTTCCACGAAAAATGAAAATCGACGAAAAAAATGATTTGCGACCTTTTAACGGTGTCGTATTCCTTCCAAAGTAATTTTTTTGGAATCTCCATGCAAAAATACCCCGAATTAAGTTTTTAAAACGAATAAATAATTTAGTTGAAAAATTCAGATTTTTTTGGCTGTGGTCTGTAACTTTTCGGAGAGTGCACGAGAACCCTTCATATTGGGCCAAATATCAGCACTTGGTATGGGAACATCACCAAAAAAATATTGGGATGGGTTGCTGAAAAGTCATCCGTAGCGAAGGTACGCTTTCTCGTGAAAGGTCTCTTAATTAATTGATTAATTAAAAATAGGAATAAGTTTTTCTGTGCTTAGTAGGGTTCTGGTTTCACAGTTATATCATCCTGCGTTGCGCGTTGGGAACGACGATTCCTGGTGCTTATTGCTTCTGGTTAAAAAAAACAAAATCACAATTATTCTAATTCATCACTGCGTCTTTTTGGTTTCACATTTTGCTCAAGTATGCTTTCTTTAACTAGATTTCGATCATGAGAAGATAGCTCACATCCAGCAAGGAAATTCAAAATTCATTTGCAGCACCCCATCATGTTTCTAGTTTCACAGTATGATCAAGTGCAGTGTTTCTGGCATCGGATTAATAAACCAGGAATATTCGATTGAAAAATATAATTATTATTTAGTGTCACCCGCGGCATTCGTCGCACGGCTTCCGTGGAGTCGATGGAGTTCGACCGGCAGTCGATCGTGTCGTGCGAGACGAGCACCGCCGCGCTGTTCAATGATCGGTAAGGGTTTTTAGTAATTTTATGAAACACAAGGTCTGATGGGTGCAAAATGCAGTAGTATTGGTATTTCAAAGAGCAATGAAGCTATTAGCTGTTCAACAATCATTAAGGGATTTGATTGAGTGGCGAAACGCCAAATCTACTGGTTTTTGAAACATTGGCGTGACGAGCAAAACTTGTGTTTCGCGAGTTAATGAAATTGCGATGACTTCGCTCTATTCGCTCATAGGTAGTCT
Source organism: Pristionchus arcanus (assembly GCA_900490705.1). Lineage (NCBI taxonomy): Eukaryota > Metazoa > Nematoda > Chromadorea > Rhabditida > Neodiplogasteridae > Pristionchus > Pristionchus arcanus. Next base: position 13,862 of record LS485264.1, read on the forward strand.
CAGTAGAGATACAAAGTAATTATATGTTGCAGTTCGGCGGAGTTCAAGTCTGGCAAGCCCGAGTGCTGGACGGACATGCTGTGGCCGCAGCCGAAGCTCGTGAGGGTGAACGGCGCGGCGAGGGCATTCCAGCTCCCGAAGGATAACAGGTGAGCGCATGCTAGACGCGACGGGTTAGAGGAAAAAGGGTGGAGGGGTTCGGTGAGGGAGATGGTGTAAGGACAAATACTGTATGTAAAAGCATTTTTCGAGTTTCATAGTTTCTCCAAGATGGATTGTGTTAGCGTACTAACTAATTTTTCACATGGGGTGACCGATTATATTTCTTGCATTCTTTATCTATCAATGATTTTCTTTTCTAAAATTAACAATAAAACAAAAAGTGTGTGCTTTTCCTTTCTTGTTTCACAGTTTGGTCTAGTAAGGCTCGCGTGACATGATTTCTAATTTCTTGCTTTCACACCATCAATACAACCAGTTCAGGCTTCAAATGGATACGCAATAGAATTACTCGGATGGAGCGCATTCCTTACTCACCTTGTTATTCTTCTATTGCAGACTGAAGATCTATTTTGACGACTCTTCCGACGGCTGTCCACGTCGGCTGATGCAGGCCATCCAGATATCCGCGCCCCTCCTGAACTCGGCCGGACTCGAGATGGACTACCGAGGACACAAGGTACTGTAAAGGGGTATTGATTGATGGGATGGCAAGTGGACTAGAGGGAGCACAGGGTTCGAAAGGGGATACTGTAGCTACGGATCTGTATCAGATGTGTAAAATGAGGTAATTGAACTTATTTGTTGAAGATTAGCGACTAGGCAAGTTGATGTTTCCCGACCGCACCTAATCTGTTTTTACTTTGTTAATTTTAATATCTCTCACTGGCTGACTGGAATTCCAATATTAAAGATTTAATAAAAGGAGATTTTTTTTTCCTTTTTTGAATCGTAAGGACTAGGCAGTTCGGCGTATCATGTAATCAGTAGTGGACATTGATAATGCGATCAGGTTTATCCCTGAAAAAAAAACTGTGTTTGAACAATGTGAACTAAATGAAATTGCACAAGGCGGGGGGTATCTCGTAATGTTTAAATTCACGGTCTTTGGTGCTTGTTCAATGTTTGATGCAGCTCGATTTTCACAAAAAATATTAACTACAGGGTGCGGCAAAAGTATTGTCCCAAAAGTTTTCAATCATATCTCACGAACGGCTCAAAGACATGCAACCCTTCTGTACCCAAATATTGTACAGTACATGTAGACTTTACCGTAGCACAATAACTGATGTTTACTAAGTCCGTATTCTAAAGCTGAATTATTTTCGATTTCCAATAATGTTACTTTGCGCCGCGTGCTTTCTCGAGGGAAAAACATTTTTTTATTTGATCTGGTTTGTATACCTAAGATTTCAAATATGGATTATGGAGCCTCATCACCCTTCTTTCACATCCCGGTGAGAAATCGATAGAATTCTTCCTTCAGCGTTAGTTGGGACTATTAAAGTGGACCACTCGAGGTCGAGCCATCCTCAATTTCAAAAATATATTTTCTTATTTTTAGGTTAAAACTGAAGCCATAGCTCCGAAACTTAAAAAAAACAGTTATCCCAATAATTTAATGATTTTTCAACGGTTAATCAAATTTGTTGGCTAATGTTATGTAGAAGTTTTAGAATATTCTTTTTTTTGTGAAAAACGCTGAATCCCGCCAATGTCAAAAATTATTCTGACGTGGATCAAAATTTCTTTAGGGAATAAACTATACAATAAATATCTATGATGGTTGCATATCCTAGGAAAAATATGAAGACTTGTCTATCTCAGTCGCTGCGACAATGGGACTCGATGAATTAATAGAAAAGTAGGTGTGCGCCGTTTAAAAATTTTCGTTCAAAAATCATATTGCGATTGAAAGGAAATTCAAGGCCATCCAATTTGCATGATAATTCAGTTTCATGTAAGGTCTTCCTAGGAAAAATTCAATCATTGTATTATCTTTCTCCACCGAGGACTCATAACACTGCAAAAAATTGCTATTCGAGAGTGTTTACACCCACCATACCCTATTCGAATCTTTTAAACTATTACTACGCATCAACCGATGAACTGTAATATTTAAAATTTCTACCATGTATAGCTCGGTACCTAAGCAATATTATGCTAAAGGCTGGGGCTTATATGTTCATGGGAGGTGAAGTAGCAATAACTATTACGATGGGACAATACTTTTGCCGCACCCTGTAAATACCGTGCATCACTAGGTGAGTTCGCGTGCCTGGCATGGTTCTAGTTCACGGTTTGTGGGGTTTATTCAATGCTAGCTACATTTCGCCTGCGAAATAATAATACCTACCTTGCAGACGGCGGACCACGACAAGGAGGACGCCTCCCTCGACGGCCGTGTCACCGTCGGCGTCTGGGACGACCGCAGGAAGAGCGGCGCCTACTGTCTCGCCATTGAGGCGGCCGGCATTGAGATTACGGTAGGATATTGTGCATCTCCTTTCCTTCATATTTTGCAGTAGAGCAAGATCATTCAAACAGGTGTTTTGCCGGCGGTTTGAGGTTACTATGGGCCTTTAAGTTTGGGTGTTTGCTTGCTCCTTTGATAGAGAGAGTGTGCGCCTCGAATAAATTTTTTTAAATCTACCGCGCGTACAACTCGTCACATACTAGTTCCAATGCTAGCGGGAATACATGTAGATGATTAAAGTCCATTTGAAGAATAATGTTTCCCTTTTCCAGGCGTGCGACTACGCGGGCGTCCGCTACGCGATGGCCACCCTCGTGCAGATTGTGCGGTTGCACCGATACGCAGCCAAGCATGTGAGTTATCGATTGATTCGGGTGAGGGCGGGGTTACGGTAGATGAGATTATCGATTGGTTAATGGTAATCAGCACATACCACGACAGGATTGGTATGCATGTATGTTACACGGGGCTCTGGAGTCTTTCTCGGTGCGGGTTTCACGGGTGCTATACATCTGGCAATGGGCATGTTCAATAATATCACTGCGCTTGTGAACAAGCTTATCCAACTTACCCATTGCAGGCAGCCTCCCAGCAGCAGAACGGGCACTCGTCCTCTCCCTCTCCTCCGTCGAGCAACGGGACGTCGTCGCACGCGGTGCCCGCCCCGCTGGCCAGTGATCCCGATCAGGTGAAGATGTTGATTAGATGATGGAACCCCAATGTGCCAGGGGGAATTTGGAATATGTAGAGCACAATGGGCAGTATTAACGACCAGCGATATGGTGAGGGGATTGAAGAGTCGTTGGAACACCAATGTGCATAGGTAGTTAATAGTATTGGGAGGGAGCGTGGATGACAGTCTGTAAATGTTAGATGAGGGATTGGAGTTGCAAGAGTGTTGCCAAATGTACGGATCAGGGATATTTGATAATGTTCAGTATCAGTTCATATTAAAAAATATTTGTTTCCTACTAGCGAGAGAGGTCGTGATCGGGTGAGGAGATTGGCGTTACATGAGGGCATCACCTTCTTTAGGGGATGCCGTCCATCAATAATCATCTTAGTTTAACGCACAGAAAAACAAAATTAAATTACTCTACGCAAGTTGGGGTTACTGCAGGCGACCAAATGTAAGTGCTGAGTATTTGTCGTTCTTAGCAGAATAATATTTCAAAAAGAAATAGTTTTTCCCTGAAAGCAAGCTGTATCATATCTGGTGGATTGTGGTTACAGGAGGGTATCAGTTGTGTATGATATTCTCTTTTTGCGATGTTGTTGGAATTCGATTTATATCAAAATATCAATATGAAATAAGATCGAACTGGTCGTGGGATATTAGAGTTACATGATCGCATAACCTTCTCGTGAAAAGGTCTTGTACTAATTTCGCATCGATGTTTCGTGTTAAAAGTCATTCTTCCTTGATAGGTTGGTTTTGCGTGGGGGAGATCATTCATCCAAAACATTTCATTTCTTTGATTCCGCCTTGCTTTCAGCTTTCAATATCAACCATGTACTTACTCTTCTAGGCCTCTGTTCCCTGTAATTTCATGATTTTATTTGCAGTTCTACCTTCCGGGCATCCTCACGAACGGCGACATCCCGTCGCTGACGGTGAGGGACGAGCCGGACCGCACGTTCCGCGCCATCTACCAGGACTTCTCGGGCTGCAGGATTCTGAACACCGAGACGGTGAGGAGGGCTTACTGAGTGCAAAAGCGTGTGAAAAATGGTGATATTAACGAAGAAATTGTGGATTAACCTAGCAAAGCTGGTGGATTAGAGCTTGATGATTGCTACAAGAACAGTGTAAATCGCTGAAGACGGTGAGTGGATTTGGCTAGTTTTGTTGGTAGAACGGAGAGAAACTTTTAGAAAGTGATAAAGCTAACAGGCCTGGTGGATTAGAGCTTGATGGTCACTGCTGGGCTTTATCCCCGCTAGATCTTCTGAATGCGGGGTCCCCATGAAGAAACTTTCGAAAATCTGCGGAGCCCCCTCGTTGTCCGAAATGGTTTTCGCGGAGCCCCCTAACAGAAAATTTTCGGAAATTGCGGAGCCCCCGGACAACTAGCGGGACTTAGCTCATCAGTGTTGATGGTTGTTACAAAGTTGTGAAAAATTGGCTAAGCCGATTGTTTCATCATTGTAAAGTGAATTAGTATTATTGTTACCAGGGCTGGGATTTTACGTTTACGGTTTTTACGGATTTTACGGTTTTACGGGATCATTCCGTAAAATTTTATTTTTACGGAATCCGTAAAATGAAATCCGTAAAATAATTTATACTGCAGAAATGGTTGAAATGTGAATTCTTATAAAATAATGCCAAATATACGGCTCTTGGGGTTCAATCTATAGTTTTGATATCGATAGTTTTCGAAAAATATGATAATGAGCGAACTTGTCTGAAACAGTTACAGGAAAAGTGAACCCACGCTTTGTTGAGAGATTCATAAAAATTGTGGAAACATGTTTACATCGACATTTAACTAGTACAATTACAAATTTGAATTGCAATACAACACTTATCAGCATGTTTGAGCTCTGAAGATTCATTATTTCATCGATAAAATGAATTTTACGGTTTTTACGGATTTTACGGAATTTTACGGTTTTGAAATCCGTAAATTTTACATTTTTACGGATCCGTAAAAACAAAATTTTACGCCCAGCCCTGATTGTTACCGTAAATGACAAGAGAAGATCGCATCGTACACCTGTTGAATTGGTGCTTGATCGATGCTTCTAATGCGTTTCCAGATTGAGAATGCAATTTTTCCTTTGTACATTTTTGAATGTAATACTTGTTCAGCTGCTGCAACTAGCGACGCGGCTGAGCTACTGCAAGGCCAACTACCTCTTCGTCAACTTTGAGGTGAGATTTTTGTGATGACTCGTAACAGGATAATCTGGGTTGCAAGGGTTGATGACCTTGAGCAGTCTCGGCTTTGAAACGATTCATTGATTGCTTCTAGTGAAAATCGGAACTAAAGTGCTGCAAATATGTCGGTTAGCGATATGTTCGTCTTCCAAAATAAGTCAGTCATCGATCGACCGTTCAGGTGCGCACGACGGATCGCTACCAGCTACCGTACACCAACCGCGATCTGTTCCACATGTCGCAAGTGTGCGACGAGCTGTTCGTCACAGTGAGTGGTTGATTTATTGATTTTTTTCTTTTATAAAGTATTTGTTTATCAAATCGAAAATGGAGGTCAATACCTGCCTTTGAAGTATTTGCGAAACTGAAATGTCGATGGTAGTTGAAAGCGACCTGCTCTGGTTCTATCAAAACCTGTGCAATTGCACTGTTTGTCACCAGCAGCTTGCTTGCTTCATAGACAGAATAACACCTTGATGCCGATGGCTGAGTTAGTCCTGCCTAGAACTCCCCTCAAAAATAAACTTAATTGAAAACTCACCCAGCGATCATGCAATATTTATCCAATTACTCCATTCCAGTTGGTGCCCTCACTAGACCTCCAATCCAACTACATCGAACCCCTCGGCTGTCGCACGATCATCGACCACTTCCTCGACGATTTCCCGCTGTCGAAGGCCGCCCACTTCGGGCCGAACATTGCCAGCATCCTGATTGCTAATCGGTGAGTGGGGGAAAGGGGCTGTGGAAGCGCAGATGTGCCTAGTTTAAGTTTTGTTGTAGACTTTTAAAAAATCGGTTAGCAGGGTAATGGGGGTTGGGGGCGTCTAATAGATTTATTTGTAGTATGTAAAAAGATCGTTTCATGGGTACCAGGAAAGGCGGCAATGCATTTTTGGGTATTGCCTTTCTGTCCCCCAAATAGGGGGTTCCCCTATACCAAATTCACCTGGTGGTTTCGAGCAGCAATGTTTGTGGATCATACATTTTCATAGCTACCGGGCCGGGAATCAGACCACTATATATTTAATGGAATCTCTTGTCAGACCACAATATATCCGCTATAAAATCAGGTGTTGGGCCATTAGATCACTATATATTTTCGGTCCCCGGTTGACAATGAAAATATATGTTTGTGGATAAGTGCTGGTGGAGGCGAGCGTCAATGAGCAGCCTACAACGAAAAATATCTGCCCCGCTTGCATTCAAGCTGATTCTAGGTAGCATAGTGTTTACGAAATGTCTGTACTACGTTGCGTTCAATTCTGCCGGCTTTGTTGAGGTAAAAAAAAACATAATATCGTCCCCCTTTCAGCCACGCTGATTCTTGGTGACAGAGTGTGTACGAAATGCGCATTCATTTGTGTGTTCGATTGTTTCAGCAACTCGTACGTAAAATATCGCCCCCCCCCCCCCCTTATAGTCGCGCTGATTCTAGGTTACGTGGTGAGTATGAAATGAGTATCCATTTGTGAGTTCGATAAGTCTACATGTCCTAGGAAAACAATATTGATACATTTTCCCTTGCAAAAAAGCTGATTCTAGGTTACGAGGTGAGTAGGTAATGGGCATTCATTTGCGTGATCGATTCGTTGGCCGCTTCGCCGTTACAATAATAATAAATTGTAAATTTGCAGTCAAGTGCTCGCGGCAGTGCAGCGACGCGTCAAGCGCATCTTCCTGTCGGTGGAGGTGGACGAGAAGAACGCCGCCGCGGTGGGTTGTTGTTGTTGTTGTTATTGCCATTTTCGAAAATGGTTGCAAAGAGGAACATGGTGTTGAGGGGCTGCACTGGTATCTCAAGTATTCGGGATCACGGTCAGTCATGATGCTCTTGCGGTGCTTTGTTCGTGTACAAAATAAATTGTGAGACCAGCAAGGGAGGTTCGCGTGACACAGGGTTGCCTAATGTGCCATTCAGGAATGTCGCCTCACTCGGTTGGCCTAGTAGGCATTACATTGTGCGCAATCAGTGTTGTATTGGTGGAACCTGTTTATAAATCACAATTAATGTCAGCTCTCCCGAATGCGGTTTGAGTCTCATTCAGCTTTCTAGTACGCATTACACCTTGCCCTTTCAGCACTGCCTGCTCTTGATTCTAAATATCAATATTCCAGCTCTCCCGCGTGCCTCCCTTCGTGACCCTCTGCGTGGAGGGCCGCTTCCCGTTCGACGCCGAGCGACTGCTCAACCCGCGCGTATCGCTTGTGTTGCGGTTCTCCACTGGTGAGTAGGGGGCTGGATTACGGTAATGAGGCACTTACAGTCAAATTCTCGACTTTTAGTTGATCGATAACTGAGTAGTTTGTGTCGCACTTAGTCTGTAAAAGAGTGCAGGTGATGGTTGAAAAATTGTGGTAGGACATGTAAGATTGCACATCTGCGTTTCATCGAGATGACTAAATACATTACATGGGACAAAGAGCAGTAACGTTCTCTCTCCGTTCGCAAATCGCTATTTCTAATAACGGCTGCGTGTGCATTCGGGTCTCATCAACAATATGAATTGCTAGCTTATAGAATCGATGCAATCCGGCTTCTTCTTTCAGTCTAATAAACAAATTAAATCGAAAAATATTGCATCAGTTTGTTAATTGGTATCCTGCAGGAGACGACGGGTACCTGTGCGCGGCGCCCGATTCGACGGCCAAGAAGGCGCTGCTGGCTGCGAAGCTGGGCGAGCGGAGCACGGTCGTGGGTGAGTACGGTAGATATTGAATTAGGGATGGAGAAGAGTGATAGATGATGAGGGTACATAGATTGTTCGAGCAGTGATTGAGATTATTTGGTTATTTTACACATAGCTCTGACATGAGCACAAGATTGAAATTGCCCTGAATAGAGGTTGATAGGACAATGGTGCGGCGCGGAAGTGCCTGCGTTCGCTCAGTGCAATTTTTTAAAAGTAAAGGATGGCTGGTGAGCATTGCAGACCGAATCTCCCTTGAAAATTAGAGAAACTACAAAGCGCGAATGTCCCTTAATGTTAATTTGAGTTTTTGTAACAATACCCACGACAGCATTGCTTTTCCACTTTAGGCATTCCCTGACGCATTGAATCGCATAGTTGCCTGGTCATTCTGCACAACATCTCAAATTACAATAAGCTGAAATATTTCGATTTAAATGTAATTTCCTGCAGGCACGATGGTGTGCGAGCTCTCGACCGGGTGCGAGATCGTCCCGCCCTCACTCTCATACATTCCACTGCTCGCTGCGGTGGGAGTGGGCTGGAATTGCGCCGTGGACATGAGACGATTCGCCTTCCTCCTCCCGAGGATCACGGCGCACCATGTGTTGTTGGATGGGTGAGTGAAAAGTAAAATAACTATTAAAAAAAAGGGTTTTCGCTTTCACTTGATACTTTTATTATTACCGTTAAAAAAACCTGGCGGCTGTGTGCTACGCGTAGTCTTCAATTATTCGGATCAGATTGGTTGATTTATCTGACAGATAGTTGGGAATGAAAATTGTTTTAAAAAATGATGAAATAGTGATCGTTCTCCCTTTCTTTATACCTGATACATCATTTAATCATTCGGAGAATAATCAAATTTATGCTCCACAATATTCAACGCATTACTTGCAGCGGTATGGTGGCGCTATTCGAGCAGGCATCCACTCTCGGGCGCGTGGAGCATCAGCTGACGCGCTTCTCGTGCGGCAGCTGGAGACCGGGACAGGAGAGCGGAGACTTTGATGTGAGTTGGCGCGAAAGGGGTGTTAACGAGCACTAGGCGCGCTGGGTTAGAAAACCGAGATAGCATAATGGTAGTTGCATTACGAAATGAGAGATCGAAATTATTTTGCACACTCCTGGAACGGGTGATTGCGGGAAACGGTATATTATTCGAGCATCAGGTTGTTACTGGCGACTTTGTGGTCCAGAGAGTCTAGATGAGAGGTTGAGGCGGGAGTTGACCAGTACCAAGTCGTCATTGTTTCCAACGAATAATTTTCACCACCATAGTTTGAGTGTGCAACTCGTGCTTCAACGATTATAGATAACCAGTCGAGGTGCACATCTGCCAGTGTTTGGCTTTTGCTGGTGCCTGAAAATTACTCAATCCTCATTCTTGTAGCTGGCCGCCACGGCAGCGGCGCTGTCGGTGTCGCCCTCCGGCGTGGCCATCTCCCCGCCAGCGAGTGAGTTGTTTTTGTTGTTGTTTTTATTTTTACAATTAAAATTTTAATTATTGATTAAACATTAGGTCGATAGTCTATATTTTTAAGAGTGGAACCTGGTGTACTGGTTTCGAAGGTGGTAGTTGTTTGCAGGGAAATCCGTCTTCTAATGCCATAGAGACTTTAGCCTGTAAACTATTGTAAAAATGGAGTTTTGAGAAGGACAGGTGCATTCTTCACGGCTGCTAGATGTCTGATTAGCATGGACTCATGTAGTTTGTCATCACCATCCGCTGGTCTAGGAAAAAAAAATAGCTGAGGCCCTCTGCCATTAAGGTGGTCCTGCTTGGCTTAGATGCCACAATACGACTGTAAAATAGCTTAACATTTCAATCGATCCATACGATCCATTTCAATCGCAGACGCGTCGAAGCGCTCCACGGGCACTGCATTAGGTTTCTAATAAAAAGACGTAGTTGCCCGTCTTGGTAGGTACGGGTTTCATGGCTACTAGAAGTATGTCTGAAATGGGCTGATGCAGTTTCTCTTCCGACTTGTGTTAAAAAAATTAATTTATCCAATGGCAGACGCGTCGAAGCGGTCGACGGGCACCGCCCTTCCCTACTCATCCACTGCCATCGTCTCCCCGCAGTCGTCCCTCCCTCCCATCTCCGTCTTTGTCGAGATCATTCTCAATCCGGAGAATCTGGCCCTGGAGCGGCTGACGCCCGTGATATTCAAGGTACGGTAGGGGGTAGTGTAGGTGGGTGAAGAAGATGAGATGATAGTGAAAAGGCAGATTCATGTTGCAGAGAGCATGTAAATGAAGATTTGTTGTTACTTCAGTCCAGTCCACAAAAAGGTGTTACGCAAAACAAAATTCACTATTCCTGCAGATCGGCGTTTCAGCGATATCATAGGAGAATGTAATTGACAAGTGGGATGATGGTGTGTTGAAAGGCACTCTTAAAAATAATAATAATTCGGATTTTTGGACCCAATAATAATCACGTTTCATCGATCTCTGAAATGTTGACAATTACTGGAAAATAGTAATACGGTAGCCCTACATTAGCAATTTACCGCTTGGCTCAGCTGTCGTTCGGGGCGGCTGTGGTTTCCAGACTCAACGAATTCCCTTTTCCATTGCAGAACTCACGGTAAATCAAATCAGCTATTCGTACAAGCCCCATTCGTGTTTCATGAACCTTTCTTAATTCCAGAAGGCCCGCATCGAGTTGCGTCGTTCGCTGCGCGCGCTGGACGACGCCCGTCGCTCGCTCCCCTACAACTTTGAGCTCGCCCTCGTCCTGGCGGAGATCAAACTGGTCACGGAGCTGCTTGTGCTTGCGAGCAGGTACGGTAGTAATTGTGCTATGGGAGGAGCTGGTAGTACGGAAGTGCAGTTGTTCGCGTGATCATCATCATCATAACCCGTAGCTCACTTGTGACCAGGCGGAGTGGCGCTGCGGTAGGTCTTCAATATCTTGAAAGTGGGGGAATTAATTAATGGTCTTTTGAGATCGCTTGCTGAAAAAATTAAATAGACGATGTGATTTGGGTCTAACAAAAAAGCTTGTAAACTAGGTGTAGTGGTGCTGCGAGCAGTCTTGATAGTCTGGGGGAGTTGCAGCTGAACCAATCATTCGGGGATTTCCGCGAAATATAATAAACAATAAAATCTGCAGGATCGGTCAGTCGTTGTGCCAGCACGGTGGCTCGTTCCTCGCGTCGAACAACAACGTGAACGGATTGGATGCGGATAGGAAGAGGTACGGTATGGGAGGGGGGGGGGTCGAGGATTGGCTTTATTTAGATAGCAGGATTGGATAGAAAGGGGCACGGTAGCTGGAAAAAAGAATGTTGATTTTTGATTTGATGTTTCGTGATCAATAGATGTATGAAACTGGTTGCGTTGGTTTGATGAGAAGTCCAATTGTTCTTTTAAAAATTAGAAATAATGATTGACGATTTCGAATCTGTGTTTCACATGCCTTAGTTAAAACCTCATAGACTCTCAAATCATTCATGCATCGAAAAATTATAGTTGAACAACAAATCGAATATTGCAGAAGCGACACGGGCATTCCGTACTCGCCGGGTCGTGTGGGCGTCGGCCATCTCCCGCTCGCGATCAGGACCGATCTGGCGAATAGGTGAGGGGGAGGGGTACGGTAGTGAAGACGAGTGATGGTAGGGTTACGGTATGATCAAAAGTATTGATCGTAGTGGGAAGGTCGAATCAAGTAGATTTGCGGGAAGTGTTGCGGTAGAGAGGGTGAATATGGTAGGGAGAATTATCGATTGCAAGCGAGAAAATGTGTCACTAAATCTCGCAGCATTGAGGCTACATGAATTTTATTAGTTCTAGAATTATTCGTCTTTCAAGCGTTGGTGTGAACCAAATAAAACACTTGGTTAATTTCCTCCCGTTTGTTTCGCGCCCCATGTGCATTTCATTAAAAGTTGTCAGTCAATGCTTATGCTCAACTTCCAGATTGCGATCTTTGAAAATCACGTAGATTGTAGATTTGCAGTGAGCAATGTTATCCAGTTAGTTTCGCGCTGATGGAATATTTCATTTGCAGTTCCGTTCAACTCGTTCTGTAAACGGGCGGAATATTGTTGTTGTTTTTTCAACAATTGCTGCAATCCGCCTTGATCCCGCTTGTTTCATGCCGCTGAAATATTTCATTAGTAGTTCAGCTCAACTAGTTTGATGAATGTGCAATTGTGAATTTCAAAACATCTTTATTGCAGTCTGCTGGAGATCCGTGCGCAGTTCCAGCACGTGTGGCTGTCCCGCTCCATCCCCTCGACGCTGCCCAACGCCCTCAAGATATTCGACAATCTGTTCAAGTACGTTTCTTGCTGAATGTTATCTAGAATGACTGAAACGTTAATAGTGCGGGTACGTAAGTGGAACGTGACAGGTCATCTTGTAGTCAAAAATGTTTTTGTTGTTTTTGTTAGGCACGGATACTTGATTGAAAACAATATAGATGCGAAAATTATATCAACCACCTGAAACATAAATGCAAATGGAAGTTTCAGGGCGCTCCTGCCACCCGATCTACAGGAGTTTGGCAAGCAGCTGCTGTGAGAGACGATCCATCGTCCATGACCTACCGTATCTAACCCCTTGATCTACCGTATCCAAGTGGTGGTGTGCAATTAATTAGTGTGTCGTACCGTTGTGTAAATAGCCTGTTTATAATCAAAGTGGATAGCAAAGTCTTTAACGAAGATGTAAAATGTATAGTGCTTATACAGCATAGAATATGATTATTATTTATATATCACAAATTATATTTATGCTAGAGCCTCTTATGTGCATGCTGAACCCTGATTGCAATTGCAGCCTAATAGCCTTATCCCATTTGTTTTCATAATTGGTGGTACCCCTCCTGAGATACGATGTTACTGTGATAGAACAACACCCTTCTTGTATCGAGTGGCAATGTCGAATTTGTAATCACAATTACTGTTTGAATAATCCCGCAGTATTCCCGTCTCACGATAATTCACTTTTGTTTTCGCCTTGATCTTTCTTTCTGCCTTATCGCCTATCGCTTCGGTTGTCAAAATATATTTCTGGGATGTTACCGTACTTGTGTCAGTGTGATATGCAATGATTACCGTATAAAGGGAGTTTGAAATGCTGATTTATCGGTTGAATAAGTGGTCCGAATCCACGGTGGTGTATCTGTCATTTGATCCCTGACCCGGTTACGGTATTCAGGTTACGGTAGCCAATATTCTATTGAGCAGGTACCGTACATCATGGGACAGTTCGACGCTCTCAAGTCTTCGCTCGACGACCACATCCAGGGCGTCAACAGGTACGGTAATGGGGAGAGTGAGAATCAATGTAATATTTGGATTGGCGATTTTTTTTTGTTCGGTTACATGGCGAATCCCGGCACTTTGATGTTGCGGATTTTGCCCAAAACATAGCGACGTGTTCAGTTTCGATAGTGGTCCGGAATAGTGCCTATTTAAAAAAAAATAATGATAGTGTGTTATAGGGTTGCTCGTTCGGTTTCGGTTTCGGGATATTCGACCCCTCTTCCCTTCCTCGCCCCTCTCCATTGCAGGTGCAATCGAGATAGGAGGGGAAGGGAAGAGGGGTCGGATAAACCGAGAGAGTCGGTTTTGCCTCGGTTTTGTTTACGACCCCTTCCCTTCTCGTCGGAATATCCGAGGAAGGGAAGAGGGTGCGCCCTCTCTCAAGAGCACGTGCTCGAGAGAGAAGGGAAGGTACTCAGTGAGCTCGGTTTTACCGAAACCGAACGTGCAACCCTAGTGTGTTATTCAAATAATGATTGTACGTTTGTGCAACATAGGTGATAGTTAGGGTAGGTTGACGGCGGAATTTCAGTGGTCTTCTGCTACGGCATCAAAAAAAATCTAACATACATCTTCCGTGATACAACACGAGGAGGTTGAATTCCATGCTGTTTGGTGCTGCATTGAAAATAGTTATTCAAGAGTGACTTCGGTATTTCAATGATATTGCGAGCAGGGTTATACATCCTCATTGCAGATACAACCCGGAGAACGTGATCGAGCTGCAGCAGTGCGTGGCGGCCATGGCCTCGGAGAACAGGTGAGGAGTTGTTATTGTTTTGTTATTTTTATTATTGGTTTGTCTCAATCAACAAGCGTGTACTATCATTTGTTGTGGGAAAACATGGAAAGGAGTAGGGAGGGTGAAGCTGAAGATTGGCGGATCGTTGGTTTATCGATGTACTCCCGCATTGCTGTTTTATTTATTCTTTCTAATTGCAAATATTGCTGCTCGAGATGCGATTCTGAATGATTCTGAATGAGACATGACATTGTAGCGCGGCTGAAACATGGTTGTTGCAAGTAGTTGAAACCGTACTTTATCCTCCTCTTGCAGATACGACCGTGACATCGCGCTCACGACCCTCAAGCTGTACCAGCTCAACCCCGACAAGTGAGTCGAGATATTTGTGGATAATTTGCATGATTTTGCACTGTAAATTAAGAGAATAGTAAATTGTTGACATTTGACGAGTGCGTGAACCGCAAAAGAACTTGCTGGGTAACCATGACTAGTGAGTTCAGCTATTTGTCTTATTTATCTGTTTTCCCTTCAAATACTGAAACAATTATAAAATGTTGACCTTTGACGAGTGCGCAGAAGTTCGCGTTTGCTTATTTGGCCACATTATTTTTGCGCTCTAATTTCGAAACAATTTTTATGATATTTTAAAAGCTTGAGCGCGCCTCAATCACTGATTAGAATTCTGAATTCATAAGATGCGCTGTGTCCGAAACTTGGAACCCACACGTGAAAAAAACACTGTACTCATTCTTTTCAACTCCCTGCACTCATCCGCATCTCTAACACTCACCTCCTCCCTCTCTCTCTATTTACCTCCCTCTCTTCATCAGGTACGACGAGGCCACCGTGCGCACGATCCTGCTCAAGACGCTCACCGTGCTGCCCGGCGCGGACTTTGCGCTCGCCAAGTGCCTCATCGACGCGAATAGAATCAACTCCCCGGTCAGTTTGCGATCCGGGGTACGGTAGGGACGTGGTATCGACGATCTGGAAGGGGTAATTTATTCCCCGATATGTGGGCAGATTGGGTTGTTGTTATTCATTTAAATCCTTAAATCCGTCACTTTCGTCTTCATTATCGAACTTACTAAATACACTTCGGTTTTTGCAGTTTTGGTGAAACACGAACTGTGCTGTCATAGTAGATTTCGAGGGAGTTGAGATAGATAGTCAGTCAGTACTTTTATTCTTTCTTACTCCAGGAGCTGCGCCTCGTGCTCAACCTCGGATCGGTGCTCGAGTCGTGCGACTACGCGACGTTCTGGAAGCTCGCCAAGGGCGAGTACGCCGCCGATGACAAGTGAGTGGGATACGGTAGATGTGGGATACGGTGGGGGGGGGGGCAAAAAGTTGTGGGAGAATGGGCAGTGTAGTTGAATTGATTTTGATTGCATAACCTGCAAAGGAACCACTGATTGTGGTCGAGAATCCATAGTCAAATAGTGGTGCGGGCGATGCTTGAATGTACCGGGTGAAAAAAATAAAAGCAATTTTTTATATGACCGAACACGCAGCAAGAATTGAGAAATTGGGAATGCCTTAGCACTAGTAGTGAAGGAGAAGCAGTGAATTAACTGGTCTTTTCGGCTTTCGACAAGATTATAATAATTCTATTCTCCCTGCAGGTTCAAGGCGCCGGCGGAGATCGCGAAGCTGATGAAGCCCATCGCCGGCTTCGAGGAGGCCGTCCGCATCTGTTAGTTTGTTATTTATGCTATTAGTATTATTAATTTTGAAACATTTAGAGCAACCGTATTACCTTTTTGTGGTTTAGCAGGGTTGACGAAACGCGCATGTTGCGGAGAATTGAAATTGGTCCGTGAATGAGGAAATCATTGTTTCTCACTGCTCCACCTTGAGTATAGGACTGTGATGAAACGAAGATGTGATAGTCATTTTCGAAACAAAAAAAAACTTGTATCCAACGATGGTTCAGACATCATATAATCTGCTCAGTAGTCCGCATCTTTTGTTCTAGTATTACTTCGTTTTGCAACTAGTGGTGTGCTGGAGTCACCCGCCCAAATTTATTTAGCTCTCTGGGATACATCGAAACACATATTTAGAGGGTGTGAATCGAAAAGTTTTTTTTCAGCTTCCAAATCAAGTTAATATTGTTTACCACAGTTACTTGTTGTTTTTAGAATCCGGTGAAACCTGATTGTTACTGTTCCAATTTATCCCATTAATCTTTTTTCCATCGCAGTCGCGTGCCGCGTCATCTCGACGACCTTCCAGTGCATCGAGAAGGCGCAGCTGATCAGACTGCTCGGAGGCGTCAACGGTGAGGGCATTTTCGGAGTTTGATCTCTGATCTCTGTGATTTCGTTTTGCTAGGATATATTTTCACTGAAATTCATGTATCGCTACTCGGTACTTTCTGGTTATGGGACATCGATAATAGTCAGAGTTCGATCGAAGAGCAATAGGACCGAGGCTTCGCAGCTGTTACATTATAAAATTGTTTTGTTAGCATTGTTGGGTTCTTGTCATAGAATTACAAAGGTAGTCTAATGTAAGGTAGACGAAGCCAACTAGGTTATCATAGTTTTGTCTTGAAATTGCTTGAATTTGCAGAGACGATTGTTTTTCCGATTTGCTTGGCCATTCTAATTTAAATACTTACTTTCTTCCATTGCAGACGCGAAGGTGGGCGAGTACGCGCGCAAGTTCGGATGGGAGGCGCGCGACAAGGGCGCCGTCTACTACATTGCCAACCACGACTCGACGATCAAGAGCCGCAACATTGACGAGCGACTGACGTTCAGCAGTGAGTTCTAGACGAGACGGGTTAGAGAGAGAGAATGCGTTCAAGAAGGATAGGCCCGTACCCTTTTTGTGAACACTACCTATTAGCCCCATTTTAAATGGTTCGCACTTGAGAGAGATACGCTTGTTTTAGTATAATTGAATACCAGTTTTTCTTGGGATAACGACGGCTTGGAGAAACTGTAATCTTGCTGTTTCACTTGTACGTTATCCCCGCGCACTGTGAGGCCGGTCAATATGAGGAGAATGGTCCTTTCAACCAATAATTGCAGACGTCCACGAGGTGCTCGTGCACACGCCCGTGCAGACGGTCATCGAGTAGGCGACGATTCGGATACGTCGGCTACCGTAGCCCACACGCCGCACCGTTCACCACACCACCCTTCCCCTCCCGTTTGCTTACTTCTACATTCATTTCACCTATGATCTTTTTTGTGTTGACTCTAGCGGACCTGAATCTGCATCTTATTTCGCCTGCTAATTAGTAAAGTATTCATGTTTGTCGTTGTGAGACATTTGATGACCCATTTGTTCTGTTGTTGGAATCGATCTGGATAAAGTTGTTCGTGTTTGAGAGAAGGATGGCGTGGTCCCGAAACGGCATTCACGAGCCGCAACGAGAACTGTACCTTTGGTGAGGCCGTAGTCCACATTTTTAGGGTTGACTGTTTCAGGAATGTTTTCAAACACCTGAAAATCCTTTTAAATAAACTCGACGAATTTCCATATCTATAAAATTCCGAACAAGCGCTATGCTCAAATCGCATGGCAAAAAAAGTTATCGGGTGAAACGCGAACCCTACGCTTTTTCCTCCTTATACCGAGTGATTTCCGGTTTTGTAGTGCATTTTCTTTATAATAGTCAACTTCTAAAAATGCGGCAAAAGGTTAGCCTCGTAGGGGGCTCGAACCCCTGACATTCAGATTAAAAGTCTGACGCTCTACCAACTGAGCTAACGAGGCTCATGCGAGAGTGTCTCGCCAACCCTTCTATCTAGGACGCGCGCGCCCGCTCTTTTTCTCTCGCCTCTCTTCTGTGTCCTTGTGTCTCTCCACCCTCGTTCATCCCAGTAACAACAGCCGGGCAACAATATCGAAAGGATTCTTGTGTTTGAGATGCGCCCTTCGAGCTCGGAAGTGGAAGACGATAAGAGGGCGAGTGAAGAGCCATCGAATGGCCGCGTCATGAGAAATACACCGGCTAGGAGGAACAGATTCAAGCCCTGTGAGTGGATCACGTCCCGAAAGTACTACCTACTCGCTATGGTGTCCTTCATTTTTAAGCGGGAAAGATCTATGAAGAAATTACGGTCGGATCCTTTTGGATGAGTTTAGGGGTCCCACTGGGCAAAACACCATGGACACTTTGCAAGAAGAAAAGATTCTTGCTTCAGATTCCCGTCGCCTATTCCCTGGCAGTGACGATGTCCGATCGCTCCCTTT
Organism: Pristionchus arcanus; assembly: GCA_900490705.1. Lineage (NCBI taxonomy): Eukaryota > Metazoa > Nematoda > Chromadorea > Rhabditida > Neodiplogasteridae > Pristionchus > Pristionchus arcanus. The sequence goes on from LS485264.1 coordinate 32,154, forward strand.
CATCTCGACTTCCGTAATGAGCACTGTGCTGCCAGAGCCGACTACAGTATCAGAAGACGCACCCGAGGAAGTGGGACAGGGAAGCCAGTGCGAACAGGTGATTTGGAGTTTTGGCGAATCACTTTGGTTCAAATGGTGAACCTAGATGATCCTTGGAGAGATCGATTCGAAATAAATGTAATTTATTTTCACAGAATTCCGAAAAGGACGTCAACGGTGATCCCAACCCTGACGAGAAACAGAAGGAAATGACACTAAAGATGAATCAGAATAGTGAGTTCCTTAGTCTTTGTTTCTGATTAGAATCAATAAATTCAACAGAATCTGTTAAATTGTTTTTTTTGTTGCATTTCGATGAAAAAAAACTAGTTTGATTCTTTCGCAGATGGCAATCCGACATTCTGGTATTTCCTGCTGCGGCAATTGATGGATCCGTCGAAGAGGGAGGTAGTCGCGTGGACGGGCAGGGGAAGGGAGTTCAGGTGAGGGAAGGGCCCTTAACCCGGGTCTGTCTCTCTCTCTCTCTCTCATGTGACAGTACTCTCTCGTTTCACCAACTCACGAGGGATAAGGGAAAATGAACATGCGAGACTATTGCTCGAAGGGAGACGTTGGGAACTTCACTCGTAGTTTAGGGATTGCGGAAATGTGACAGTAAAGCAGGAGCAGTTTCTCCCGCTTTCTTTGGGTTTCAGCGAATCGATATGAGCTTGAGTTTGCTGAGCTCAATCAATGAAATTCCAGAATCAGAGACGAGAATCGGCTGGCCGAGTTGTGGTGCGCGGTGCAGGGACGAAAGAAGCTGGTGAGATTACTGTTTCAAAAATTTATTTAACTCATTTAATATTTTATTTTCAGACCAATTTCTACGCGTTTCGCCGCCATTTCTACAAGCGCTACGAGGTGGACATTTTCGTGCCGGTGGGACGAAAAGGAATGCATTACTCGTGGCAAATTGAGGTGAGATTACGGTGCCCGGAATCCGCATAGAATACCGGAGATATTGCTCTGCAAAAAGAGCTGAGATAAGGAAATTTCACAGTAGTGTGATCAGAGTTTCACATAGATGTTATGAGTTGAATGGTTGGCATTGGTGGGCGATTATCCGATAGGTCCGATAGACCTATTAGGTTCGATTTTATTCATTTATTCTGTGCTATTACTTAAGATATTGCCCCAATGGAGAAAATTGCAAAGTAGTGTGATTTGAGTTTCATGTACAGCCTATGAGTTCAAGGGCATTCATTCAGTGATTACTTCTCCTCACATAATTCTAAAACAATTTTTTTTGCAGCCGTCCGCCTACGTGAATCTGACGAGCGGCAAGCTGGATGACTACATCAGGCAGTACAGTGATGTGAGTACCAGGGGTATGAAAAAAATTCCCCCGCACGCCTTTTTTTTACATGCTCTCATCCACTGTCTGACCGGCGAGAGAGCATTGCGAAATGAGGAGTGCGGAACCTCATCGATACCGTTATCTGATGAATGGCCAATTTGCCATTTATTTGCAGAACAGTCCGACTGCTGCGAGAAAACAAGTCAGTACCAAATCGACTACCGTATCGTCGGATGCGCAGTCTACCGTATCCAACCCTTACGCTCCAAGAGATACGGTAACAAAGAATGCTGCTGAGAAGTCCGTTCTCGCCACCCTTCTATCGAAACCCTCCCCTTGCCCTCTAAATCCTCCTGGAGATACGGTAACCCCGAAACTCCCCATCCCGGAGTGGCCATCCATTAGCGCATCCATTCCGTATTACGGTATCTATCCATATTGTTTCCAACCTCAGCTTCCGCTGTATACGGTACCCGAGACTACGGTACTCCCGACCTCGTTTAATCCTTTTTTCCTACCATGGTTTGGTAACTATAATGCTTGTTTCTCGCCCGAGCCATTCTATAGTATCCCTGTTGCTAGTCCTTTAGATGCATTCTGGTACACTTCTGATGCTATACGGCAGTTCCATAGCTAGAATTCACCTTATGATTCGATGTATCCACGTTGTAAATATTAATATGTAGATTTTGTTTCATAATCATTAATATCGTTATAACGTGTCTCATTTGGATAATATTTATATGTGTAACATTGATGATAACCACAGGCTGTTGAATGCCAGTCTTTCCAATTTTTAGAAAGAGTTTTGTGATTTTGTCTCGGTGGTTTGTACTATACCATTCTTGCAATGTGTTTGGTTTTCCAAACATTGATTTCAGCAATCCGAATAAAGTTTTCCAGAAATTGGAATGTGCCAAGCAGACTGAACCGGTTCTTGTGAACCGCATGTCGATGTACCTGTGTTCCGAATTTGCGTGATGTTTATAGGTTTTTCGAAGCGCCAGTTCGCCTTGTGATATCTCGTATCCTTACATCGTTTTTGATTGTGATATGGCATCAAGTGATTAATGTTAAAGCAAGAAGTTCCCTAAAAAAGGGCTATCGGGAGATTTACTGACAACGCGAGAGAGAACGCGAAAGTGAGAGAGTTCAGAGAGTTCAAATCGTCTCTCTTGCAACCTCTTCCCATCCCTCCTCTCTCCCCCATCTTACATGCGAGCTGGAAGGGGTCACCCGCCAACCTCTTCCCATCTCAAGAGCCGATAGTCATCGTCCCATGCCCTCTCCCCTTTTCATTAACTTTTATCGAATCAATTCATCAATTTTGTCGCGTTTTTCTCGTGGTATTTGAAGGGGTCCTTACTTTTCATTTAGGTTAACTCTCTATCGTTGCAGTGTTTCCCTTGTTGATCGCTGCTTCAATTGTTTCCACTTAGTTCCTAATCCTCGCTCATCTCCCATAGATCGCCTTGCAGATGTCCCATCCTCCGACGAGTGATACGCCGTCCTGGCGGGGAATCGAACGCCGGCTAATAGATGATCGTCCTTCGAGCAGCGGAAGGAGACCCGAGCAGCCCGGTTTGTGCTTCACATTTTGATCTAAGATTAGCAACTCATCAACTCATTTTGAATAGACGTTCATTGATTATGTAGAAGTGAGGATAAGCGCTCTACTAGTGTTGACAAATCGGAACTCACCTGCCCTCGATCTGTATGCTCTTTACAAGCCGGCATGTGTAATGAAGAGTCGCACGTGTTTATTCGCGATCACTAGGTTGTGCCCACTAAACGCTGATGTCTTTAGCTGCTTAAACTTGCAACAAACTCAATAATTTAGACTCCGTCCGATCGATCGATGTTGCTGCGGGCGACCGAGAAGCTTCGACTTCCTCTGCTACCGTACCTCGCCCAGAAGTGGCCGAGTGGAGCTATGTACCAAGGGTAGGCTAAGCTCCACGAGCAGACTCCACGGCGACTCAATTGTTCGCATAATGGTCCACCATTTGGTGAAGAAATTGCTCGTTGTCCAACCTGGACACCGATGGCTACGATGACGAATAAATCTGTAATCGATAATTGCAGCCTTCCGTGTTCGTGAATATCAGGCCGAATGACGAGCCGAAAATGAAAATTAGTCGACAGGATAATAGTAAGCAAATTTTCGAGTTGCTACCTAGAGCGTCGCATTCACAACGTTGCAGACACCGAACTGATGCCTACTCTACTTCGTTATGGGAGTGAATCCGATTCCTTTCAGAAGTCATTGACTGGAACACAGCGCCGATCGGAAGAATGGCTCAGGGGCCCGTGACGGACAAACGAATGGTTCCCGTGCGTCCCTTTCGATCCGTGAGTTACATTACCATTACTACCCGCTCACTTGGGGCTTCAAAATACATTGTAAGTACGGCGACACCCCGTATCCTGGTGGACGAGTAGTCAATGTTGAGCGCAAACCACCAACGACAGGTTTTGCGTGGGTACTATTGTGTGTTTTCCGGGGATACGTCGACATTTTCGCCTAATATTCGGGTGTACGGAGGTCCAATCGCGGGGGTACACTCCAAACTTGGAGGGGTCGCTCATCACTGCGAGTAGTAGACGAGAGCCTGATGTAGAAAGTCAGCATTAGTAAAGGCATGTTATCGAGAGCAAGGGGGCATTAGGAAAGGGAGCTTTACCACTCGATGTCCAAAAATGTGTAAGTGCTTGGAGATCGCGAATGATAATGAGCGAATGATCTGTCGGGCTGGTACGAAATAGCTTCCGCAGTGTTTCCGTCAAGATTTGGAATGATATCTCGTTTTGTCTTCTAATTGTGGAATATTGCATGGTTTTCTCGTTGCCTCATTGATCATTGCTTCATCAGGACACGATAGAAGGAGACTACCGTGTCTACGACTCTACCAAGGACCTTCCTCCCGCCCGAATGCATATAGCGAATCCACCCGGTAAGCTAGTGTTATCCGCTTTATCTAAGATTCGGAAACGTTCATCTATATGGGTCTCGCAGATTTAGCCACGTGAATCTGCGAAAAGTTTGTATTTTGCAAAGTTTACCCATCAATAGAAGTAAGTTTTTGAGGTGAGGGATTTCATGATTTGTTATTGCGGTATCGTTAGTTGCGATTTATGCAAACATAACTTGAACGTTGAGTTTCAGAAAAAAATGTTTGTGTTTATTGGGAGGTATGGGTAAACATTGCATGCGATATCTGATTCTACTATTTTATTGTCTCGCTTATTTTAGATGATAGACTGATGTGGGTCTTTATTCTCCGATTACTCATTGATGAGACGAAGAAAGGATTGGTAGCGTGGACGGGAAGAGGAAGGGAGTTCAGGTGAGAAGCAGAGCATGAAATATGAATCGCCATCTCCTCATTTCGCACACTCTCTCGTCACTAGAGCCAGCAGTGAGTGTGTGAAATGAAGAGGCATGTTTGGCACGATTCCCGTATGATTCTCAATTTGTAAAATACATTATTCACAATCAGAGTGACGTCTGTCGATGCTCTGGGAGAAGCGTATCACAAACATTCGGGAAGTATGGTAAGTTTAAAAAATTATAACTAAGCGGTTTTCTAGCCAAATTAGTTTATTTGGTCGTTTTTCTGCTTGCAATGTAGTTATTGGTCTTCTGTTAAAAGATTAAAATTTGTAAAAAAAATTTTTTATTTTATTGCAAAATCGAGGATATTTTAATTTCAGGCAGACTGGCTCATGTATCGGAATACGTTTATGCAGCTGCTGAATAAATGCTATAAGCAAGAAGTTTTCCTCCCAGTATTGCCTTTTACCCCTTATGATCGCCATTACGTATTCGCCTTTGAGGTAAGAAATATTTAGTGTTTGCAAAATTAATATTGTATAAAATAATGCAACGTGGTTTGCATCCGTGCCATAAGCCTTTTCTTTCTAGAATGGACTTCAGCCTTTTTTGAAATTTTTTTAAAGAATTATACTGTCCTCCCATGATGCGTTAAAGAGATTAATAATAGCGTGATTTCAGCCTTCTACTTACGTGAACAAGTCACGCGAATGGCTGAATGAATACATTAAGAAGCATGCCGTGGTAAGTACAGTGATCAACAAAAATATACGCACTGAAATGCATCAATTTCTGCAGGTGCGCGGCATTCCGCCGAGAATCGATTCGGAAAATGTCAATGTCAGGGAAGGGGAGATGCAGCGAGAAGGCAGTAATAATAATCAACAAGAGAGTGAGTTAATTTCCAGATAGTTTACGGAATTAAATTATGCATATAATTTTGACGATATTCTGCCGAAGATGAAATGCAAATTGAATTATGGATTTATAAGAAAAAAATCGTGCGTGCTTTCAGGTCTAAACGGTGGTGTTCATTCGGCATTTCCGGGCTATCGTGTAGTCCGCTCGCGCTTCGTACCAGTGGCTCCCATTGCAACAATGGCGTACTCCAGGCCCACCGATTCGGAGCAAGTATCCCCTGCTGTCCACACAGAGCCACCGGCCGATACCGTACCCGAGACTACCGTATCCCACCATAGCATTGTGCCCCTTAATAACGCTCCAGCACCTCTGCCTTTCCACCCCCAACTATACCCGATCCGCCCCTATCCGTCGTACCCTGCGCTGATCAATCCCTTGCCCACCTCATTGCAAGGCCAATTAGCCGCATGGCAAGCAGAGTTCCCTTTAATTCAAGCAATTGCATCGCAATACCTTCTCCCCAATAACGATCCGACCCCACCCAATGATTCTGCGCATAATCAATATCCATAGGATAGCCGCTTTCCCGGACCAATTGTTGAAATGTCATAATCCCTAAAAATAATTATATTACGTGTTTTCGCCTGATAAGATGCCATATTTTTGATATCTCGCTGTTGTTCAATGTTCTCAATGATTTTGCCAAATTTCTAATGTGACCTGTTGCTTTGTTGTCCCCAATCGACCTGAATAAATCTTTGACGAGCCGAAAATGGATGCGTTTTGTTGCAAACCGGTTTTCATGTACCGCAAATGTACTTTCGCATTTGATAGAATGATCTGTTGTTACGAAGGATGAAAGCTCTTTGTTTTATTGTTATCGTGATCATGGTTTGGAATTTATAAAATCAATAATCGATATGTGCAGGCTTCCGGCACGATGAGGGTTGGGCCGAAGGCCGTGTCGGAATGCAGCGAAGTGCCGGAAAAGAAGAAGCGACGAAAGAGTGGGTGAATTCGGCCCTTCGCTTTTTTGGCCTAACATTTCCTTGCTGAGCACCCCTTCCCATTCATTTGTATTCACAAATAGGGTTGGCTAAACGATTGCGGGATTGCGGGCCCGCATCCCTCTCCCCCTCCCCTCGCCTATTCGTTCGGGCCCGCAACGTGACCTCCCTCTATTGCGGGCCCGCAAACCTCGTATTGCCAACACTATTCACAAACACTCCATTTTGAGAGCTGTGTTGATGTTATGATCAGTGATATTCGTACTTGCAGGCAAAACCAACGGCGGCAATCATGACGAAGCTCGCGATGCGATGCCGTCCCCGCCCGGTGCCGCTACCGTACCCTCGGATACCGTACCCTCGACTACCGCGCCCAGAACCGCCAGCATGCGTGCGGCCTCTGTTCATGCTGAAACGGAGAAGGCCAATACGGGAAAGGTAAAGGGGCGTTAAATATATTTGAAATTATTCCCTCCTGACTGATTTGGCCTTGAACAATCAAGTAGTGATTCCCGTAGAACCTCTGTGTCTCGAATAACGGGTTGAGTGTACCTTATTGTTGTCCATTTTCGATTTGCAGACGCGGGATCCTCCGATGGGAATTGTGCCGAATGCCGAATCGAAGTGCAGCGAAGCGCCGGAAAAGAAGACGAAGCGACGAAAGAGTGAGCGAATTACGAGACGATTTTCTGTATTATCATTTCTGAGCAATGCCTCTGCTAGGGCGCGGGGCTCCGTACCCGTAATTTCTATACTATTGTAAATTATTACTTCGTGGAGCCCGTAATAGTTAGGGGCCACAAGCTCCGCCCACTTTGTGCGGACACGAATTCGCCAAAAAGCGAGAAAACAAAAACACAAAGCTCATTCTAAACCAAATCACTCATTCTAAACTGCTTCGGATAGCTACTGCCAACCCCTATCGATCGAGAACTGTTCAAAAGTTGAGAATTGTTACTAAGCGGGTCAAAATTGGGTATAAAAGAAAGGAATAGGGTGTTTTAGTACCTTCGGGGATGAAAACTGAGTTCGAACAGGAATTTTCTGATGAATTCGATTTTTTTAGGATTTTTACAAGGGAACCGCAAAAGTAGGCCTCGTTCACTGCTAAATTTGCTATCACCAATCGAAAGGGACCCCATAGGGAAGTCCAAAACAGCTTTAACATTATGTAATAATTGATTCCTAAGAACCGAAAATCGATAATCATTATATGGGAGAAATTAGTGGAAAAATTGCTTGCTCCTCGCGCAGGCTAGTATTGGATCTGAGGAGAGCTGAGAGCATGTGCCATGTGGCGCAGCTGGTTAGGCGTCGGCCTTGAGAACGCTATGTCGTTGGTTCGAATCTTTTTGCTGCAACTCTTTTGAAACATTTTTTGCACTTTTAAAATGTCTTTATTTTTCATCGTAGACACTCCCAATGATGAATAATGCATACTTAAGCTTTTCACATATGAAACAGCTTCGTGAGCAATGGATAATCTCATGCAACTAGAAAAATGAATTCTGAGTGAAATGAAATAGCCATATTGCAGCGTAAATAGCTAAATGATAAATGTTTCATCATTGGGAGTGTCTACGATGAAAAATAAAGACATTTTAAAAGTGCAAAAATGTTGCAAAAGAGTTGCAGCAAAAAGATTCGAACCAACGACATAGCGTTCACAAGGCCGACGCCTAACCAGCTGCGCCACATGGCACATGCTCTCAGCTCTCCTCAGATCCAATACTAGCCTGCGCGAGGAGCAAGCAATTTTTCCACTAATTTCTCCCAAATAATGATTATCGATTTTCGGTTCTTAGGAATAAATTATTACATAATGTTAAAGCTGTTTTGGACTTCCCTATGGGGTCCCTTTCGATTGGTGATAGCAAATTTAGCAGTGAACGAGGCCTACTTTTGCGGTTCCCTTGTTAGAGAAAAAATTAGAATTTTAAAATTTTCCCCTGGCTTGTGTTTTTAGTTGGTAGATGCGCGGGAGGAGGCGAGCGAGAGGGCGGGAGGAGCGAGAGAGACACACGCAAATGAGGCTCCGCCCCCTTCCCTCTCGTCTCGCTTTTCCCTCCTCTTCCCCAGTGCTTTGCGCGCGTACTTTTCGGCCTGTAGCGCCGGACAGAGACAAGATATCGACAAACGGTAAAAAGTATGATGATATTGGGACCTCGAGGGATAGTTTGAACACATTTTTGGCCCCATTGTATAGAATATCTGCGTTGTGGCCCCTACGTAATAGTAAAAAAAATCTGCGAAGCCCACTTTATCTAGTAGATTGCGTATTATTCTTCCACTTCTACATTGGTCGATAGGATGCATAATTTCAAGCAAAATCATACGAACACTTTCAGGTAAGAATAACCACGTCGAAGCTCGCGCCGACGCAGCTCCGCCCCCTTCCCGAGCAGCTACCGTACCCTCCAACGCCGAGCTCGAATCCTCGGCTACCGTATCCGGCGGCGCACGAAGTTCGGACGAAGAAATCGATGTTGTGGGCCCCTACAATACCGTGCCCGAGAGCACCGGCTCAGATCACCACCTCATGTGGTCTTACTCTTGCTCCGCACCCGAAACTGTAATCATCAGTCCAAATGTTCCGCCCGTGCCCCATCCATTCTTTGTTCGTCCGGAGGACAATTATCACATAGTCAATGGGGAGACGATCTTCCTTGGTGGCAGGTTTCTCACTCCCGATGTAATCGATGAAATCTACGCTGAGCTGGCGGAAACTCGCCCTTGCACCAGAATGTCTAATCACGATTAGTGTTGTGGGACCCTTGGATACCGTACCCTCTCTGTCCAAATGCCCACCCATTCAGCTGTATCCCATTCGCATGTTTCAATCCCAGTCTTCCAATAATAAATTAATATTTTTCCTTGTTTTGAGCACATTTTAAAAGTTGTAATTGTATTGTTCCTTATTCTAAAAGTTCCATATTGCCGAATGCCATGCATTATTTAATAATCGATCCGAATAAAAATGTTCGATTTATTGTGTTGGAAGGTTTCCGTTGGTTTTAAAAATCCGGTTTGCAGACCGAATAGTATTTTGATAATTAATTATGTAAGTGAACTATTTTAATTAATTATGTAAGTGAACTAATCAAGAGTAAGTGTTTACGGAGAATGTTTCGTTATCGTTACTGATCGACACTCGCTAATTAATGTCTGAGACATCTAGTGGAACGTGACTATGAGTGACATCTAGCAAATATTGCCTGAAATATCCAATTGATTGATTGATAAACGAATGTCGTTAAGATGCTTCCTCCGATATCGGAGTTGTTCCCCGGAGGGAAGGCGGGAGAAGAGCCACAGAGTGGCCGCGTATTGAGAGAGACACCGGCTAGAAGGAACAGATTCGATCCTTGTGAGTCATTTACGTTTCGAAACGTTTCACATTCAAATTAGATTAGAAACTAGGAACAAAAGTCGTATAGAAAGCAAATTCCCTATAAAATATGCTATATTGTTCGCAAAAGATGTGAACAATGTGAGATATAAATATTTGCAGATTCCCGTAACTTGTTCGATGTTATCTCCAATGCCAGTCCGCCTCCTTCAATTGCTGAATCCGTAATCGATATGGATCGCACAGAGTCGGCTACAGTACCCGACGATGAGCCTGAGACTGGCAAAACCAAACGCAAACGAAAGGTTGGTCGAGGGTTGAGACGAATGAATAAGATGACAAAACAATCTTTCTTATCGCCAAAGCGCATTATTGTTGAGCTGAAGATACTTGTAAAAAAGTGCGAGACTTTCTGAAAATACGGCGTGTGTATTGACGTGATTACAATCTATTATATTTAACTTCAGATACAGATATTCCTGAAATGAAGGCAATGGGCCTGCAGGATGGTATCTTTAGGGAGGGGAGTGGGATCTTCGTACTCGGAGTGTCGGTGGGTCAAGAGATGGAATCTTCTTTTGCGAATCTTCACAATATCCGGTCGCACTTAGTCGAACTCGTATGAGGATTGTAGTGGATCATCCAGCACCGAAGACCTGACAAACGTGGTTTAGAGTAAACTCACGATGCAGGCTTCTTGAATGGCGACTTTCTTGACTGTAGATCACTTGAGACGTTGGGGATTCGTCCTGGGTCCTCCTCTTGAAGTGCACCAACTTGAAGTGTGGTTGGTATCTAACTTCGTTTTTCATTATTTATAGATAAATATAATGTGAATTCAGCCGCAGAAACCTCGCGTCTCGGGCTCGGACGACTCTGATCTGGATTGCTACACTGCTCCGACGACTCGGAACCAGAGGAAGGGCCTGGCTGGCTCTGGAGAAGCGGATGTGGAGGGAGCGCAGGGAGGTGTGTCCTCCTCCAAACTGGTCCTCAGCTCATTGTCAATGTATTTTAAAATTTTAGAATGTTTTTTTTAGACTACAGTACTCCTTCGCCGGATTCGATCGATGGCCCGCCTTCCGTGCGGGACCGCCGCGTGCGATCAAATGGGCCGAAGAAGCGGAGATCGGTGGGCGCTACCGTATTCTGTCGTATCGATTGTCGAATGACTTTTTTCTTCTAATGTACAAATATCATCCATCGCAGGGGTACAATCGAGAGAAATACGAGAAATACGATCCGACCAAGGCAGTGACCGAGAACGAAAAGCTGATGAAAGCTTATGGGTGTGAGTCACATTTGAAAATAAATCCTGTATTGTTAGTTTAGCAAGTTGTGATTCGAGATACGAATATTGAAATTTAATCAAAAAATTTCAGCCCAAAAGACTTTCTGGTTCTTCGTTCTTGAACTTCTCGTGGATCCAACGAAGAAGGAAATCGCTGCGTGGACTGGACGAGGATTGGAATTTGAGTGAGTACGATCGGATTACGGTAATCTTTAATCTCTAATCTCTAATCTTTAATCCTTATTCAACAACTCAATAATTGTTCGGTAGTGGTGATTTGCTGCCAATAAGTGGTGTGATCAGCGTCGGAAGAGAAAACAAAATTTCGCATCGCATGATTTTGTCAGGCTGTTCTATACATCACAAACAGAAGAAAAAAAATTTTTGTCGGATCTTTCATCCGACAGTATACTATGTGTGTTTGGCATTTTAATTCGCCGAAGAGCGATGCGCAATTAATCAGCTTAAACATTCAGAGTAAAATCTATGGAGGCCCTGGGAAACGAGTGGTACGCCGACAGGATCTACAAAGTAACGAAGGTATGGGAACAGCGAATCTATGAAATTCAAAGAGTTGTTTTCCCGGTTTTGGTGAATTCTAGATTCACGAATCACTGAGAATGAATGCCAGTAGTTGATACCTTACCTGATTGGTATTCACTTGTCTCCTCTTCATGTATCATAGAAATCGCCTGAGATTGAATCAAAAATTTCACACTTTCATAATTTTATATTTTCAGGTAAATGTGGACAGCATCGGTCGATTTCTGCGTGCCTACTACAAAAGACGCGTCCTGCTGCCCGTTTCGCCTAAATTGGGACGATACGCATTCATTACTGAGGTAAGGGAGGGTGGATACTAGAGCTCGAGAAATGAGTCGCCGTCTCTTCATTCCTCACACTCTCTCTCCCGTAGGAGAAGCGAGAGAGTGTGAGAAATGAAGAGACGGCGGCTCATTTCTCGAGCTCTAGTGGATACGGCCTGACAATGAGATTCGGAGGTGTGATATTGGGAGCGTCTCTGTTGCTTTGACTAATTGTAAGGCAACACTGGTCTGAACGTAAGGATTGAGCATGTAAGCAAGGTTTAATCAGCGAGATAAGGCAGGGCAAAAAAAAGAGCAGTGTTAATTATTGTAATGCAAGCGGAAGGAAATCTTGATGCTTGCAGCCGTCGATCCACGTGGGAATGACACGCGATGAGTTGGATGAATACATCGAGGAGCACTCAGTGGTAAATAATAAACCGTTCCGTTCATTATTCCTCCCTGTACTTCCGTATTTTGCGCTAAACGCCGTAGTATCAAAGTTAAGAACTCGAAGGTTACGATATCGATAAATATTGATTTTCTACCGTACTCGGCTACACATTGTCCTTTCAGATGGTGCCTGCCCAAAAGAGTAGAAGGAGTCGTTCTATGTTCTCATCTTCGTCTTTCTTGGATACCGTACCCTCGATTACCGTACCTCCGGATTCCGAGCCCGCAGCTCCGTCATCATCACTGGATATCGACCAGTACGATGATCATGATCCCCCAATGGTCAATCTTGCAGCTCCAGCTCCAGCTCTCCCTACTATCGTCCAACCAGCTGTGTTGCCGCAGAACCCGTACCAGCCCATGCCATACCCTGGTCCGTATTATGCCCCCACCCAGTTCAATACCTTACCATTTGCGTTCCCAGGTAATACCGTGTTCTATCCACCTCAGAGCCTTACCGTACCCAATCAATACTGGTATACCGTACCCAATCAATACAATCCCAACCTCTATACCGTACCCAACCAATACAATCCCATCCCATATCAGGGTATGCCTATTCAGTATTCTCACGGTCCCTACTGGTACCCTCCTGATGGCATGCATTCGAGAGTTATCTATGATCCATCGTGTGTTTGCCACATGCTTTAGAAAGTCATAAGTTGTTAATTTTGCTATATATGTTTTTGTAAATGTCTTTCTTGTGTTAAATGTACGGAGCATTGAATGCCAATTGTTGCATAGATTACAGTAGATTTCCTATTTATTGCCCATACATTGTTGTACAGATGTGTAAATCTTGCGTCATTTTTACCTTGTTTTTTTTACGTAGAATTTAGATGTCTTTGTTTTTACATCGTTGATGAAATCGAAGTGAATGGATATATCGCATTTTTATCTTGTCCATTGTTCTTGTGTGTATCTTGCGATACTTTTTACCCAGATTTATGTAGTGAGATTTGTAATGTTTTTATCTCGTTGATGAAATCAATGTGAATAAAACTTTCAATGCACGATGGGGATATCAATATTTGTATGTTTGACTCGGTATGCAATTACCGCACTCAATGTATCTTCATTCTGATCCTGATGTACGATTCTTCGATTCCATTTGAAATGTGTCTTTACTGTAAGAAAGGATGTGTTTAAAGCTCACTGCCAACATGTCACTGCCGAGTATTTTTGAAACGGTCTTCGTAAACCGAAATTTCACGTATATCTTTCATAGTATTCGATTTTCGACAAATATTCCTATGTGATTTATAGATGCTTCCACGCAAAGGAAGGAAATTAGAAGACGCAGATGCCACTGCCCAAGTGGAGACCATGAAGGTCCCCAAAGAGGAGCCCCAGAACGGTACGGTATCCGGACTACTGTAGCTAGGCTTTTATTGATTTCCAATATAAGCCTTGATTTTTCGCATCATACTGTAGCATCATGCTAGATAACTCAAAATCGATTGATTGCAGAGCCCTTCCCGCAAGGCGACGAGCATCCGTTCCCGACTCCGCAACCTGCGATCACGGACGCCGCTTCCCTCATGGCCCCGTTCCCGGCTCTGGACCATTTCCCGGCCGAATTCCCGGCTCCCGCACCGGAACCGGCCATCAAGGACTCGGAAATCTGCCTGCACGTAACCTGCTCGGCGCTCAACAAGAAGAACCTACCGGTGAGTATGGGACAGCATATCCATTAAGAAAATACTGTAGTTTTTACCAACGTAGAGTACTGTAAGAACAATAAAAATCGATTTTCAGGTTACGGTAGGCGAGATCCGGCGTCGCATGGGCTCCCCCGAGTTCATGGACTTTTGCGCCGTCGGCCGGCTGACAAGACAGTAAGCGATATCGATTTTTCGTGGGATACAGTATGAAACGATTATCGCCAACTGACTTACTGATGATATGATCATTTTTCAGGGCGAAGAGCACGGAGAGTAGACTGGAGAAGGCACTTGTCAAGTGCAGATTCGCGGTCTTCGAAATGGAGGAGCAGCCGCCGCTCAATACACGCCTCATCTCGTGCTTGCTCGAAGGTACGGTAGGCTACGGTAATCAGTGATCACCAACAGTTTATGATTTATCATTGTAGTATTTTGCTATCTTCAATTGATAATTTATTATATTTCGGTAGAATACAGAAAACTTCTTAAATTTTTGGCCCAAGTGCCAGCCGCTCATAATGTGGGGAAGGTGGAGAATGAGAATGGACGGGTGGGGATTGAAAAAAAAAGAAAAGAAAAGGCAAAAATCGAAGATGTTCCGAATACGCTAGGTTGCAATCAATCGACAACTAACTATTCTTTGTAGCCGATGCGGTGACGCTCGCCAGTGACTACCGGAAGGTGATGACGCACCAGCTGCCAACGGAGGTCGTGCGGGCGATCATCAAGAAGGCCGCGGGCGACTCGTTGAAGCTCCACAACGACGCCATCATGTAAGTGGTTTTCCTATGAAACTGTAAGGACCAAAATTCATCATGTAGGCGTTAAGTAAAAAGGGACTGAAACAGGCCACATAAAATGACCATAATTCTCGTTCTTGCAGGCAGCACCTGCACCGCGTCAAGGACTACCTGGTGTGCGCGGGCCGCGTGCCGGGCGACGCGACCATCGACCCGGACAACGCCGACCAGTGCGAGGTATACTGGTTCAGTCTGGTGAGTATCATGATCTATAGTAGCTCATGCGTACAGTAATCCCGGTTATCGTATTGAAACTATTGCGAACCGTATCACAACTATTCTAATGATCGTATCAAAATTACCGTAATCACATTCACCACATCAAATCTATCTTATCGTGTCAAAGGTATAATGATCTCACAATCAGTTACAGTATCAAAGTTAGCGCTACATACCGTATCCCCTTACCCTTACCGTAACCCTTGCTTCCCTGATTCAGGAGACGCATGGCCTTGGGCCGGCGGCGGCGATCGCCGTGATCGACGCGCTCACCGTCGTGTTCACGGCGCCCCTGCCCACGTCGTCTTCGTACTCGACGAAGAAGGGTCTGTTGAAATAGGAGTTCTGCTTTAGGTTTCGAGAAACTTTCTTTTAGGATTCTTAGCACAAAAAAGATTAGGATTTAAGAATTGAATGACTAAGACATTTGCGCCGAAGAATAAGGAAATGCCAGGCTGATCTTCGATCTCTCTTCCTTACAGCTTCATCCGACGTCGACGCGCGTCTGCTCGCCCATCTCGACGACGACGACCACATCTTCGACCAGGGCGTCATCGCACGCATCGGATACTACAAGATCCCGGTGAGAATGAAAAGGCTGTTGGTGATTCGACTAACGTATCACCGGCTACAGTAATCAAGAATACCGTTGCTTCAAGCAACGTTATGGGCACTTTGCATCAAAACGTCAGCGGTTAGGGAGGGAATATGAGATGCCCGGGAACATTGGGCGTTACCGTAACCCCCCCCCCCGTACAGTGACCTTAAGGGTTCTTTGGGGAAAATTAAAATGAGACGGTAAGTAGGCAGTGAGCGTTTCCCAGGGATCTGAGTGTTACCATACTCTTGCTACCGTGGTCGGGAGTACCGTACTCCCTTCTTACCGTAGTCCTGGTTAATTCCATTCCCGAATACCGTAACCATGACTACCGTAATCATTACCGTACCCCTATCTGCAGATGTCGATTGGCGAGTTGCGTCGGCGCGTGTTCGGTCCGGAGAAGGCGCACGCGTCCTACGTGTGCACCTACCTCAGAAAGTGAACTGCCTTCTATTTTAGTGTTTTTATATAATAAAAAAACAATTAACTCTGCTACCTGAGAAAGTGAGTTACTCCCGAAAATGCCCTATTTTTATTATTTTACATTCCCTTCTATGTAATGCCGCAGGAAAAAGGCCTTTAATAGGAATTTCTATTCGGCTTCTGATTAGAAATAGGTTATTCACGATTTTTGAACGTTGATCCCGAAAAGATTGAACTTTGAACTTTGATCTTTGAACTCTCTCGACATTGTTTTATCAGTAAAAATCAACAAATTGCAGGACGAAGACCAATCATACACTGCCCGAGCTGCGCCGATCACTGAAAAACGTGGGCGCCGAGCTGGGAGATGTGGATAGGGCGACCAAGAAGGTATGTCATTTGCTCCTTTGTTCCTTCTCTTCTACTATGAAATGAATCCTACGTGGTTTGCCCACAAAAGAGCAGTTTTTCAACATTTTACTGAGATGTTCTTTGAAATGCTCACAATCAGCCAACGAAATATGCTGGCAGCTTTCTTATTTACTTGACATGCACAGCAATCGAATTGTGCTGCTGGATAGCGAGAGCTTTCTCGATCCGGAAAGCTACGCGTGGAAGAACTTAAAATAATTGAAAATAATCGATATTTGCAGTCAAACACGGTATTCCCGCTGCTCACTGAGCAGGAATGCATTGTTCTCGCGAGGGAGACGGGCGAGTGTCTCTCCACTCTTCCCCCTTCCGCCAAGATGATCGCCGGCGTGAGGGAACACCCGGAAGCGGCCGCGTGTGTCAGGTGAGGGATTTATTCTGTATTTCTTTCGGTTTAATAAAAAAATAATTATTTTTGCTCTGTGAGTGTTTCTGTGAGGTTTCCCCGTACATTTTTCACTTGTTCCTTAGGGTTTCTTCGCAAGTCATTGCAGTAAAATTTGTTGTTTAAAAAATATTTTGTTAATTCCAGGAAGATCACCGCGGCCCTTGCCGATGCGATGGCGCGCGTGGGCGAGACGCCGGCTGATATGAGGGCCGAGAACGAGCAGGATCGATACGTGCTGCGATTTGCCATGGTGAGATTTTCTTCTTTTGATTCTGCAACTCTTTAATAGCCGTAAAAGTGATCAGTTTCTGCACAAAATTGTTTATTACCAAACTTGACTGTTAGATAACTTTGGAAAGAAATGTGCAGTCAATTAATTATGCATGAGACGAATAGGGAAAATAAGGAAAGTGACTAGTTTATAATAATTTGACTTTTTCAGTACACCCACCACTTTGGCCACAACTTCTACGCCTCGATGATGCGGTGGATTCACGATGCCTTCTCTCAAGAGTGAAGATCTCGTCCCTGACTCCGCCCCCTTTCCATTCCCTTCCCTTAACTCCTCCCTCCTGTCCTTTCATCACTCAACTTTTGATTCTAACAATACTCGCACCTTTGTTGTTTGACTACCAGTCTAGGTTTGAAAAATGCTTGAAACATTGTCCCATCTTATTGCACTTTCTCATTTATTCGATGCTTACGTTTTATCTCAGTATACTCGCATATTTATCGATTAAACTGTTTCTCATGGGAAATAAAAAAAATCTGGTAGCAAACAATCGCACATAACGGGTCTTCTCATGTCCATTGGGAGTTGTAAATTGATTTTTGATATTAATATTCATGTCAGAGACAGAACGTAAATTTTCCTAAAGCACGAGAACTGTAAAGCATGTAAAGGGAAGTGTAAGAAAAGCGAGAAGTGTAAAGCAGTGGTACTGTTCGAGGAAATTGGATTTATTATCGAATCAATCAAGAGAGGGGAGGGTTTATCTGAAGAAGATACATCCTTTTTGTTATCCTCCGTCCCCTTCGTTCATTTTGAAACCATGAATACAGCGAATTCGAAGGTAAGAAATTTAGTAATTGTACAATACATTATCTCTTATTTCTTTCTCTGACCTCGAGTTGTTAGAGGTCAAAAGCATAACGCAAAAAGATTTCATGTTCAATTTGTTTGGTTGCCGAGATATAAAAATCACGTTGCACAGCGTTTCAGCCCTGTGGAGAGAGTGGACACAGAAAATTGGCAGCTTGCCAATATTGCGCATCAAAATAGGCGCGGGGGAGGATCTCTCCTCCCGCGCTTTCATGCGTCTCGTGTCGCGTCACGTTTTCTCTGACTGTCTGCACTCTCTCGCGCGCACCTTATCTCTCTTTTCCTCTCGTCGTCTCGCTATTTTCCGCTCTCGAAACGCTGTGCGTTTTGACCGATGTTTTTGCGAACATGCGGCTGCCCACGTTAGGTACAAGGGGTCCAAGTTTGTAAATAAGAGCTGGGCGTAGTGTGACCGTAGTGGAGATATCTGAATACTAGGGAAACTACTAGGGAAACGCGCGCAACATTTGACCTTGTTTACAGTTTCGCGCCCGGCCTACGAGACTTTCGCAAAAGTGAACAAACAAGCAAACATCTGTGCTTTATTTATGGAAGTAATGATATCTAGAAAATATCTTGTTTAATTTCCCAATCGCGTTGATCGAATGAGTCCGAGCTATTTTTTGCCATATTTGGGCTTTGCGTCACTTCTCCCGGTGAGCGTGTTGTAACGTGTTTTTTTCACTGGTGGTTTCACTTTTTTCTTACGCATGAGATTTACAGTTTTTTTTCAGTATGACATAAGAGATGAATTTATTCTCATTAAAACAATTATGAATCAAGCAAATATCTATGATTGTTCGATTTCCCAATCGCGCATTTCGAATGAGTCCGATTCTGATTCTACATCTGACATTTCCTCATCTTCGTCGAAAAAGTGATCAGATGAAGAATCCCGAACGAGTTGACGCCTGGAAAACCGTTTTATTATATTTTATGATTTCGCATGATGATTTTTGATGAATGGGCTTACGCAAGTGTCCGTGGTAAAAGCGGTGCCAATTGAAGCCTTTTCTCTTCGCTTTGCAAGAAAAGTGAAGCCATTGCGTGATCGACAAGGGTTGGTTCTGAAATAGATGTCTGTTTCGGTTGGTATTTACGTGCAGAATATAGAAAAGGTACATGGTTTTGGAAACGAAAAGGAGTAGAGATAATGCTTGGAAGAGATTAGTCGCTTGAAAAGGAAGGAAATAACTTACTCAAATCGAAGACCATCAAGTATTCGAGTTCTCTCGACATCAAATTAAATGGCTTTTCTTGTCCGAAAATGTATACTCTGGATCCGTTCACGACTGTGTGTGCTTCGAGCTGAGACATTATCGTCGTTGTCGCAGGGAACTCGTTAATCTATAAAGATGTGATCATGGGACAAAGGAAACAAGAATTAAGGGTTTAAAGAATCTCAAAAAAAAGTTTATAGGTAAAAAAATTGAAACCACAGAGATCTATTTTTTTCACGAAAACTCACTTTCTTCCATTGATTTTTCTCCTCATCGAATTGATACAGTACTTGTTTGGACTCCACATCGGGATCACTTTTTTCATCGTCTTTTTTATCTCCTGGCATTCTCACAATAGAGTACAAATGGTTGAGAGCCACGACTGAAAAGGAGTGTCATTTTGCTAGACTAAAGATATATTTCAAGTATATGTCAACATTAATCAACATGATCCTCCTTTTAAGATATAAAAATAATCATCTTTGATAAGTTAACTGAGTGAACAACACTCACAGACAGTGCCACATTCAGGGTTGACGAATCTTTCGTCGTATTGAACGAACGAGCAACGGGCCGAATTTCGATCGTACACCTGGATAAAGTTACATTTTTGTATATAAGTCGTGTTCAACTATTTTTTTGGTATTTCACGAATGTTTGCAGAAACGTAGGCTAAAATGCCAAAACGAGGGGTAAAACGACAGAGTCATTTTCCATCTCATTTTGACCGTTTAAAAATTTTTCAAAGTGTCAGAATGATTGCCCCTCGATTTTGGCAATTTTAAAAATTTTCATTTTGCCAATTCTTTTATCATTCTTTGACATTCTTTCACACTGTTTATCAGGTTCAAAACAGTTTATTTTGAAAATTTCCGTATGATGTGGTCTGCTTAGAGGCCTAAAGTGGTGTATTCTTCACTGGCGCACTATGTCTAATCTCTTACCCCTATGAGAGTGTGAACAGAGGGAAAATGTCAAAAAACCTCCTAAACTGATCACAAAAGACTGGTAATATTAATCAGGGCAGTGAAGGAAGTTCGATCTTGCGCTTCACATTTAGCATCCCTTTTCGACTCGCCGCCTTGCTCGCATACGCTCTCGAAATGTCGTTCCGACCAATCATTATGGGAGAAAACGGGCGAAATGAGAGGAAAGAATTCAAAAGTTCAATTTTCTAAATGAAATTTGACAATAACAATCCTCATTTCTCCTTGTTTCGTGCGTAAGAGGAGGTCGTTTCGAAGTGTAGACGCACCTCGGGATCAATAAACAAAAGCTTTCCGCAGCAAATATGCACCCGGAAAACCCGTACACACTTCCAATGACGTGTTCTGTACCGACTCTTCATTCTACTGTCTCCAAAGAAATATGATGCAATATGGATATTTCTGATGCAATCCGATATTGGCAGAATAAAAAAACTTTAAACTGCCAAAATATTTTGGCAAAATGAAAATTTTTCAATTCGTCAAAATGAACCACTCTTGAAATTGACAGAATTAAAAGGTTTTAAAATGTTAAATCACATGTGCTCGCAGAAAATGGCATTTTAGCATACATTTCTGCAAACGATCGTGAGATGCCAAAAAAAAAGTTGAACACGACTTATATTTTCTTTAATATTATTCAAATTTATATTTTTTTAAATAATTTAATTTATAATTTAATATTTTTCTGCGGGCTTTCGAGGCATTTTTATCGATCGATTTTTTTCAGTGGAAGGATAAGCAAATTCGCCTCAGAGCAGTTAGAACGAACCATGTGGCCGCCAATCGGATCATACGCGTTGAATCCATGCAACTTGGTGGGAGTTGCGAAATACTGCATTTCCCTGAGGTCTGTTTTCTCGAGTGCACGAGTCGTATTGATGTTCTGAAAAATAATGCTTAATTCAAAATGAATGCGGTAAATTATTCGTTAGACTAGGAAAATGTTCTCAAAAAAATTATTTGTTTTAGATTTGATGAGCACTTGGCTTGTCAACGGTACCTCATCAGATAAAGTCAGCATTCTATCCCACTGCATCGTTTCCAGATCGAGTTCATATTTGAACATCGTGCCATTTTCAATTGCAATCATTACGTATTTTGCAGAATTATCTTAAACAAATATAATTTAATGATAACCGAAAATATTGAAGAAAACATACTGAAGATAGCGCCTGTTGATACAGATACTTTCGGTTCGGGCTTTCCATTCGTCGATACGATCCTCCAGTGAAATTCGTCGCCAACTTAATTGATTCGTTACTGCTTTATAATCTCTCATCATAAATTTTTTGTCTCGTAGCATTGTTGATTTCTGATTATTCATTTACACTATACAATAAATTATGAAAAAAAAGAGAATATTGTTACTTACCTACAGTGCCAGCTACCATTTCATTCAGATCGCTGAAGTATTTATACGCTACTCCTTTGTAAACGACGACGTTGTCAAAAACAATGTCATTCACTTCCATTACGAAGTCCTGATGTTAACATAACTTAGCATTCTAAATAATTCAATAATGCAACACAATGGTTTTTTTCATGAAAAGTAAGCCAGCAAAAGATGCGAGCAAAAATCTCAAAATGAAAGTCATACTTACATGGCAGATCACTGTTAGTCCCTTGATAGCAAATGTCTCTGGAAAATTATAATTATATTTATTTGCATAATTACTTGATCTAAGTGTATAAGGGCGGACTTAAAAGAAAAAAAATAACACATATTATTGTCAAGGATACAGAAAAATACAACGATTGTTTGCTTTTCATTTTTTTCTAACTTTTATATCTCACCTGTATCAATGGATAACATTAGCTGCGGCCCACAGTAATAATCTTCACCCATTATGTACAATTGATCGCCAAGTAGAAACTGAAATTATTAATTATTTAACTACTCTTACTCTTTTGTAAATGTAGTAAATGTCTCATTTTGCGAGTTAACTTCAATTGAAATAACTCACTGTCATGTTAACATTCAACCACGAATCTGTGAGCTTAGTGAAATCGACGTTTCGCAAAAACAGCATTCCGAGCGATAATGTCTGCAAAAATGAACGCATATAACAAGATGAAAAATATATTTTTTATAAATTGATTAGCATATTACATATCGCCATAAAAATAATATTCGGGATTTTCAATGGTAGATATTGAGAAGGGAAGAGAGAAGATGTGATGTCAAATGATCGGAATGCACTGAGCATTGATTATCTTGCACTCGATTACATCGGAAGGTTCCACCTGCTCGGATGTCCATTCCGAAACTATAAAGACGGCTCAGCGCATCCAGAGGGTAAGCAGAGAGAAAGTTCAAAGGACCTAATCAGCAATCAATAATGATTGTAATAATAATAATAATTTATCTACGCCCGAGGCGCGACGATATTAATGGTACATATGAGGTGGATATAACTGGAAGTGGGGGTGAGGGGGGGTGAGGCTCTCCTGTATTACGGGAGTTTGGAAAGGTCGGCGATAATGGGGTGTGCGGCAAATCTACGCTTGTAAACTCGGATATTTGGGGCAGTGCGTATGCTCAATGTCGCATTGCCAAAAATGATTGTGAGCAGTAACGTTAGCTCGACGATGTTGCTGACGTAGTACGAATTTGTGAGGATAATAAAGAGAGAAATTTTCGTTCAATCCAATAGATCTCTGGGGAATCAGCATTCGATTGTTTTAACAAGTTGATGGGAGTTTTCGTTTTCATTTTTTCTCGGAACCACCTTGCCCTAACCTGTTGTGTATGCTACGAAGGACTACTACAAAATGCAGTCAACCGAACTTGTTTATCCAATATAATTCCCCCTTTGTAGCCGTTCTCGGAAAAGTCACGGCCACAAGCTTGTTTTTGCGATCAAATTTGTATTCGATAAATAATTTTGGCGATTATCAACTCATTGGAACTTCATCTAGACCAAAGCGCATACAATGTTTTCATGTTCCGCATTTTGGTGCGAGTTTGGTTATCAAACAGTTTGATCCTGTTCTTTGTTTTGTTTTATGCTGAATTTTTTCGCAACGAAGTTTCCCCGTTCCTCCTCCTCTATTTCTGGTGCATCACGCATCAATTATTGCTCATGTGGCCTTATCCCCTCGCCGTTTTAAGGATCCATTATCCTGCCCAAATTACCATGCCTCATGATGTTTCCTCTTCACACATCGCAAATAAAGAAAAAAATACGGAAAAATGGCACTTCAACGCATCGAAATCTCATTCGCCAATGGAAAATACGTAATTTTCGCGCGCTTC
This sequence comes from Pristionchus arcanus, assembly GCA_900490705.1. NCBI lineage: Eukaryota > Metazoa > Nematoda > Chromadorea > Rhabditida > Neodiplogasteridae > Pristionchus > Pristionchus arcanus. The sequence goes on from LS485264.1 coordinate 55,688, forward strand.
AACTACCTATTTTGTAATTTCCGATGTGCCTTCTTGAAGAAGAAAGCAATAGCAGAATAGTAGTCGCTCGTCTTGCGCGAGTGAACGATTCCTGTTGTTCAGCCACGTTTTTTTCTCCCACCGGCTTCTATTTCAGTCATAAAATAACAATTTGCGAGCGGTGCAGCAGGTATATTTTGTGTGGCGAGTGCTTCCTCTCTGCTCACTGCTTTCTACGGCCAGCCATAATATTTGAGTGCCCATTATTCGCCAAGGACAATATCTCAACCCCGGATGGATATATGGTTAGCCTTAGATACACCGGCACTCGGTGGCCGAAGAACATTCTCGTACCTTTTCGGTCATCATCCTGAATTTTTTGTAAAATTTAGTTTTAGGTCTTGCGAATCACTCTTGGATTCATCTTTGATTCCCTCTGCCTTTCTCATCTCTGACCGGCCACAAATTGACACTTTTTCTTAGAATTTGTGCCATTTCTGCGCTCGTTTTTCGTCGTGTCCGGGATATTCCCGGATACAGCCGTTCTTGCTTCAGATTCAGACGGACGTCAGCCTCTCCATTCCTCAAGTCGCTTTCAGTCAAGGAATCTAATGTAAGAGATAGTGTGACTTGCAGAGACTCAGAGACGCAGACTGGCGCTTTCTTTGTGGGTGGGGGAACCATTCCAGACAACGGGCGAAAGCGCTAAACGTCACTCTTCGACTCGCACTAGATACTATCATTGATCCCCGGGGAATGGGCCTTGTTCTTTTCAAGTTCTTTCTCTACAGAGAACTGGTGCACCAATATTATTGTTTCCAATTTTGCTATCAACCATTGGCTATCTCCTCTATTAGTGAAGTCTGTGAAACGTATCTCATTCATATCAACCTGCTCTGGTGTGCGTCCCCAACTTGGGTCCAAGTAAAACCGGGTACCCAACTTGGGCCCAAGTACAGTACCCCCTAATCGGGAACCCAACTTGGGCCCAAGCAGGAACACAACTTGGATACAAGCAATTCTCTACCCGTCGCGTCTAGCACGCACCTAGCCTATAAGGTCCTTTTTCGAAGCTCTGTTTTGACTGCCTTCGGGCACGAGTGCGATTTGTCTACGGTCCCCAGTAGGACCGTATTTTGGATGTGACCGGCCCGACATGGTCTAACCGCGCGGGCCTTTGGTTACTGTATGAGATTACTGTATCTCAACTATCAATCAATAAAAAAGTTTGAAACAGGGTTTCCAACTTGGAACCAAGTAGGAACCCAACTTGGGTCCAAGCAGGAACCCAACTTGGGCCCAGGCCTGGACGCAACTTGGGAATTTGCTTGGACCCAAGTTGGGGACGCACACCAGAGTGTCACTTTGTGAGATGGACTATTCGCACAAAGACCATCCCCATCTCCTCTTCTCTCCCAATTCCTCGTGCTTCCCCTATTCAATAATAATTGCATTCCGCAGCAGCAGCAGAGACCCTTCGATTAGGGGAGATGATGGGACGCCCATGCGAAATTTTGTCTCTCATATTTTGTTATTGTTGTTATTATTATTGTTCTCATGTTTTGACAACGCTGCCGTCCGTTGTTGACATGGCCCCTGAAAGACATATCTCGTTAGCCCTTCTTCGGACTCAGCAATGATGTGTGGCATCTTTGAAAAGCCAGAGGTCGGCCGGGAAATATTCAGCGGCTCTCTCCATTCGACGTGCTCTCTCGCGGGCAGAGAAAGCGAGAGAGCACAAGGAATGGAGAGAGAGAGTGTCATCTCTGCTCCTCGTCCTCGTGGCCAATCGTCCAAATGGACTCGTTTCTTCCTTGACCAGATCAAATTTGGCAGCAGTCATGTTCCCGTCTCTTCGTTTTGCCCTGTCCCTTGTCAGTCAGAGAAACGAGTGAATTCAGCGAATTTGGCGACTCGCAAAGTCGCTCTTTTCGCTCCAAAATGCACAACACAGCAACTTTCTGCCTTCATTTGCGACGCCCTGAGGCAGTTCCGGCTTCTCAAATTCTAAATCTCATTTTCACAACCAATTTCGATCTGACGCGTTTCGGGGTGGCTTCGCATGTAACGTTCTCGCCATTTTGCACACTATTTCATCGGTCAGAGAGAGGTGAAAGGAAACACGAAATGACGAAAGCCATTCCTTGTCTACACACGTAGCAGCTTTGCGACCACCCACGACCGAGCGCTCGTGCGCCCCCGTCAAATGCAGTGTTATTGTCGCGAATAGTGAACAGGATCTCCGCAGCTTCAGAAGGGAAAGGCGTTGGTGGTATAACTCCCTCACTTCACAGTAGTCTGTCGTCTCTCTGTCGACAGCATTCTATACCGACAGAAAGGGGTTGTGGTCAAACTGCAACCTTGAAATATGAAATGTTTCTGAAACTTATCCCGATTCTCATTCTGAACGGTTGAAATCCGTATAAGTTTCAGGAACATTTCATATTCTAATATCGATTTGTAGTTCGATTACGGTGTGGCGGGAAAATTCAAATCTAAATTCCATTGTTCACCCTTTTCTGGAGAGAACAAAGGGGGTCAGAATGCTGTGTGTCTGACGAGACAAATCTCACAGAACACAGCGTTCTTCTAGTCAGGTAGAACTTGGAATACAAGTAGATTTCTCCTCATTTCCTCTAGCTCGCTCGAGTGACGAGAGAGTGTGCGAAATGAAGAGACCGCGATTCAAATAGCTCTTATAGTCAGGCGACTCCAATCTGCAGGTGCTTTCGCCGTATTATTCCTCATCGATTCTGTAATTTTACTGTACAGTTCCTGCGCTGCCCAGATATTAGCTTCTTTGATTTTCACGCTTCTATTCTAATCTATTTTCATATGGTTCGATTCCGGGCGCATTACCACCGAACACGCACCCATAGTTCCTGGTGCTATTTGCGGCGCGCACCCACCCGCTCGTATCCGCTCATTTGTCGCCTGGTAAACTAGCCGCAAGCGCTAATTTGTTGTTGAATTCTCTCCCACCTCGCGGCCGAGATCTCCCATTTCATCGAGCGACAAGCACACACACAACGACACTAATGTCATCATCATACTTCTATCCTTCTCTCTAGAGCTCGAGAAATGATACCGCCGTCACACGCTCTCTCGTCGACCGAGCGGACGAGAGAGTGCGCAAAATGAAGAGACGGCGGTATCATTTCTCGAGCTCTCCCTTCAATGAGCTAGCGATGGCAAGCCTCTCCGCAATTGGCGCTCTCTCTCGCCCCGCTGACCGGCGAAAGAATCCACTCCGTCACGACAGCTCGTTATGTGTTTTCTAAAGACCCGCTTCGGCTGTGCATTCAACTAGCCAGACGCTCAATAGTGTTCTCGAGTGACGAATGTTTCCACGACATCACTAATTCATCTTTCGTCTTGTGAATTTTTCATTTTTGATCACTCGCGAATTCAGCAATCGTGCGGGTTGGGCGCATGTTGTGACTTCTGAAGAATATTTACGATCGCTCGTGAATTCAATGAACGTGCCAAATGGAACATTTCATGTCCACATTATTCTTGATTCTCGGTTTTAGTGCGAGACACGAACATGAAATGTGAGAGCCGTGTTTTCAGCCGGGAGGTCGTTCAGTCTGGGCCCCTGAATGCGAGGTGCAATTTTAACGTCTCTATTCATTTCTCATGTTTACTCACTCGGGGTCTGTGCAGATTAGAATCATAACAGTGGTGTCTGAGTGAAAACAGACTGCCTGAGCTAACGTGGGCTAAACACTCCTTGAAAGTACACAGACATCGAGGTGGCATTTTTCGTTGAATAAGCCCGGTTTCTCATCAACAACCTACGGATTTGCTGCAGTTTTTCGCTGGCTGTGAACCAGAACAGCGATTCCGTTTTTCGCTCTGCTGCTATTATCAAATAATATCGAGGCGATGAAAAGAAACTAGAATGAACCTCATTCAGACTCATTCATTTCCGATCCCTTCTCTCTAGGGACATATTGAGCCTGCCTCCGCATATTCGTTTCTGTAACCTTTTTCACACATATTTTTTAACGAGTGAATCGCTGAGGACTGATAATAATGAGAAGGAACTGCATCACTTCTGATTCTGACTCATTCAGTTTCCGATCTCCCTTCTCTCTGGGGAGCTATCGCATATCAGATGGAAAGTGCTCGCGCCGCCAAATTTCTAGATAGGTGAGATTATGTGGGTGTCTGTCTCTATATCTGGTCCCTGGAGACTCGACTTCTACATTCGCTGCAGTTTCTTCATCTAGCACATTCTCTAAGCGATCACTGAGAAAGTGTGTACAATAAAGAGATGGGGTCGGTCAGACTACTCTGGTTTCTCGCACCCACTGGGAAACCATTATCTCACCCACTGGTTTGCATGCTCGTCACCTCGGTGGGTGGGATTCCATGGGAGAAACCATAGCACAGGAGCAACTTTTCCGTTGGACGATATCGCTGGACGATACGACTTTGGAATCGAGAGAGTCCGAGTGGTTTGCTGCGAGAGTAGGTATCTATTATGTAGATTGCGAGTGGAGGTGGCGACTCCCCACGGCCCGGTACTTGCCCGGGAAACGGCGAGTAGCCACGCTGCGGCGGAGCTTTCGCTGTCGTTTCCCGGGGATCACATTTTTAAAATACTGCGCACCTAATAAAATATACCGCTCGCCAATCACGCTAAATCCGTCCACTTTAAATGTCGCTCTTCACGGTCCAACCTCCACCTGTATGAATATTATTCCACATTAATCTATGATGTTGTGAAATCATTTTTCTGTTCACTATCATAACAAACATGTAGTCCTTTTGAAATTCAAAATTTGAGTCATTTCACGCGTATTTTTCTAGAGAAACTGAACTATTCACATGACTAAGCCACAAATGCAAAGATCAAGTCCATCTCCCCTCTTCTTTCCAATGATTTCGTCCTTCTTCTCCCCTCTCAATCGTAAAATGGCTCGAAATCGTCTCCACTCAGCCGATTTCATTCGTTTCCGATCGCTTTCGACCAGATGAGAGTATCTCTCCAGCACTTGTCTACATCTTTCTGTTTTACTTTTTTTTGCTTGAAAATTAGTTCAAAAACGTAGTCCAAAATTCGATGGATTCTTCATAGCATTTAGATAAGGACTAACAATCGAAAAAAAAGTTCAGTTGAATCGAAATTTGATACCGCCCGTTTGCATAGGTTTCAAGGGCGCTTCAGAAAGCAAAGTGGTCGGGCGATGACGATCTTTCTCCTTTTTCTTGCTTCTCCCTAAAATCTTGACCCAGTGCGAGAGTTCGAAGTGCGAATAACAGTCACATTTCGTGCACCATGATTACCCGCATTTCGAGCTCACGAAACCATTTCGAGTCCTCAACATCTTGACTCAATACTACTATCACGGGACTATTGTTGATTCGTTGCTTCGTCAACAGGGTTGATCTATTCTCGTAAATACTCGCCTCATCTGGGTTTGAGCAACCGCTGTCATGATGAAGACTCTCTTCATTCAGCTCATCTCTCTCGTCACTCTGACCGATGAGAGAGCAAGAGGATTGAAGAGACTTACTCTTCACATCGTATGAGCTTCTTGTCTCAACGAACCAACCAGACTCCCACGACTTTCGAAGAATGTGATCTCCCTTTTCCCTCGATGAGTCAGACCATTATTTCGTTGAACTATAGAGATACTGTCAGAGATAATGTCAGTATTTCAGATGAACTCCACCCCCAAAGTTTTGCACTTTATTTGATTATCGGCCACTATTCTAGTAAAGAATTTGCCGAGATTGATCTAAGAGTGGATCTACTACAACCACATTTACGAGAGCGAGTCACATTATGCAATCACCCCGCCGATAATTGATCTGGAATCTGGTCAGAAATAGCCGCTCGGGTTAATACGTTTCGGCCGATAACCAATCCCAGTGAGCAGTGCTCAGTTTCGAAGTCGTCTTAACCGCGACGCTGATGTATTTTTATTCTGATTCATCCGCATTCTGGATTACGGGAGATGCCCCAGGATAGCGCTAATTTTGCGTTTGAGGGAGATTGTATGATCATTATCCTCACATATATGAGGTGTTCATATATAATTTGCACCAACAATTGCATTTTTATCCGCAACCAAAAGTTGAAATCTATTTAAACCGTAATATCCAAAAACAGCACTTCCGAAGAAATAAAGTTTGAATTTTTGACGGGTTATCGTAAACATAGCATGCATCTGATAAACAGATAATGAATGTTTATTTATTAGCATTGTTTACTTAGCCACTAAATTCCTTTGTCTCCCTCTATTCAAATTATCTTCAACCATTCTGACAAATTGTCAGAATGGTTGAAGATCTTGCCATTCTGCCAAGTTGGCATAATGGCAAGTCTTTTTCGAAATCAGCAATAAATAATTTTGACCGGAGGGATCGAACTCACGGGTGTATGCGCGCAAGATCACAATGATACCAATACGCCATCGAGACAGTTGAGGAAAGAGTGGGTGAAAGGATACAAGAAAGATCACAACGGATCATTCTTTGAATTTAGAGAGAAAAGAGCGGTGTGAGATATAAAAAAAAGAAATAAATAAAAAAAAAAAAAAAAAAAACAAAAATTTATAAAAAAAGAAAACAATAGAATACAATAAAAAAAAAATAAAGATATTAAAAAAAAATATAAAAAAAATATCAAAAAATAAAATCTCACACCGCTCTTTTCTCTCTAAATTCAAAGAATGATCCGTTGTGATCTTTCTTGTATCCATTCACCCACTCTTTCCTCAACTGTCTCGATGGCGTATTGGTATCATTGTGATCTTGCGCGCATACACCCGTGAGTTCGATCCCTCCGGTCAAAATTATTTATTGCTGATTTCGAAAAAGACTTGCCATTATGCCAACTTGGCAGAATGGCAAGATCTTCAACCATTCTGACAATTTGTCAGAATGGTTGAAGATAATTTGAATAGAGGGAGACAAAGGAATTTAGTGGCTAAATAAACAATGCTAATAAATAAACATTCATTATCTATCACTGTTTATCAGATGCATGCTGCGACTGCAACTGAAAATATGTTTTTTGACTGTGCACTTCATAAAAAATGGATTAACCAAGACCTGCAAATGCCTCTTCACATTGAATATAATTTCCAACCAATTTCATCTAAAAACGTGTAAAATTGAGTTTTTGGTGCAAATTCTATTTGCACTCGTCATATATCTGTAAATATTTATCTATGTAAATGCCGAATTCATTCTCACCACCCTCCCTGCCCATCCCCCCCCCCTGCACGCAAGTGCCAAGTAGTTTTGCCAGCCTGATTTATCACCTTATCTCTCACTAATGCCTCAACGTACTTATCGCTCGGCATGTTTTTATGTAGGCGCTGATCTGACTCTCTTACTTCCACCCGCTCTCTATTTTTACCTGAGAGTTCACCCTCAGAATCAATTTACCCTTCCCGCTCTACATGTTTTTGTTGCCCCTTCCTCTTCTATCCCCTCTGAACCAACAAACTGTCCTGGAAGTGACCAGAAATCGCATTTTTTTCTCCACCCAGACTGGTCAGTTGGACTGGTAAGATAATGTCTTTACAACCTTAGATTGACAACTGGGAGCGTATTTTCCAGACTAACTAACAGAATAACCGTTCAATCATTCAATTTGCGTCACACTTCGAAGACCAACCCGACTTTCAAAAACACCTCGTCAAAGTTATTTCCTCACTTTTCTTGAATACTCTGACCCCTGTCAATCATCTATTTTCTCCCGCAACATGATCTCCACGCATATTTTGACTGATTTTCGCCGTTTTTTGAAATTGATCACCCTCCTCATTTTTCACTTCCCGTGATCCTCCCGCGATCTACCACGTGGCACATCGCCATTATTTCCGAAGATCCCCTGGTTGTTGTTGTTTTGCCCCCGTCAAAACAAGCTGAGAGTTGAGAACTCTGAAGATTGTGTCAGTTCCAGCGCCCGGGGCCCTCGTCGGATGGTCAGTTTCTCTCATTTCGCCAAACTCTCTCTTTTCTCTGAACGATGAGGGATAAGGGTAAATGAAGAGACGAGAATATTACTCTCGACAACTAAATTAGGCTCGCACACCCGTCTTTCTCTGGCAGCGCCAAAACACTCTATGTGCTGGGATCTTAAGATCTCTCAGACCAGCGTGCTTTGCTTGCAAAATCCACTTTGGCAAGCAGCATGGCGCCAAGACGCTGGTGTGCATTGAAAGCCAACTGACGAATCTCTGCTTTGGTCTCTTGATCCCCCATGACTCTTCGAGGGTTCACGAAGGCTGATTGCGCCACTCGATCGACCAGTCATTGTCTCGTGCTCTCTGGAGTGTTTGAGCCTCTTCCCTGCTATCTCACTTGCCAATGCTATCTCGATTTGCCGAACCTGATATAGAACGTACACGAATGAGAGAGTTTACCCATTGTCCGAGCCCTGCAAAGCACACAAAACACTCCTTGTGTCTGATGAACCGCGTGGACCTATTATTTTCGTTTCGTCGCGGGCTTAGTAGAGAAATGCAGATGTTGTCATCATTCGGTGATCTCTGGTGTTTGTCGTTCAGTGGAAGGGCGAAGCATAAATAACAAACAGTAAAACGCTGGGAATATTTGATGTCGGACTCACTGTGATAAGAATTTGAGCGCCATTCCATATTACACAACTGTCTACGCTTGGAACCTAAACGATTTAGGAAGGTTAGGAGTTGTTAAGGAGATCTATGGACTCTTTCACTCCTCCTTTATATTTCTTTTTTTTTCATTCTGCAAATGCACACACATCACTCACGCCGCTTCATTGTCACTTGATGCAGCTGAAATAATGGGCCTCTTAATCCAGTGTACTCTATAGCTGGTTAGACAGAGCGAGAGATCAGGGGGAATGGAGAGAGCGATTGTCTTCCCCATGGTTCATCTCCGATGATGCCCTCTCAAGAGGGGCTAATTACTGGATGAGATGATGGAGCCATGCTCTGAGTCTCTTCATTTTCAGTATTCCCTCGCATGGCAGACTCCAGATGAAGCGATGAAGGGCCATCGAAAAAGGCGATGGAAGGGCTTTGCCTCTCAATTCCGCGCACTCTCTCGTCATCAGACCTTCTGCAGAAACCAGCTGAAGCCTCTCTGAAAGAAGAGACGGAAGAGGGAGTGACCGTTGGTCTTCTTTCGCGTCTTCTTTCCCATGGAAAAATGGAACGTTGCAAGGATTCATTAGCAAAATGTAGTACGGTTTCCCTGTATCGTATCTAGCACGGTTACAAATCTGATTCGTGTAAGCGCTATATTGTAGAGGCAAATACGCTAATAAAAAAGTCTTTCGTGCAATATAGCAGAGTATTATGTACAGCTGACACGTGCTTGGCTCCTGCAATGGTCGCTGACTTTTATAAAGCATTTGGTAGGCAATTTTACGCGGTGCCTAAGTCTCTCTCTTTCTCAATGGTAAGATATTTTCAGAGAAAACGAGAAATTGACAGAGACAGACTTTATAAGTCAGCGCCTATTTTTATGCCAGGACTACAGGTGATTCAATCAGGTAGAGTAGTGGAGCGCCTGACTTGCTGTGTGACCAATAATCCCGTTGAGCTATATCGGGTCGAGACGTTTCCAATTTTCCAACTTCTTCCAATTTCCCCTTTCATGCGATAGATTTATAAACTTGTTTGAGGTGTATGCATCCAGCAATGTGCTGTTAAATACTTTTCTTTAGTTTTTTTCTGCATTTTCCGTGGCTTCTTAGATTGCTGTAGCAGCTATGATTTTGTACGCAGACACTTTCATCTTTGGTCACTCGGCGTAGAATCAGCATTTTGTATCCTACCATTTCCTTATTTATTTCGCATGCAACGAGCTTTGTGATCAGAGTTCCAGTGAGCATACGCAATTCGAAAGGCGGTCGTTTCGCTCTCTATTTTACTCGTATTTAGCGCTGTATCATTATAAATCTCTGCATTTTACGTATTTTCGGTTGCAAAGTTTCATGCAATGTTACACAGTTCATGATTGCACAAACACAATTTGAAAGGCGCGCTCTTCCTTCTCTATTTCCTCGTATCTCACGCTGCGCGCTTTCTACTGAGTGACCGACTCTCCAATGCGCATGTTCTCTCATCCATCACAGAGACAAACCTCTAAAGAGCATCTACTGATGGACATCTAGATATTCGAGAGGGCTTGCATCCACAGAGGGCGCAAGAGGCGCAGAGAAGCAGAGATAGGAGGAGTGAAGGGGTAATGGACATAGGGCAGAGATGTCCTAGAGAGTAGTGTGCGCCACACGATCTCTTCATTTCATACAATTTTCCAACGGGTCAGAGTAGTGAGAGAGAATGGGAAATGTCGAGACAGAAACCCGTATTGCGCACTCTACTAGAGTGAATCGTCCTTTGCTGCTGTCATTTCCTGCTTGCAATTGAACTACGCGAAGAATCGCTTTAGCACTTCCTTCTGCAGACTACTAGAAAAATAGAGTAGATCTCGATTTGCGGGTCCCCGTCTCTTCATTCTATTCACTATTTCGTTATTCTCACCATTGAGTTTTAAACTATAATCGGAGTCTCTGCAATTCACCTACTATCTCACCAATTTGAATGCCATTTTACTATGTATTCTGATTCAGTACTGAGAATTCATTATCCTAATTGTTCGTGCTCTGAATTTTTTAAATGATATCACTGATCTCTTTCCTGGGAGAGCATGATGTTTATTCTCGAAATCATTGTGTTTTCTCCCGTTCTCCCGAGCCGTTTTTGCATGTCTGGGAAAAGAAAGGCAAGCAAAAAGCGGCATTCAAGGATTTGTGGTATGGAGTCATTTCACGCCGCCGTGAGGAATCGTCTCTTCATTATTCATTATTCTCGTAGGTTAGAGAAAGCGAGAGAGTGTGTGAAACTGAGAGTCAGAGAGAGAAGAGAGTCAGACAGTCAGACGATCGAGTCCTCATGTACTCGAAAGCCATCCCTCCCTCCCATGGAGGGCTTAGCGTCGTGGCTTCTTGTTTTGTACTGGGAGGTGAAGAATCTGTCTCTTCATTCCGCATGATCTCTCGCGACTCTGACCGGTAAGAGAGTCGAGAGGAATGAAGAGACAGCACGATTTTGTACTCTCTGTCCGCTCAAGCTTCTCCTTTCTTCTCTTGTCTATATCATCATTATTCTTTTCTAATGTGCAATGTCTCTGGTTATTATGGCTTTGCTTCTATTTTTTTCTGAAAATGAAATCACCAGTGCACTGTACAGACTCGCTCAGATTGCCGATCGAATCCCCCGAATTGTCTTATTCCCGCAATGGTGCTCATTGGCCATTACAACTAACTACGTCTAATCGCATCGCAATTTATACGGACTGCTCGAATTTTGTAGTCCTTTGCTTTAAAATTCATTCCCCTATTCGTTTCCCACTTTACAGCAACGGACTGTGTACAAGTTTCCTTGTTCCGCATCTCAGTGGGAATTTCTCTCATTTCCCCTTGCAAACGAGTCTTCCTTGTCTCATCGAAAATAGGAGAATAAAAGCTGCTGCAAAATAGCGCTCGCCGATCCCGCTCATTTTATCTCCCCAAACGTCACGCCCGGGTCAGAAGTGAGGAGAGGAATTGTTCTGACTCTCTCCTTTTCCCATTATCTCTCGCTATCTCTAACCGGCTAGAGAGCATGGAGAATGGAGAGAGCGGATCACTCTTGAATCCTAAAGTCATCCGTCTTTCTTCCTTCCCTCTAGCTGATCTCACTGATTGCTTCTCTTGAACAAGTGTGACGAGTCTCACTTGTCTTCTCTAATTTCATCTCTAATTCCACCCCACTTTGATCATTCAATGAGCTATCAGATCGAGGCTTCATGATTGTAATTATGCTATGTAGCGGTTTTCTGATTACTCAAAGCGCTATCCGAAAATGATGCATATTCACGATTTCTAGAATCCTTTCTCATTCGGTTCGTCACTGTCCGTCACACATTCACTCACTCATATTTCGCTGCACAACTCACATAACATCCATTTTCGGAAGTTATTTTGGGAAGACTCTCTTTATTTTGTGATCTTTCACATTCTTACATAAGTTTTCTTATTAAATTCCCTAAATCGTTATCCTCTTGCACGTAATGGAACGTGCTATCAGCTCCCAATCCTGAGATCAGAGAAGAAAGCCAAGAGAAAGACGCCTGCCTCATTCTCCTTGAATGCCCGGCGTTGCAGTGATTTCTTTTCTCTTCGATCCCTGATGAGGTAGAATTGTAATCACTCAACTTGCGTTGAAGAAGGAAGCAGTTCTCTATTCCATATATTAGTGAAGAAAAGCTTGGAAATTACACGCCTTGTTATCTCTGGACGTAAGATGGACGTTGATTACTCAGTGATGTAGTGATTGCTCTCCGCCACTAAGATTTCTGATGAGTGCGCAATTGTTTTCACTGAATGTGACTTTGTGTTTGTCCTCTTTGTCAAGTTCATCAACATTGTAGCTGGAAATAGCCTCCGATTCGTGAGATGAGACAGACAAGCCGAGAAATAACACTGCTCGGTGATTGCTCTCCTACTGATCTCCTTAGTAAGGACCCCAACCCACCTAATGCAGGAGAGCCCCCACACCTTATCTGCTATTCCACATTGTTCTTATTACAATCTTATATGTGATATCAGAGAAGCATCATCCTTTCGCTGATTGCCCGTTGTTTCCCACTATTCCGATCTCTGATGAATGAGTGCTCCATTGTTTTCAATGGACACTCAAAACACACGCCCGGGACGCTCATTCATTTCCCGCATGATTTCCACCACTCGGCCACATTTGTCGGCCCGTTCACAATTTCTGAACAAAAATCGCGCGTTCATTGACTGATTGAGTGGCTCCTGAGAATTCTGTGAATCTCTCCAAAATGTACAGAATTATTTATTTTTTGTTATATATTTCACCTTTCATGCTTTCCCTGGAGATTATGCAGCGAATAATCACCATTCATCATCATTGGCGTTGATCAAACATCAGTTGGGGATGGAGTAATGTGTTATTCCTGCTCGTATTCTGATATACTGCGATGATGTGAATACAGCATCATTGAGCATGAGTTTGATTCTCTCTTATTCATTTGCCTGTGTGCCTGGTAGGAAATATCTCAAACTGCAGAGGGAAACTTTCGGTTTTTTTCTGAATTTGCTGAAGAAGTTAAAACATCAGTGACAACTCACCGTGGTTCTTCTACTTCTAGTGGTTTGATCCCCCCTTAGCCTTGTCAAGGTGCCGCAAGTGTGACGGGAGGACTCATCTCTGTCGTGTGGGGGAAGCTCGGGCAATGATCTGTCTATCTCATTTCTACATGCTCTCTCGTTTCTCTGACCGACGAGAGATAACGCAAAACGAAGAGGCGAGAAAATGGCTTGGAAATCGCGGCAGAGAGAGGGAGTGTAATAGATCGAGATGTCCAACCCGAAACACGATCAGGCGTTTTCTGCCGGCCGTTTCTGCGTTTTCTGCCTCGAAAATGAATTCCTGGGACTCAAATTTCGAAAAAAAAAAACTTCTGCAAAGTTAAGTTTCACAAATTGTTCTTTTGCGCGATTTTTCTACAGAAGACGATTCTGAATCGATTTCCCTTGGAAAAAAACTTATTGAATCCCTCTGTTCAGCTCTTCGTTGATGCCAATTTTGAACCACAAACTCGAAACAAATGACCCTGGCAAGCTTCCGGTTTCCACTTTTCTTCCTTCCTTCTCATCACTTTGAAGTCTTCTTCGCAGTCGCTGAATTTCGAAAATATGTACAGCAAAATATGTTTCATAATATCTTGAAATGGTCATTATTATTGCTGAAGATGATGATGCATGCGTGAATACCGCAAAACATATATTTTGATATCTTCTGTAAAATCATACGCTAAATCTGATTTCGGATAGGAAGCCTCAAACTCGAAACAAATGACCCCTTCTAGCTTCCGGTTGCCACCTTTCCCTTCACTTTTCTGCTTCTCATCACTTTGAAATCTCGGCAGTCGCTGACCTCTCTCCCCAAGTTCCTTGTCAAAGTTTCTCCAGCTCTCCGCTTTTACGATTTTGCCGACGTTTCTTTCCGCTCATCTCGCTGAGTGATCGTTTTGCTTCCGGCTCTCTACGTGCATCACACAGTTTTTGAGTTCTACCGTCCTCATGAAGGTCTTTTTTGCCTGATGCCAGGACAAAACTTCTGAGAGACTTCTATCCTATTCCTACCGCTTCGCGACAGCATTTCCTCTTGCTGTGTTGTTGCATCTTACTGCATACACCGTACTCTACCGTAGCCCCCCCCAACCGTATCCCCAATTCTCCGCACATTTAACTATGTTTTCAATTCTCTACTTCCGCATCATCATCCATTGCTCCTCGCGGGGAACGAAATACTGTTGCTGTCTTTGTGCAGACCACTGTTCTTCACCGAGGCAATTGTCTTTCTTTTCGACGTGAAATTGAATCTCCGCCAAATAGTCTATCAACTTTGCTCCCTCGCGGCTGCAGGGGCTATTTTCGTGCCGCATCGCATTCCTCTCGTGTTTTTGCTGGACATTTCTCCCATTTGATCCTTGTCTATTCATTCATTCTTGTAGACAAATGCCATAATTCGTTGCATCGTGCTACGATCGACGCCCGTCTGAAGCAATCGCTACTGGAAGAGGTAAAACTAAACCAAATCTAGATACTGGTCATCTTCGAGTCGAGCAAAATTTTAAAGAAAACAGCCTAATTGTAGCACCCATAGGAGCTGAGCGTCTATTCTAGTTTTCGCGTTGTTCCTACGAAATGTTCTCTAGAGAAAGCCAAATGACCGCACTAATTTTGTAATAGTACACAAGTGATATATTTTTGTTCCGAGGACATAGGGGACGATGCTCTTTTACTCTGCGTAACTGGCAACAAATCGTTGAAATATCTGTTCGAATAGAAATAGCATTTCCAGAAATTTGAATATCTCAAATTTGCAGTACCCGATGGAGCGTATGATGCGAGTAAGACAGCACCACGGCAGCTACGGAAGAATGTTCGATGAGGAGGATTCGTTTGTGAGTTAATAATTTATTTTTAAATATTTTTTATTTTCGAAAATATTACTGGCGTTATTGATCTCTTCATTGCTTTTAGAACAAAAATGTTAACGACTATTATCGTTCACATTTTCGAAAATAGCTATCTTATTCTCGGAATGGTTTTAGCCACGTGCATCTCTCACTGAGTGCAAGCATTAGTTGATTGAAAATCCAAATCTGGTGAGAAAGAAAAATCAAAAATACCCCAACCCGAAGCTCTCGAGTGGTTAGCCAAACTCGATTTCTTCCCTTTGCTTCAACAGCTTTGCATAGCAACAGCGAAACATTTTCGTAAAACACCAGAGGTGTTACGTGGCCTGGCCGATTGCTCAAGTGCCATTGTTACGTTGCTCTTTTCGCGCGCGCTATCATCTTTCATAATCTCAAATGAAGTATTTTGACCTCTTCACTCTTCATTTCACGTACACTGACTCAGCTCCGAGGAAAGAGGAATCATGTGAAATAGGAGATCATCGCCCGTATTTTGGTCTTTTAATTGGCACTTTTAACATGCGACACCAGCTGATGTGCCATTGAGTTAAACCATCTCTCATCTGATCACTGGGATAAGAGGGGAGAAATGTGGCGCCTGTCCGTCTCATTCTTTTCATGATCTCGGGTGTTGCTGATTGCTCGCGTGATTTCTCTAGTTTCGATTGGCTTGAATTCTAGATTTTCTGTGAAAAAAAAGGCAAAAAGGACTGGTCCTTTTCGGCATTTCGGCATCACAGCGAAAATCACAGCGGTAAAAAAAGTAAAAGTTAACATTTTACACTTAGATGTGCTTATCCGTCAAATGGAGCTGAATCTGGAACTGATTTATTTTCTAATAGATCAAATTGCAGCTCTCCCCGTCCACGCCCATCTCCGCGTGCACATCCAAGAGGAACTCCCTCCAGCCGATTCCAGCGATCGAAGTGCGCCGACCGCCCGAGCAGCAGCTCGCGTACAGTGAGAATTTTGAAATTAGTCGCTGCGGCTGTCTGCTCGAGAATGAATTTCTGATCGAAGCACGCTTATAGTGAGAATTTCGCGAATAGTCGTTGCGGCAGACTGCACAGGAATACAATTTTTTTCTGTGTGCGCTTCCGAAATAGCAGGGATTCGTTTCCCCGTATTCCTACTGTATCTCTAAAGTAGGATTTAAACTGCTCATCCGCTCGATCCTTGCTATTCAAGTGTTTCCTTCGGATCTTCGAAGTAACGTGCTTCTTCGGAAGTGACGGCAGATCTCACTGTTGACTGCCGTCTAAATTTAGTTCGCGCATCGCCAATTCATTCAGCTCCCACAGACGAGTGTCCATTTCTGTTATTGCAATCCGAGTGGTGTCGGGTCCCGGCTTTGCCCCTATTTGCCGGCCCGCTTTCACGGCTTTGTCGCTGCGGGTAAACAACCCCGGGGAAGGTATAATCATATTAGCAATTAATCCCGGAGCTCATCGTCTAGAGTCTGTGTTTACCGCCCATTTTTTACAGAGCCGGAAAATAGTCTGGTAAAGCCGGACTTTCCGGACTTTTTTCAGGACCGGAAAGTAGTCTTCCAAGAGGAATCTGTATGTCTTGACCGCAAGAAAGCCATATGAAAGTGATATCACCTTGGGAGATCGTTATAAATGGTCTCACCGCGAAAGAAATAGAGAGAGAGGCTTCTATGTTTATCTCCCACACCACGGTAGTAGTAGCTCATTCGCAACGGCGGGAGCCGAGATAAATAGGTTTCTCTGCGGGTCGTAGATTTCTCCGGACACTAGATATGATAATAACTTTCGTTTCCGAGTAACCATTTAGCTCCGATTCGAGTCGCTTCGGTCAACGATGCTGCACTTCCCGCAATTGAATTCTTCGCAGAATATTTGATAATCGTGCTCTCCTAGTCGTGTGTTCTTTTCTTTGTCTAGCTATCCATGCTCTAAGATTGAGAATATTGAGGCGATCTTTCATTGAACATCTGATCTCTGCCTCCCTTCAATCGAGAGAGGCCAAGGAAGATAAATGACTCTTGAAACCTACGCGCTCAATCTCTGACATCTCTCAGAGTGATTTCTGCCTTTCAACTCGATCAAGGGGAATTGAAAAATTGCATGTCTCTCTCTTTCGACTCTCTCAGCATTTCTATGATCAGAGAAACTGGCAGATCATGCGAAGGGAGTACCTTTGTCCCTCCCAATTTCGCCGGTCAAAGAAAACGAGAGAGTGTATGAAATGGAGATACGGATCATGACGAGCGAGCGTGAATTGCCCACTAAATGTTGTCGGTTTCCTGCCCGCCGCTTTCTTACACTTTTCTGGTCCATTTCAACTACTCGCGAAATCGCAACGCAACCACTTCGAAATGAAAGGCGGAAAATAGACCTGGGAAGTAGGGCGAGAGGTCAATTTCCGGACGCGTGCAAGTGATGCCATTCCGCGGACGCCCTCATTTCCCGGCCCTGGCCCACTCCAGAATGTTCGACCTTATTGGTTCTCATTACTGCAGCACGCAGTGTTCTCGTCATTCCTTTTACCTTTCTTCTGTCAGAAAGACGAGAGATATTTTGCGTAAAGAGAGAGACAGACTATTCAACCTACAATCGCTTCTTGAACGTTTTGTCACCGAACAGGGAAGAGTGAATGAATGAATGCTGCCATCAAGTCATTTTACCTCCCACTTCCTCATTCAGTCTTCCATCTGAAAAACCTCATTGTTATGCTAGCTTTCTACTCCGCATCATCTCTTCTCTCGCTGAGCGTGAAATGTGCTGAAAACCCCGGCGAAAACAGATCAGTTATATTATTTTTGTGGAGATGAAGTGTCCAGATCATCTCTAGACACGCCCCACTCACTATTTTCTCCTCGTCATACCTCCTCCCCAAATAATTCCAATTACCCTCTCCTGTCACGAGAGGCCGCTGGAGTTCGCGTTGCGTGTTATGGCTTGTCTCTCTCATTTCTCCATGATCTCTCGCTTCTCTAACTGACGAGAGATAAGGCAAAATGAAGAGATGAGAACTGGGATCCGTGCTATTCTCATCAACGGTAGTCCTTTGCGTCTCATCATTACTCCCAGTTTTGTATTATTCCTGCTCCTTTTTGCTTCTCGTCTCAGCTATTTTGACAGTTACGCAGGACAAGGGAACAAGAGAAAGCTAGAGAGTGGCAAATATTTCTCGCCGTCTTTTGTAAGGAGAGAAGGGGAAGGCATTCCCACTGTGCTCGTCTCTAAGCAGAAGGGAGGAGACAGTCTTCCCTTCCTTTCCCTGTAAGGGAGATGGCAGTGTGAGAAATGGTCTGCGCACTGCAAATAAGGTATTTTTGCAATGCGCTTGGGAATTTTCACTCCGTTCCGAGCGCCTTGTCTTCCTCTGCTAGCAAATACCGTTACGTCTTGAGTGCTTCTTGAGCAGTGATTCTTCCTTTTTTCTTACTTGAGAAAGCATCCTTCCATGCAAGAGAAAGCGATGATAAACTTCTTGTAAAAGTTTTTTTTACTTATCATGTCAAGTCGCATTGTCCCTCATCCTCCATCATCCCAACACACTCAATCATCCAGCGAGATCAGAGATTTCGCGAAAACGTTCACGCTTGTTTTGGTACAACAACCTTGATTTATTACCGTTAGGCGGTCACTGATTTCTGAATTTTCGATCATCATCTCTTTGTTTTGTCACATAGTGCGCATTGCGAATTCATCGCTTGAAAAAGTAAATCATTCTGTGACGCAATACGCGCTAGCAAGCATTCTTCCTCCTTGTGACAGTTTCACTCCGTTCCTAGCACCGCGTCTTCCTTTGCAGCGTAATGTGAGTCTCTCGATTTCCCTTAGTCTGTCGTCCCGCTGACTTTCGAAATTCCCGCTAATCGCAAACGGAGACTTCCTATCTCTATTTACGCTGCGCCTGCAGCTGACAGGTCATCCACACACGCGCACACGTTCCAGTGAGACGTAGCGTGACTTCATCACTTTGCTCTTGAAGCCGATTAGCGCGTTTCTAATTGAAAAAAAAACTAGAGGCGATTCGAGATGAATCGAATTCGCTTTTTGAACGAAATTTGACTGACAGGTCATCCACACATGCTCACACGTTCCAGTGAGACGTAGATAGCGTGGATTCATTACCCCTCTCACTTGAAACCTATTAGTGCGTTTCTACTTGCAAAATTAGAAGAAGAAGTGATTCGCGATTAATAAAATTAGTTATTTTGAACGAAATTTGACAGGTCATCCACACATTCCAGGCAGACGTAGATTAAAATCTTTAGTTGACCCCTTTAGGAGAACTGTTGATTTCGTGAATATCTAAGTACGCATTTTTTGCATCGCATTTATGCAACTTTCCAGGCAAATTCAGCCGAAACATGACGTAGTAAAGGCTCTGTAAAGACTTGCTCCAAATGAGGCTCATTGCACTATTTCTCAATCCACTGAGTCACCCCAGTCTCCTGGAAGCTTTTGAAAGTTGTATTAGTATGGCAAATTTTTTCCAACCAACCATACTACATATTTTGCACTTTCGAAAGATAAGAACAATACGTGAAACTCATCCGAAATATTTCCGTTTGTCCCGCTCGTTACTTTGCAGCCAATTGTGCACGCATTTATTTCACTAACTTTTGCCTGAAAATGCACCGTACTAGTGTTTGAAACACATAATTTCCTTTGATTCGCATTTTTGAAAGACGGCATGAATCTCCATGAACGATTCTCATTGGATGTCGGAACCTTTGATCGGTGCGTGAAACACAAGCAAAATTTATTATTAATATTTCCTTGCCGGCCATTTATCAACGGCACCTGAGAAACAAGCCACTCAGTCCATAGAATAAGCGTGACCCAAAAACCTGCCTAATTCATTGTTAGTATTCTTGGAAATACTAAGGTTTAAAAAAAATCTCATTTGTTGATGTGTTCTGTGCAGCCCTGTCACCAAATTATGACTGCGTCACGAAACTTTTATAATTTGACTCACCGGAAAAATATTTTCTTTCGTGCCTCTATTTTCAAAGATCTCTCAGGCACCCACCACATTGTTCCAGTTCTGGTCTTGACATAATTTATTATTTTGATATTGAATAACTCAATCACAGCTAATTTCTATTGCGAGGCTATACTTCATTGTTCTTACTCGCACGTCCAGCGAATTCCTGTTGTGCTCCAAGCTTAGGACGAATATGCGAAACTCAACCGAAAACTCAACCTCAATTTTCTCTCGCCTCCATTCAACCATAGCAGCCACCTGACCACTCCAATGTCCTTCTTCGGATCCTGCAAGGATTTTATAATTAGTATTCTCTCAATCTCGATAGCAGCATCAACGAATTGAAGCTGCGTTCCAAGCATATGACCATTAGGTGAAACGCATCCGCTATTCTCTCGGTTCCATTCAACAGAGTTAGACCTAGCCACCTGACCACTCCATTGTCACTCTCTCTCCTTCGCTGGCCCTATTTTGACTCACGAGTGTTCAGAAGATAAATGAACACGCATCGCTTATGCATGCTAGCGCCTCGACCACTTTCGACGCCTTTTCAATTCGGTCAAATGGCCTCTCTGACTCTCTCTGTTTTGCATGCTCTCTCGCCCTCTCTGACCTGCAAAAATCGTCTGATTCTCTTCATTTGTATGCTATCTCGCTATTTCTGACCGGCGAGAGAGCATGTAGAATGAAGAGACGATGCATTATCGGTAGAAATTCAGTCCACTCGTGCCTGTAATTCCTGTTTTCCACTTACCCGTCTACCGCCCCCATCTGATTCTGTTGATGCGCTAGTCTAGAAAACAAATTCTAAAGGGAAACTAATCTGGCATCGTTTCGAATGTTTTCCTCCGTGCTTGGAACCAACAAAAAAACCCATCTTGCGCATAATTTTATCGCTTTATTTCGCGTCTGCATTCCAAATTTGATCTGTCGTTCTGAAGTTGGACAAAGATCTGTCTTTCTTCTCTAAATATTCGTGTCTTCCCCTTTATTATTTTGTTGTTTTTCTAAATCAAAATCCACCTCGTCCATCGAAGTACTCTCGCGTCCCAAGCTTTTGACCAATATGTGAAACTCATCCGAAAATAAATGATCGACCCTTGTAATAGGAGAGAGAAAGCTTTGCGAAACGAGCGAGTCAAACCATATATTCAAAAAACTGCCATCATTCGGAAGTCAATAGTAAATATCCCATTGTTTTCCTCCATCCTTCTCCACATGTCCACTAATGACGTTGCGTTGTGGGCCTGACACAAGCATCTTTCTCATCTGCCTTCCTTCCTTATTGAAGTCGTGTTTTAGAGTTCTCGAATTTCGTATTCCCTTCGTCATTGTCATTCGCTACTCCTCCATATTCAAATATTACTTACATTTAGGCCAAAAAAATGTTTCGAGGTATCTTCTTTCCCGACACAATGTGTGCAGAAAGTGTGTTGAAAAAAAAATGAAAAAGTAACGTTCCGAATTTCGAAAGACATCATCACCTATTTCCATATTGCTTCTTGTTGACAGTTACCGTTCACCTTATTCTAAATGCGACACTATTAGCGCGTTCCGACTCCTCCCCTCACGTCACTATTAGCTTATTTTAACTTTTGGTATTTTCGCGTTCCGCAAATCGCCGTTATTTGCGCTCCGAGACTTCCGCTCGTTAGCGACGATATGCCCGCTGCAGCAGTCATCATGTACCATCGGCCGTACCGCCATCATCCCGGCCGACAGCAGTGGCATCTGATCACGGTCAATTCGGCGGACGGAGAGTATCCGGCGACTGCGGCCGCTGCAGGAGCGGGGCCGTTGAACGATGGTTAGAGTCGACGACTCTTTATTTTAAACGCTATCTCGCCCTTTTAAATGTTGATAGTAGTTTATTTAGATTTTTTCAATTCAACAGAAAGAACAGAACGTACTACATTCGTAGCATGTCTGCCCCTAAGCAGAACTCCTGAAACATAACTAAAAAATTGCTCCCAACGCTCTCGAGTCTCAAGTAGCTTGAGCAAACGTCATTCACTGGACACTAGCCAGCGGATAATTTGGGCCAGTGCAGTATAGGAAGAAGCCGAATAAGAAGTATTCATTGTGCCTTATCTCTCGTCAGTCAGAGAAACGAGAGAGAGTATTGCGAAATGATAGAGGCAGACATGGCAAGATGAATGGACTGGGCCACCAATAATGGGGAAGAATACGCAGAAATTGCGGTGAGGAAGAGGGATGGCGGGAGGAAGGAAGGCAACACACAAAAAGAGTCATTTCTTGGCTTCTGGTTGCTGAGATTGCTCTTTCATATATCGAGAGGACTAAAATGCGCTCGTTTGAGGCGCCCAATTGAACGCTGTTTTCTGAAGATTGTGCTTGCTGGCCAATTGGCTGATGAAAGCGGAGCGCTTTTCATTCTGAACCATTGAACTCTTTTGGCTGCTATTCCTACTCTTTGATGTCTAGTATCATTGGACTACTTTAGTAGTTCTACTTGTTCTGCGCTATTCCTACGCTGAAAGAAATTGCTCTTCTCATTGTTGCGTTTTACACACAACAGATGACAATGAAACCATTTCATGCGCTTTGAGATGCTTTTACAGGGCGCTTTTCCAAAAGTGAACGCTCACTCTCTGATGCTTTAGCTGCATCCCGTAGCTCGGCACATTAGCCCGTCTCGCACCAGGAACCACACTAAGGAAGCGAACAGCAACAAAACCGCGCCACGTGATGCCAAGGGGATCCGAGGCATCAAGTCGTTTGGACCAGGGACTGTGAGAATGAAGAATTCGTCTCTTCTTTTCGCATGATTCTCAACGGTCATAGCATCGAAAGAACACGAGAAACGAAGAAACAGATTGCTCATTCCGTGAGCTCTAGCAAACCATTCCAGAGCAGATTCATGAGGCCATTCTGATACCGTTCCATGCATTTCTGAGCAGCCCGACTGTCTTGGTCTCCTCTAATCCCAGGCTCTCTGGCAAGTTTGAGTGCCGTTCCTAGAAGCAAAAAGCAAGTGGCGGCACGCGCCTTTGATGTAGCAGTCAGTCTGGCAAAGTCTACGTGAAAAGTTGCCATGTATCTATCATCTGCCCGTCCCTCAAGACCCGTATTATCCGTACCGAAGAACATCTTACGCTGCGGCACCGCGGCGATGGTCATACACGCTCAGATATGGTGCGATTTCCGATTTTCTAGTCTCCGGTCTTGCAAATGCCGGTAGCAGCAATTTACAAACAAATCTTGCGCATTCAGTATGTTGCCCTCCTCGAAGTGTTGCTGGATTCAAGCGGGTAACACCGTAATGGTGAAAACAGTTTCGACGTAGACCTTTTCTCTAGGAAAAAATGGCCTAATCCATCAACACATTTCGATCTCACCGACCTTTCGTGCGTGGACACACCAGACACCACCACGCAGTCCGCTCTAATCCAACATTCGGAGACATTCCGACAAGTAATTTCCGCCCGCTACCCCACGCGCCTCACTTCTTTCCAGGAATTGTCTGGCTGTCCATGTTTCTACTGATCATAACTAATGATCATACGGCGCCTTCCTGATCCCATCCCGCGAACATCATGGACTGTCATGAGGAAGTCCGTATTGACATTCAGCGTTGTCCATTCCTGGTCAGAATGACGATGCGAAATGGCAAGGCATCATCATCAGTCTTCTCCCCATTGTCGACATCATGTTTGCTTCTTTTGCGCAGCGAAAATTCTCGCCGCGTTGGGAATATTGTAGCGCGTGCGCTCGGATTAAATACTGCAAAATTAATTAGTTTCTCTCGCACAGATGGCTTCAGGTGATTCAGAATACGGCGAAAGATGGCATGTGCGGGTGCTAAATAGAGCTCGAAATATGAGCAGCAGTCTCTTCATTTCGCATATTATCTCGAGTGTGAAAAAAGAGACAGCGGCTCATATTACTATTGTGGGTGTATTGTGGGTGTGACGCATTGATGAGTAATAGGAGCGACGTTAATTGTTGAAATAAATTTAATTAATATTTAAATTTGCAGGCGGAACACTCTCAACCTCGCTGAGCTATCTTCCATCGTCCTTCAAATCGAGGTAATATAACAACAGGAAAATCTCACTCGAAAGCTATCTTAACAAAATGCAGTATTATAGTGACACTATTAGCCATTTTCCACGAATTTGTTACCACCTGCTAGCTATCTTTAGCTAATCTAGCTCTTGCTCTGTCTCTATCCATAATGTTATCATCGAAGCGCATTCCGAGAATGACCCAGTGAAAACATGGTCGCCTCGGGTGCGGTGACCACTTCACACTGAGTATGCATTGGATTTCATTGACCGAATAGAATGCGCACCTACCGCTGTAGTTTGGCGCACAAATAACATATTGCTCACGTAGTGCGCCCGTTGCGTTACACTTGGTAATCATTTTCTCGCACTACATTCAGTAATTAGTCTTGCATGACGTGAGGTGCAGTAGTGGTGTCGGATGACACTTGAGCCTCTGTACTCCTATCGAGAGAGTGGTGCCCCTTTTATTCATCATCTCTGAGCGCTCCGGCACTATTTCTTAGCAAGAGATTCTAGAGATCAAGGGGGACTGAGAGAATCGAGGCCAGAGGCTATACAAACTGAGCAGGGAATACCTAACGAGACCGAGACTAGGGTTCCCCCCTCTGATACCAGAATACCTAGAGTAATGAGAATGGGAAATGAATAATAACTCTATCTCTCAATTCAGCACGGCTCTCACCGGTGAGGTGAAGGGGATTGTTAGCAATAATACCGCCACTATTTTTCACCATTCCGATTTTCGGCTTCTAGAATACAGACGCTAGCTATGAGACGGGGACTTTGTCTGTGAAGATTCGTCTCTTGGTTCAATCTGACCTAAAAGGGAGTGTGAGGAATGAAGAGACAGGGATTTTTCATCATGACAGCTATAGATGTAGTGCGCCCGCACTCAATTCCGGAAGTCAACAGCGTCTACGAATTTCGAAAATAATATAATCCGCCATTTCAGTACCTCACCGCTCGCGATGCAGAACGGCGGCCGAGGAGTGCTTACCAAGGTGAGAGTGTTTCGAATTAAAAAAAACATTACGTCTTTTTCATATTTTTTGCATTTCGTGTCCTACCGAGTGACGCGTGAATGTGCGTAATAGTAAAGCTGCAATTCAATGTGAACTCTATAGATCAATGATTAATTAGCTAAACAAATAATGGGGGAGGAGAGAGGCGATTGTTGCTGCATACTCACCAGTTTTCATTGAAAGTCGTTACTCACAGCATTTTGACCCCCTTTGTTCTCTCCAGAAAAGGGTGAACAATGGGTTTAAGATTTGAATTTTCCCGCCTACCGTAATTGAACTACAAATCGATATTAGAATATGAAATGTTCCTGAAACTTATCCGGATTTCAACCGTTCAGAATGAGAATCGGGATAAGTTTCAGAAACATTTCATATTTCAAGGTTGCAGTTTGACCGCAACACCTTTCTGTCGGTATAGAATGCTGTGTACTTTATTATGCAATTGTGGGATTCGAATGTGTTTCACGTATTGTTAAAATTATGTACGACTTTCGAAATGCGATACTGCTTGCATCAGCTTTGAAATAATATTAAAAATATAATTATTTTGAAAAAAATTTCAGGGTCACACCGTGTCCATGGCTTCCCCGCTGCTGCGCGGTTCGATGGCGAGGTAAGTCATTATTGATTTTTTTTAAAAATATTCGATTTTTGGCTTAGTTCTAGATGTTTTGGGATTGTTTATGCTCGTATAATCACATGAGAACACTTCCCACTCGTACAACCTCGTGAATTGTACTGCAATCGTGAGAAATTATCACTTCGAAAATGCCGATAGGCCATGGGAATGTGCTGATGACTTCTGGTGGAGGTGCCTGGGTTAAACTAAAAAGACTCGACAACGATGTTCGTCTTTATTCGCGTTTTTAGCAGTTGTTTCTCGTCGTCACCCATTAGATTCTCCTGAATTTCACCTGCTCGAAGTCAACGACCTTTTCGCCCGGTATTCTCATAGACATTCACTGGATCACGTTTTTTGAGTTTTCCCACATCAACTCCCCTCAAACTCTCTTGTGTACCGCAGTCTAGCCATTGAAGAACCGGATCGTGAGATTCCTTCGGTGCTTTGCGAGACTAGCGTTTGAAGAATGATCATTTCTTCTTTCGTTTTCTGTTGTTATCATGACTACAGGCAGATGGTCTGACTTATACATTGTTTCTCGTGACAAGTAATTTCCTTGATTCCCAGAAATGGAGCACCTTTCTACAATAGCAGACTAGACAAAATTCCTCAGTTACATTCGCGCATCTTCATTGACTCTCTCGTGTTTCTATGACTGACATGAGACAACACAAAATGAAGAAACGAGAACATGTCCATTCATTCCTCATCATCGACCCCTTCCGAACCGACTCGCATGCATCTTCAAACTCCTCTTAAGACAACAATTCAGAGAACCCATCGTCGTTAGCGCCAATTTCCTCCTACTTTTTCTGTTTTTGCTTGTATCTTTTCTCCTCAAGTGGCCAGTCTCGAGAACCATTTCCTCAATGTCCTCTATTCTTCGCCTTTCTTTGAGATTTTCTTTCTTCTTGCTCTCCTTCGGCTCCAAGTTCCATTATCGTTCACGTTTGCGGCTCGCAGAGTTTTCTCCGCTTCCCTGCCCCCTTTTTGCCGTCTCACAAATCCGTGACCTAAGCAGTGCCGAGGAAAGCCAACCATCAAAAAGGAAGCAGCCAGCAAAGGAAGGAAAGGAAAGGAGAGGGGA
The DNA here is from genome assembly GCA_900490705.1 of Pristionchus arcanus. NCBI lineage: Eukaryota > Metazoa > Nematoda > Chromadorea > Rhabditida > Neodiplogasteridae > Pristionchus > Pristionchus arcanus. Next base: position 82,403 of record LS485264.1, read on the forward strand.
GTGTGTGCATACTACTCGTTACGCTTGCTTCTGCTCAAACAAATCCCACGCCTTCTTCGTCATTTTTCGACGGTGCGACGTTTCCGAAACCGCACCACGCCTCAACATGCACACCGTACTGTACGCGGCACCGAAGTGAGTTACGCAGATTACGGTAGTATAACGTATGCTACGATTTCAGTGGAGGTGAGCGGACTGCGCTGCTGAGGATGTCGCCATCGTTCAAGTGCGTTTTGGTCGTTGATTTTTGGTCTTTGATCTTTGAATTTTTCTGTTTTTTTTGGCCTAGGCAACATCAGCTCTGAATGTAAACGGAGAAAAGGTAGAAACAGAGAAGGGCCGTTTGATCTTTGATCTGTAAAAATTTAGTTTGGTCACCTACAGAAAAAAGTACCCGGAAGTGAAGGTGGGCCTGCAAACTGACGGGTCCTGTCGCTTTTTGACTGAAATGGACTAATGATGCGCTCGCGGATCAATAGGGCACTTCTTGGATGGAAAGTGGAATAGGCTCTCCTGAATTTTTCTTTCTAAATTGTTTATGATTCAGTAGATCATTTTTACCCTTGATACACATGCACTACAGTACGTGCTAAACGCCTCATGCATGTGCGGCCGCGGCGGTCTGCCGCGGTCCGCGGATTCCGCGGATTGATTTCCCTCGGAAATGAGAAACATTTGGAAATTTTCTTTTTGATTTTTGGATTCTCCGATAAATTTCACATCTGGTCCACTTTTCACTCATATTTTTATGTGTTCATTTCGCGATTTGGCAATTTCCACAGAAATTACCTGCTCCAGCGAACAAAATCTGACACAACGAACTAATCACATGATAAATCATAACTCAGCCTCCTATGCATGTCTATGAAATTCCGAAGTGTCATAGACGAAAAATGAGCGGTAGTCAGCTATGTCAGATTTTGTTCGCTGGAGCAGGTAATTTCTGTGAAAATTTACAATTCGCAAAATAAGCACTTAAACATATGAGTGAAAAGTGTGTCTTATGCGAAATTTATCGGAGAATCCAAAAATCAAAACAAAAATTTCCAAATATTATTCATTTCCGAGGAAAATCAATCCGCGGAATCCGCGGACTGCGGCAGACCGCCGCGGCCGCACATGCATGAGGCGTTTAGCACGTACTGTATGAGTGAAAAATAGACCTTTTATTGTCATACAGCTGCTTCTTTGGTGGCACCCGTAAACCAACTTTCCTCTGCTTCCCTGAATGCCCGATTAGTGACCATGGAACGCCGCTTCGTGGCTTCTCTGGTTCCCCCAACTCCGAACTGTCAGTGTTCATTAGAGCGTAGATCCTTTGCTTACGGCTCGCTTTCACGTGTGGGGCGTATATCGAGTTAGAAGGGGAACCGTTTGACTCTCTTTTCGGGCCTAGCCTTGCCATTTATGTCCCTTCCCTGGTTCCACGACAAGATGAAGGTCGGGAGCCCGGGTATTTCCCGCTTATTTGTTGAGGTAGAAAGCGTATCCGCGAATGTATTAACTTGCTTATTTCAGCCAAATCATTCAAATGACTAATTGTAAAATATTAAATAAGTTCCGCAATTCGGCTACGCTTTTCACGATGGTTTTCCAATGCGCTCTTCTGACTGCTCTCATTGAGCCTCGTCGAGTCTCATTTTCCGATTTTCTCTTGCGCTTCTCTCATTTGAAGCTGGGTAAGTGGCACGTCGAAATTACGCTCACTATCCTCTTCAAATCTCTTCCTTTCTCCTGCTTTTTTCGGTTACGTTGTCTCGTTTTCCGCGCTCGAAATCGGCTAATATCGCCGACGTTTAGCCCCTTCAATGGGCCTATTTGCCCATGCCCTTTGAAGAAGAACACAATGAGAGATCGAGAAAACAGCCGTGACTGAATGTGTTTCACGCGGAATATTTCCTGGTCAGGGGCGTTGGAAAATTGCTCAACCGAATCCTTCCCTCTGAAGAAAAATTATAACGCGAATTCGAAACAAAATCAGAATTCCTTGCATACCTTGCTCACTCATCCAGAATTGATTCGAACATTTTCGGCCCCGCATTCTACGTAGAATGGAAGAAATGAAAGCACTGTTCTTTTGTCAATAACATTGCTGTTCTCTGATTTGACGAGAGAGGCAAAATGAAGGGACGATAACATTGAAATGAGAGTTTAGCAGGATTGTTCGTTAAACTTGCAGTCTATCCATTGCTCCTCGCCTCCCGGGACCCATATTCGTTGTTTCAGTTATCTCTATTCTCTCCATGTTGCGTGCTATTTCTCCTTTCTCTAGCCTGGCATTTTCGCAAAGACAAATGCAGTGTGTGTGTGTGAACTATTGCATCGCGCAAGTTTCGGAAGAGTCGGAATCGGGTCTCTCTCATTTCACCGTACTCTCTCGCTGCTATGGCTGTAGAGAGATTGAGAGCAAAATGAAGAGAAAATGCTCGAGTTCTTCCAGCCTTCTACCCATTTCCTTATCCACTTCTGCTCGCTATCTTTGAGTACTTGACGCATCTTCCGCATTGGCTCTAGTGCTGACGCACTAATTTATGATAGTTTTATCATCGCAAGACTCTTCGAAATACGACTCTCCGTTTTTCATACAATCTATAGCAGATTAATTGTCTCACATTTAGAACGCTAATGGTCGCGCTCTTTATTCTCCTTGTCGGTGACAACCTAATTACTGCAAAGTTATCCATATCACATTTTGATCTCCGACAAGCACCTCGTCTACCATTCCCTGCCAATAATGTCTACAGCTCTATAGAATGCCAAAAATATGAGTTTCTCGCTTACGTCGAGGCAGAGCATCAATAATCGAGTGCTATTCAACACCAAAAGAGAGAGGAAAGGCGGAAGAATATCCGGTGGCCCGCACACACTCTACTACGTTTCATCTAGTGCGTATACTCTTTAGAACTGTGGTCGGCCAATGAAGTTTCCGCCTCTGATCTGGTATAGAATTTCTTGAAGACCACCTTGTAAAATTCAGAGTAGGTTTGTAGCTTTTTTCCGCTGTAATCTTATTCGGCTTTCATGTGTCCTTATTAGTACTTTCGCGACCAAACCTCCATCATTAGTGCATCCGAAGCCTTATTGTTAGCAAGGAATATTTCCGGCGCAATGCCAGTCTTCATTGGTATTCCAGTGGGCTCCAATTTGGGAAGGGCCTCGCGGGTCCATCCGGGGTGGCTTCAATAACAACCTCCGCGGCTACTCGAAAGTGCATTATTACACCGGGAAGTGCATCACTTCCTGCTGATTCATATTTGATTGCGAGCTACTAGCCGGATCTAATATGCCCAACTTTTATCATCTCAAAGTTCTTACAGCGGGAAGTGCATCATTTCCTGATCGCTGATTCATCTTTGATACACCAGTTCTAATCTGTCTATCGTTTATCATCGCAATGGAGCTCGGTTCTCTGAGACTTCAATCTCTGCCCGGTGACCTATGCCGAGAAATGCTCTTACCTTCTCTTCCGTGGCATAAGAGATTGATGGACCATTGCTTCTAAATGCTGACCTACTTACCGCTGGGGGAAGATAGAGCAATGTTCTCGTCTCTTCATTTTGCCTTATCTCTCGCCTGTCAGAGAAACGAGACAGTTTTCCGAAATGAGAGAGACCGGTCATTACTAGCGATGACGGACTGCTCTGTTTTGGCGTATTGCTGCCGTCAGCAGGTCTATTCCTCCATTCCGACACGCAGTACCGCACGCAATGCAAATATGCGGGCTATTTCCAGGTTTTCGAGTTATTTGCGAATATCCAAATTTCTCAAGAATGAATGCACTTTTCTAGAGGCACGCATTGTATGCGGTAAATATGTTTATCAAGTTAGTTTAGAGCCCGGGAGAGAATCGGGGGATTGATAGGGATTGCCGGTCTTGCTTGCGCCTTTCGGCGACCGGGAAAAGCTACTTATCTACTATTTTCCGGCGCCAGACTGTCCGTGAATCGTTCACGTTGATGTTTTCTTTGTATTTGTGGAGCATTTTCCACATTTTTCGCGTAATTCTGGTTCGTGAAGCAGAGCCAAATCGAAGAAATTGTGTACGCTTGACTACTCTGGTGTGCGTCCCCAACTTGGGCCCAAGTAAAACCGGGTACCCAACTTGGGCCCAAGTACAGTACCTCCTAATCGGGAACCCAACTTGGGCCCAAGCAGGAACACAACTTGGATCCAAGCAGTTCTCTACCCGTCGCGTCTAGCACGCACCTAGCCTATAAGGTCCTTTTTCGAAGCTCTGTTTTGACTGCCTTCGGGCACGAGTGCGATTGACTATCTACGGTCCCCAGTAGGACCGTATTTTGGATGTAGCCGGCCCAACATGGTCTAACCGTGCGGTCCTTTGGTTACTGTATGAGATTACTGTATCTCAACTATCAATCAATAAAAAAGGCTGAAACAGGGTTTCCAACTTGGAACCAAGTAGGAACCCAACTTGGGTCCAAGCAGGAACCCAACTTGGGTCCAAGCAGGAACCCAACTTGGGCCCAGGCCTGGACGCAACTTGGGAATTTGCTTGGACCCAAGTTGGGGACGCACACCAGAGTAGACGTTCGTTTTCATTATGCCTATTTCAGGCTGTTTGCTTGTCTCGGAGTAGTAGTCGTTATTTCCAAACTTCTGGCAGTAAAAGTTATGCTGATGTTGTCTAACTCTACTCATTTCACGCACTCTCTCGCTATATCTGATAGACATAAAATAGGCAAATTCCGAGCGTTACTCAAATCCTAACAGAGTCTAAGAGACCACCTCCTATCCGCCATTCCCCCGAGAGTTGCGAACCTTTTTCAATGGCTTTCTTCTTCTCTGAATCTTCTTTTCTAGTCTACGTTTGCTCAAATTTCAGGGAGAACCGTGAAGGAATATGAACTTCTCGGGCCAGAAATTTGTGTGCTCAATGTCAGTTTTCCCGCCGCCCGACACACTTGTCCTTAGACTCATTGCTCTTTCTCGTTCGGGATCTATCAAGTGTAGGATGTTCCGTTTCCGGTCCTTCATACTCCTCTGAATCAGAAATGTGACGCTTCGCAATGAGTGTTTCTTCTTTTACACTCAATTCGTGCTCATTATCGCTTTCGTAGTTCATTTTCCAAGTTCTACTTGAACTTCAAACTCTAGATAGTAGATCGAACTCGGATCTTCTAACAAGTTCTCGGTCATCATCAATCCGGCTTTATCTGTTTATTTTCCTGCCTCTCACTTTATCTCGTTCCCTATAGTATCATCACTCAGTCATTGAGGGGCACATCATTGAGTGATTTTAGAGCGAAGGGATTTTCTCACAACAAACCTCGGGCAACGCAATGAGACCGCCTCGCCCCTCTCCCCCCTGAATATTTCAACCCCTTCGTCTCCTTGACACGCTTGTTGTTACATTCCACCTGAAATTCTTTTCTCAAGCGAACACCAGACATCCTGACTCTCCCCCGGGTTCCCTGGAATTTCCTTCTGGTCTGTTGCGCTTTATTTATCATTGCAATGTATGTACCAAATATACCGATGCCCTTTTGCCTTCACGTTGTTACCGCACACTTTCCACCAGAGCGGAGTGAACACTTGAAGATCGAAAACCAGCCGCCACGGTTCGTTTTTATACCCCAACTAAGTTGAAATTCATCAACTTCCACCTGTCGTGTTTCGAATGTTGCGAATCGCTCCGAATTTCGATGATTACATCTCTTGATAATGGGTTCGCCGCTAGATAATTGAATTGCTTCACATGTTGCCAAAGACTTTTGCCTGACTATATCCCGACTCGGTTGTAAAGTCCGGCCGGCCGGCTGTTTTGATTTATTTCCACCCGTCTCGAATACTACGCACTTGAGAGGGAGACAGGGGGACACGTTCAGCTCTCTTGACGCCTCACTTCTTGACATCAAACCTCAATTCTATTGTTATCTACGAAATCATGTCGTTCTTTCCATAGTAAAACTTGTCTTTAGTGTGGAAAATTCGGAATATGTATCTCCTCATTTTTAACTTCTCAGTCGTGTTGTTATCCCTCATATTCGTGACCTGGACTCAAGTCGTCCATTACGACAAGTCACTGGTCATCATCAATCCTGTTTATCTGTTTTGTTGCCCAGCTCCCTCCATTCCACGTTCTCCTCTTCCCTGTTGTAGTACCCTGAGTCCTCAGTCACATTGTCAGCACTTTTGTGATATCTATCTCCCACACATATTAAAATATATTTCATATTATCGTCATCTATCTTGTCATCATTTTTACTGAGTAGTTGAGGACGGATTAGTGGCTTGATGGTAGCCCAATGACTCATCAAGGACATTTTCACAAGCCTTTCGAGTCTTTCCAATTCCGTCCCATCACTTCCTTAGTACTAAATTGAACTCGGACTACTCAGGAATGTCCAACGACCCGCAATTCGGCCCCTCATTGCATTATTTCCTCCCGAACACGGACCTCCGACTCATCTAACTCAGAATGACATTTTTCATGATTACGACTCGAACGCCCACTTGGGCCATCTTCCTCCTCATAATCTTCAAAGAATATCATCCTCCGGCACCCAAGTGTAACATCTTGATAGCCATTTCCCGGTGCCATCGCGAATTGCGTCCATAACTTAGGTGGCGAAACTCTCAGCATTCCGCATTGTCCCTCGTTCACTCGACTGAGAAAAAGCGTTAAGAATGATGAACTCATAACCGCTAGATGATGGCGGAGATTGCATGCGAAAGGTGGCGGAAGCCTCCGAGTTTTCGCTTCTTTGAAGTCACCCGTGCTTCCACTCTCCAGCTCTTTCAATTCTTCAGATTATTTCACTTCCCGATGCGTTGCTAACCCCACATCATCTCCACTTTTCTAGATTAGCTTCAGTTTCCATTTGACCTCGTTCTTTCACTCGTAGAAAGTCGTGTTTCGCACGCGCCTTCAATTCAATAAGAATAGGGAAACGTCTCTTCATTTCGCCTGCTCTCTCGTTACTCTGATCTCTTAGAGACAATGCAAAATAGAGAGACGATATCTCTTGACCACACTATCACACCCTCTCAGTCCCCATGGATACTCTATTACTTTTCCGAGGCTCAGGGCGCTGAGATTTCCTGATTCCCAGTCCACTACGATAACATTACTTTGTCAGTCTCTGTTCAGTCATTATTCAGCCCGTTTCGAGCAATTTCTGTCCATAATAGTTGTTGTTTCGACCTGATGTTTGTACAAAAAGGTTCTTCAAGCATTTGTTTAGTGTAGCTCACGAGCCTAGTTTTAATGCCTTCTAGACCTATTTTTCTTTTTTTCTAGTCTAGTAAGTGTCAATCATTTTCTGTTGACTGTTTCGACTGGCAGTTTCCGTTCTCAGTCTCTTTCTTTCTCTTTTCCGCACATTTGGCAGCGCTCTCCGTTCTAGAAATGACTCTCCTCATTTCACATACTCAATAACCTCATCTAACCGCTGAGAGGCCAGTTCTCAATGCGATTTCCTAGAACCCGCTCAATTTTGCGTGCTTTATTTGCAATTTGGTCGCCTCGCCCAGTGAGCGGGGCAATGAATTCACACGGATAGCTCTGGGCAAAAACGGTCTCTTCATTTCTCGCCCAATCTAATCGGTCAGAGAAGCTATTGAACAGGCGAAATGAGGAGAATTTATTGCGAATCCATCCGTGGTTCTGGGTTCTCGTTTGTTCGTTCTACCCCTCATTTCTCTCCGGGAACGTTGGTAATTGTGCTTCTCCTGGGCATTCGTTGTCTCATTTTACCTTATCTTTCGTCGGTCAGAGAAACGAGAGAGTAGGGCGAAATGAGAGATCCAGACGATCCATCGTCTACCCTCATTGCTCCCGGTCTCTCATTCGGCCGAAGCCAACGCAACATTTATTCACGAAACGCCTCTAATGATTCGAGCGTGGGCTCGTGTATTGTTCTCGTTGTTTGTCTTTTTTTCGAATTGCCTCAGGTTTTTGGACCAAGCGGTTCATTTTATTTCCCTTTCCAACCAAGGTGTACTCTAGTTCATGCCACTATAACTTTCACGAATCACTCTTATTCTGTTGTTTTGCTTCAAGAGTTCATGATGAATACACAACCACAACCAGCCGAGTTCAAACAACCAGCCCATTTTCAAAAGTGCAAACGTGCCGATCGAATTGTATGCCCGAGGCTCTCACATTCTTCATGCCTGGCATTTAGAGAGCGCATCTCGCTTCCCACCACAAGAACCAATTTTCCGGCCGAATAGCGCTTTGTTTCTCGTTCTTTCGCGGAATTGAATCGGCGATTGCAGCGAAATTCGAGAGCGTTTTGCATGTGCACTCAAATCTGAGAAATAGTGAGCAAAATGGAGAGTGCTGACCATTAGGTGCGCCCCTGGAAGTATGTAGCTAGACCTTCCGGGAAGCAGTAATGCGTCTCGAACTGACGATAGAGTACTGCAAACGAAGAGACCGATTCAAGCCATAGCTAGTGTTTAGTTGCTGTTGTTTGAGAGTAGTTTCGAATTGCGGTCGGGCCCTAGGCTAAAAGCTAAAAGCTAATTTGTCTGTGGCCTATCGTGCGAAAGAATCTGCGCCCCGATTAGAAGAATTCTCTTCGCTTAGACAGTGTTTTCTTTTTCGAAACGCCTTCCTCGAATCGTTCAATCTAGGGTTTCTTCTGTTTCATCGGTCATCTCTACTACTAAATTTTGTTTAAATGGTGTGTGCCGGCACTGTTGAGAGGGAGTGTTGAGGGGTTTCCCGATATCTGCCTTTCAGTATTGCCGTTAACACACGTACAAATACGTGTGAAGACGCAATATATTTTGCTACATCTTTCCAAATTAGCTCTAATGCAATAGATGATTTTGGAGCAGACTCCCATAACTTCACATGTTCTCTCGTTGACCAGATAGATAATGTGTAGATACGTATTTTGAAGAGATCACTACTTGTAAATTCATTCTTAATTTATTTTGCCATAAGATTAGCCGCTTCTCTGGAATTCTATCTTGATTTTACATCGATATTCAGAACATTGAACTCTCGTAATTTGTATCGTGCACTTTGGCATACAACACGGCGTCTCGCTATTTCTTCTTGATTAGTATTATTCGTGCGTTGTAGACTCAGAATTAATCAGAGTATTTTCATTCAGTCGTGTTTTGCTGATTCCCGCTCTCTAATCGTATCATTTGCCTACGTCTCGACTCAACAAATTGTGTTTCACTGATTCGATATCTAACTATTGCGTGTTCGTCTATGATGAGTCGTTCCTCTGTGATTTGCACAAATTCATTATGCACTGATCTCATTTTTTTTCTCCAATATAGCCGTGTTAGCGGCGATCATCCTTGTTATGACTTGTTCGCGATTCTTCCCGCAAACAATCGTGCACCCAGAGGGCGATGAACGCGCGGCGGCCGCGCTCCATTCGCGGCGCGCGCATGATGCCCAAGTACTCCGACTCCGTGCTGCACTACCACCTGAGGCCGGAGCTCGTGCGGCTGCAGCTGCAGAAGTAGTGGCAATTCATGGCTTAAACGTTTTGCTAAGAGAAGAGGGGCTACGAGTGGCTGAAGTAGTGGCAATCCAACAAAAAATGAGCGAAAATAGAGTGAAAACTTTTATTGTCATATCTGGTTTGTGAGGCAAAGCTGTGCAGAAGTAGTAGCAATCTATGGCTTTTCTGACACTGAAATCACCGAAAATCATGACAATCATTGTTTACTTAGCGGAAAATGGCTACTTTGAGATGCAAAAATAGTGGGAATACACCAAAAATAACACCATTTTCCTTGCAAAACGGCCATTGAGCTGTATAATTAGTGGCAAATTCATGAGTCTCACCACCGAATCTTTCTCGATTAAGCATGAATCGTGGTTTTCAATTTTTGGTGCACTGATTCTTTTGGATAAATAGAAACTGTGTGAAAACATGGCAAAAATAACTTCTTTTGTAAAGACTGAGTTGTGAAAGACAGCTGCAAAAACATTCCATCACGTCTGAGCTCTTTGAATGGATTCAAAACCTCGCTTTTTTTCAGCCTCGCTAAAATACAATCGAAAAGCTGTCAGTGAATGTTTGCTCAACCTCAAAAGGGACCTCGTGAAAATAAATAGCGGTCGAAATGAGTTCCTTTGAGTGGCGAAAGAGTGGATAAATAATTGTTTTCTCGGGAAAGCAGTGCAGTGGGAAGTGTTCTCATCGGTGATGGTTCTGGGAAAAGGGGAATGGAAAAATAATTTTGAAAATAAATAAATAACTAAAGTTGTAATTTTTGAAGTGGCATCTCGTCGACGCTGGACCGAAGGCACGGAAGGAGCTGCGATCTCAATGCTGCAATTAGGTGAGCAATAATGATATCAAAACGCCAGAGCTCTTTCGAAAAAATAGGGACTCGTGCTGATTTCTCATAGATAGGAAAGATGATTATGTTTGATGCATTCTGCTATTGTTAGTGAATTTTTGTTTTTTTTCATCACAAGCGGAGGCTAAATCGAATGCTCCAACCTCTTTCCCACATGTAAATGTAATGAAACTCAACCGGAAATCAAATTGTGAATGCAAAATGCGCACTAAAAGCCTAACGATGATAAAATTTCAGGGAGGAAAACGAGCACGGTCGCGACTTTGGCAGCAGGATGAATAACAACCCGATCGCGCAGGTGCGAATTTTATTCAATTTTAAAATTATTATTTGATTTATTTTATTATTTTCGAAAATACCCTCACTCCGATGCCGATCAAAATACGCCCTCAGTGTAATGACAAGCCGTCAGAGTCTGTGTCTCGACGGATCTTGTCACTTTTTCTTCACTTTTTTTCCGAAAGTATGTTTCGAGTGCTCCAGAGTGGCTCGGATTTCCTCGGAGTATTTAAAGCATGTTGTGGAAGGAAAATGCGCAAGGGAGTTTGCGCGAAAGTTTGCTAGACGTCCAATCCACCGAGACCCGCTCATAATGACTATTTTGACAGAAGAATGATCTTCTGATACCCCATAGTACACTGGATACTGGATGTATTGTATTGTATTCAGCGAAAGCCTAGACACCACCCACGCATACGTTTGTTGATGGTTTTATTTGTCTTGTGAGCAACAAAAGTGCCGACAGGATGGCCGGATATTGTCCTTGTCGCTAGACATGCATTTCTTGAATTTTCTCACTTATCATGCACTACAGTTATTGCTTACCGGATGACTCTATGCTTCCTATTATTTGGTTCCGGCTTCAGGATGATGAATCTGTCTCCTCATTGATTCTCATCGATCGAATTGAAGAGACGAATTCTATATCAGACAGTCACATTCCAGTGCAAAGGACTATTTCACGCAGTCAATATTGAGTATTTCCAGACATCTCATTTCCTGGCTCTTACCCGATCCCATGCCCACTCTTTCCTGCCTGACTCGCGTTGCGATTTCACAAGCCAGCCACATCAGCATCAATAGTGGATTCCTTTTCTCTCTTTACCGCTCACAGCAACTAAGTAAAAAAACGAAGAATGCATTGAGTAATGAAGAGTGCATTAATGCGTTTTTTTGCACTGACACAATCGTTTTTGAAGTGTTTATAAATATGTAATGCGTAGATGCGCTTGTGACACTTGTTCTGAATCTCGCATTGATTCGTTACTCTTTCCCTGCCGCTCGAAAATAGGAAATACAAGAATGCGCGCGACTAATTGAGCCGCCAGTGTAAACGGAGACTATCTTGCCTGCCTCTGTCCTAATTGCGCTAAGACTAGATTTAGATTCTCGTGTTCAAAGGCTGTTCGAGTTCCTCCCCCGTAATTGTTTTGACCGCGGCCCGTTTGACACGAACCAGCATAATTCCGTTTTTCCTGCTTCTAATTTCTAAAAACGCAACCATTAGAGTCTTTTCACCTCTGAAAATAAAAATGGAATGAGCTCAATAGCGAAAAATTCGTTGAAATTCCGCTTCTTCATCGCTGCCAAGCACCTCCATTTCCCTCTTCCCTGTCAATATATGAAAACAGTTTGGTTATTGGAGGAAGGCGGGCAAACGAGGTTATGTTTGTGTTAGGCCGGCCGCTCCAAAGTTGATTTAGTTCGCCGTTTACAAGCACCTCTTCTTTTCCCTCTTATTCTTCCGGTTTTCTCGCATCTTTTATCTCAACTTTGATCATATTTGGAAAGAAAAAATATATAAATAGTTCTTTTTTTGCTCTGAAATCCTCTCGAGTTGCTCATTAGTGTAAGATCATGAATTAGTTTCTGCGGTTGTGATCTTATTACATCCAGGAATAGCAGTAGCCAATCTAAACGCAGAGCAGAGAATAAGGAGCCGTCTGGAGCTTTCGCTTCTGCTTTATCCCAGAACATCTCCGCGTTTTCCGCCATCTCATTTCTTTTTGCGCTGAGAGCCTCCGTCATTCATTCTCAGGGGCCAATAACAACATGTTTCATCCCCAGTGCTCTTCCAGCAGTTTTCATCCCGTTTCTTTCTCTTGGATTCCTTTGCGAATCGATTCGGGATCTATGGAATACCCTATTCTCCTTGCTTTTGTTCGGCGGTAAAACGAATTATTGTGGCGCGCATGCTCTCCCACAATATTTTGCGCACCCACTGAAAGCTTAGCCGTGTAATGAGAATTCGTCAAGGACGCACTTTCGTCATTGGTCTTTCGAGGATTTCGTCTTCTCCTGGTCCATTGTATCTCACATTCGCAAAGCGTAGATTCGATTCGTTGGACCATCGTTCCTGAATCTGAGCAAGACCAAATGAAGCAACGAGAGCCCTCCGCTCGTGTCTGTTTGGTCCTCCATTCGATGCCGATAGACCATGCAAAACGGAGAGACCTCATCCAGCCTATTTTGGCGCCCATATTCCGCCGTCCTCAGGCGCATTGTCCATTTACCGACGGCGCGCGCCTTTTGTCGGTCCTATTGGCAAGAGAGTGCTTGAAATTGAGAGACCGGGAATCCTCCTGTCTCCCTCACTTTTCTTCCCTGCTGCTTTTACTGTACGTGACGAGCGCGTTCTCGACAAATCTCAACAATTCAAGAAAACTCTCAAATCTTGAAATTTTGGCCAAATCGCGTGCTAAATACTGGTAGGCGTAGTCGGGCCGATTCAGCATTTAGAAGAGTTTGAGCTGGTGGATCTCAATTTTTAGTGCTCTCTATTGGTCAGAGCAAAGCGATATTTTGAAGCAAACTTCACCTGTTGTAGAACCGAGTCCATTTTGGCTGCACCTGTCTGGGTTTCAGTTACTTTCGAGACGGAGGCCCGGGCTGATCTGTCTCTTACTTTAGTGGTAGAAACACAGTAGGTGAATAATCCGAACCTTCATTTTGTATTATCTCTATTCAATCTAGCCAGTAGGATAGCAAAAAGAATGAAGACTGTGATTCTTCACCCTGGCAGCCCTACTGAGAAAGTTGCATTCTTCACTTTGCGCATTGGTCAGCGGCGCTTTCCGGATCTTTCTCCTCATCCCTTACGTCCCGTTAATCCAGTCTAAGCCCGCGAGTCTGAGCGCGAAAATTGGTTTTCGTGCCGGGCGGTGTGAGGTCACTTTCGGCCGGGATTCAGTTGACATCTTAGCTCTAGATCAAAACACGATATCCCACCTGCAAATCTTCGCCTGATTTCACACGATCAGCTATAGCTTTCCCCCGATCTTTGGTGGTTATTTCTGATCACATGAGGCTCTCACGGGAATCACCATACGTGGCGCGCAAATTTGATCAAAAGTTAGGAAAAAGGAGCCCGCGGGTCCGCCCTCACTCGATTCTAGCCAGGGAACTGGGCACATTATAGCTGTCAAGATGAAGAATCCGTCTCTTTATTTCTTGTGCTGTTTCAAAAGTCAGAATGACGAGATATCACGCACAATGAAGAGACGCATTCTTCATCCTGACTGGCTGAGGTGTTAGTTTTCTCTCCGAAACCAATGAAATCGACCCATTTCGTTGAAGTGATTTGATGTTTGCAATGAAAAAACTCCAACGTGACCGAACAACATGTGATGCGTTCGCGATTGAGTCGCTGATTTATTTCCGGGATCTCGAATTTTGCGGTTCGAAAAAATAAGTATTCGTGCGCTTTTGGCCATACTAATCAACAATGCTATCAAAGCTCGAATCATGCTCGAACTTTCGCTTGTTTTGCCAGACTGAATCATGCTTTCTTAAAACGCGTTCTCCGTAAGAACGCATGTAGGGTGGTACAGTTTTTTCATAATAGTCGCTAAGGGCTCAAACTTTACCAACATGACCCCTAGGGATGGTAATTACGATTTTTGAACTTTGAACCCAAAAATTTTGATCTTTGATCTTTGATCTCTCGAAAAATATATTTCAGATATCCATATCATGTGATAGCTCATTCGAAAGAGCATAAAAAGTTATGTTAAATCCCCGAAGGATTTTAAATTTAATCGTTTTTGACCCGAGTTATGACTGAAAATGTGAAGATTATCGTCCATTTCGACGAAAATCGATTTGGCTACCAATGAAGCTATGATTTGCGGGGTCCTATTTTGATATATATTATGTTTTTTGTATTAGGAAAAAATATGAGAAACTTTCCAGGGGACATTTTCACTCTCATCATACCGAGATATTCACCCGAGCGTGGCCAACCACGCCATTTTTCACAGAAACGTCCATCCCGAATGGAGGTATACTGGCGAGCCAATAATTTTTTTAGACCTAAAATGATGTTTTTTCCTCATGTTGGACCTTTCTAAGAAGTGTTGTCAACTTTTCGAACTCAATTTCGAGTATACCTCACATAGATTTTTTTCACATAAGGGTCCCCCCTTATGTGAAAAATCATGTGAAGGTTCATGACGAAATGATTGCTATGAACCTACTAAAAATGTGTTACGATGACTAAAAATTAGTTTTCAGTCACTGAAAATGCATTCAGACATGTTTTGTTGTAATTTCCGATATGACCCTTCACATGATTTTTCACATAAGGGGGGACCCTTATGTGAAAAAAATCTATGTGAGGTATACTCGAAATTGAGTTTGAAAAGTTGACAAAACATCGTAGAAAGGTCCAACATGACGAAAAAACATCATTTTAGGTCTAAAAAATTTATTGGCTCGCCAGTATACCTCCATTCGGGATGGACGTTTCTGTGAAAAATGGCGTGGTTGAACACGCTCGGGTGAATATCTCGGTATGATGAGAGTGAAAATGTCCCTTGGAAAGTTTCTCATATTTTTTCCTAATACAAAATACATAATATATATCAAAATTGGACCCCGCAAATCATAGCTTCATTGGTAGCCAAAACGAATTTTGTCGAAATGGACGATAATCTTCACATATTCAGTCATAACTCGGGTCAAAAACGATTAAATTTAAAATCCTTCGGGGATTTAACATAACTTTTTATGTTCTTTCGAATGAGCTATCACATGATATGGAAATCTGAAATTTATTTTTCGAGAGATCAAAGATCAAAGATCAAAATTTTTGGGTTCAAAGTTCAAAAATCGTAATTACCGTCCCTAGGGGTCATGTCGGTAAAGTTTGAGCAAAAAATAATAAAAAATCTAAAACTGTACCACTCCATGCCCCAACTACTGCGTTCTTATGAATAACGCGTTTTAAACACCTGTCAACCAGGAAGCCTTCTTCTCCCATTGAATGTTGCGCCCCCTCTTCCTAAACGAATCATCTCGATTGTTTCCTTGTCGTCTCCTCCATATTCCGACCACTTTTCCTCCCGCACTCTCTCACTTTCGCACACTCTCTCACCCGATGCATTCTCCTCCAATTCTCCCCTTTCCTCGTCGGCTCGTAAATGTCCCGCATGCACATCCCTCAAGGCGGGAATGGGCCCGCTCTTTAGCCCATCCAGATCGTCTGACTCTCTCATTTTCCCATACTCTCTAGTGTCTCTGACCGACGAGAGACAAGGCAAAGTGAAGAGACAAGGAGTTTGCTTCATCCAAGCGCTCCGTTCAAAGGATCCTTTGCTTTTCTTCGGCATTCAATCTCAGTCTTTGAGCCTACCTGTCGTATCGCTGAGCGAATTTCAATTTTTCTTCACTTAATTTCACTTCTTGCTGCACTTTGAGAGGCTCAGACTATTCACAGAATTTTTTTGTTGAAAAATAGACGCTGTGGGAATACTAGATTTGATGATCGTGAGTGGGTGCCGCGTTTATCAGTAATAGAAAATGATCAGTCTGACCATCCGTTGCGCTTTTCGAGAAATTGCCCCGGACCAGTATGAAAAATAAAGGTAAAATCAAAGATTAATGTTAGACTATTCCATTCATTTATTTTTTGCCACATTTATCAGATTTTCGAAATCGCGTCACGTCAGAATATTTTTTGTGTTGATTTTATGATCGCAAAGGTTGACGCTTCATCGCTGAAGCAATAAGATACATCCTTCCTTTAATCTAGCCTATAGCCTACGAGCGTTGACTCATTAAGACGCTTTTCATCGCCCAAATCTCAAGGCGTTAGACTCGGCATTATGTTTGATTTTTTGATCGCAACTGAAGAGTTTTATTAAACCCACTTAACCTTTTTACTTTCATACCTTTTTTACTTTACTTTTTAACTTTTTAACCTTTTTTACTTTTTACTTTTTTTACCTACAAGCGTTGACTCATCAAAACCGCTCATCGCTCTTCGAAATCTCTCGCCAGACACGACGACGCATCTGGTTTTGACACTAGCGGCGTCATTTTCCATCTCATTTCTCGACCGAGCACACCCTCATTTTCTCCTTTCCACCTCGTGCTCAGGGTTGATTGAAAATTGGACGAGAACGGTCTTCTGGACTTTGCTGAGACCCCTTGCGCCCCGTTTGACTTCATTAGACTCGCTTGCCAGTAGATCCCTCAGAATAGGAGTCGATAGTTTTCCTCGAATATCATAATTTATTGTCGACTTTTGCCCAGCTCGTGCGATTCTCGCACAATCAGCCGTGACAAATGAAGAAAAGCTCTCTTCATTCTGCATGCTCTCTCGCTCTGTCTGACCGATGAGAGAGCAGGAGGAATGAGGAGAGTATTCACTTCATTTGCCTCCCCACAATCAGCAGACAACTTGTTTACGGTTTGCCGTTGTTTCCTTGTATTCAACGAGTTCGCAAAATTGATAATCGTATTCTTATTTCACGAGCTCTCTCACAGGTCAGAGTGACGAGATAGTGTGCGAAATGCAGAGACGGCGACAATTCCGAGCATTATTTTCTTGTAGTTTCCTCGTACCTATGGAATCATTTTCTACATTCGAAAGGGGCGCTGAACATTTTTTGATATTTGATAGGTGCAAAATGGCACAAACGTACCACCATTAGTCCATTGTATGAACGATAATGCTGTCGGTCTTTATCCTTTTGTTGATGGCCTCTAATACAATACAAATGTCGTTGTATTCCGAGAAGTTCAAATTTTGTACCAGCCACCAATCAACAACTTTTCCTCTCTATCTACGCAGTATGCTATCTAATGATGTTTAGCGTCATCACCATTTTTTTGACTTCCACGAAATCGAAAGTTGTTTACTTTTTTGATTACTATTTGCGCCAATCCAGGAACTGTTTTGGCGCTAATTCGCAAATTTAAAACTGTAGTGATGCAGACATTTCGCGATGTATTCGCATTACTCCTCCATTTACGTCGATCTGTTTTCCATCAAGTATGATGCTATGTATTCTATTCCCCTCTCAAGTATGCATTCATCGACAAATCTGAGTAATCTAGTAATGCAACAATCCTCTCAATATGTTTCTTCTTTCTGGCTATTCTCATCCTTATTCCTCCTATTTTTTTGCAATCCGATCCTCTATGCGATCGCGTTATTGAAACTACACTATAAACTCGTTGACAAACGACTGTATGATGATAGAACCTACTTCACAATACTTCCTCTATTCTCGTCTTTTCCCTGCACATATTAGCTATTTTCTCCATGATACATTTTCCCACCCGATTTGCTGGATGATATTATAGTCAGCCATTGCATACTGTAGAGACGTCCAAAAGCTTATGCTGAAATAATTATGCTCGACTATTCATAATTTTTCGAGTATTCTTCATTGGTACTGTCGCGCGTATTTGACTTTTTTAATCCGGAATATCTAGCGATGGAACCACCGTACTGCCAATACTCCTTTCCACAATACGTATTTCCCGTTCGCTTTTGCGGCTTATTTTCGACTTATCGCAATATATACAAAAATGTTCTAAAGTGATGGAACCGCATCAATACGCCTCGACACTCTTCGTGCCCGGTCAAGAGGGTGAATTGGAGAGGAGAAGAACGATGCCCAAGAGGAAATCTATCGTCGCAGTCAGGGGAGCG
The DNA here is from genome assembly GCA_900490705.1 of Pristionchus arcanus. Lineage (NCBI taxonomy): Eukaryota > Metazoa > Nematoda > Chromadorea > Rhabditida > Neodiplogasteridae > Pristionchus > Pristionchus arcanus. Next base: position 100,647 of record LS485264.1, read on the forward strand.
GCACCACTGCACGTCGGCCCGAGAAGGGACCGGGCTGCGAGCATGTTCTCGGTAAAGCAATGGACTCTATTATTCGCCCAGGTGTAGTGAAATACCTGAAAATAGTTAGAAAAAGTGTCTCCGTTAGTCGGCATTTTCTGAGGTTTGCGGTTGTACTTGGCCCGGGCCTAACCGACATCGTATCCTAGAAGGGACCGGGCTGCGAGCATGTTCTCGGTAAGGAAAGGAGTCCGCGGACTATATTATTTGCCCAGATGTAGTGAAATACCTGAAAATAGCTTGAAAAAGTGTCTCTGATTGTCGGTACTTGGTCCGGGCCTAAAAGACATCGTATCCTAGAATGGACCGAGCAGCATGGTATAAAAATGGACTCTATGAACTATATTCTTCAAGGTGGTATTCGATGGTGCTCTTTGATTTTTGGGTAGACTAGGCAAGTTCTCGGTACCATGGCAGCTAATCTCGAGAGATTTCCCAGAAATGGAAAAACAACCCGACAATGCTAATTCTGCATGGGATTTGAATTGCAAATATTCCGTGTGGGATCGACAACCTGGTTGCATATCTAAAATTATCCCTAGGTAGAGCCTGAAGGTCTAAATTTGAAAAAGTCATGGCGCGGTTGATGTCATTTCCTCTCTGAAACACCAATCAACGAGATCACTTCTCTCGAAAAAGAGTTTTGAAATTCATCGTTGTCTTACTCACCTCACGCCTCCATTCGTCTGCAGCTGATAGTCACCCGAAATTAAATTCTGCGAAACTCTGTCCGATTCCGATCTTTCGCCGCGCGATACTCAGCGCGAGAGAGCGTGTGAAATCGAGAGAGCGGAGGTAAAAATCGACGCGCGAAAAAGCAGCCGGCGCAGGGGCTGGGAAAGTGAATTTGCTCGAGGAGGCTCAGTTACTGATAAAGGCTGATAGGTCTGATAGGCTGCCTTTCATTCGTGGAAATGAGCCGACGCAGTAGGAAGCAGAGCAATGCTCCGTCTGAAAAGCTATCGAGTTCGTCTATGGAACGCCCCCACTTCGTTCGACGCTTTTCTATTGTAAGTTGGCAAACACCTAAAAAAATTACTGGTTTATTGGTTTTTTCGACCTTTGAAATGCTCTTGGTTCACAGTTGAGTCTATTTTGATCAGTTTTGGATGGAATCGGAATTTCTCTGATCAGATTATGATCTTGTTAGTGCATGGGAAGTACTTTCTAGACACAAAATCCGTCGGTAACAAGAAGATATTTATAGCTCCGGTACATCCAAATCCGCTGCACAATTCCCCGAGTGATCAATTAACAATCGCACATACGTAGTTGCTTAGCACCTGACAACTCGCTCCCTTGTTATTTATTATGCCATTACCTCGATTGTCTCGCTACTTAGTAGCCTGATACAATCCCGGTGACACAGGGAGAGAGTAGACGTTTATTGACTGCTGGCATACGCGTATGCCTCGGTTCATATCGATTGCGCTATCGTGGTTGGGGCTACGGCAGAAATCGGAGCGCCCGAAGGCCAATCTTCCTGGGGTTAGTGATTCTTTTATACCAATGGACAACCAGAGACTATTAGCAACGCTCGATGCAATACCTTTTCTGCAATGGGTGAAACGTAACCGGTCCTCCTGGAATCATAGAATTGCTCAATTCGTAGTGATTACGGTAGCGATTCAATTGAACTCGGTTCATTTCCTTCCTGTCTCGATTGTGAGCCTTCGTGGGTGGAATCTGACGTAGATATTAGTGCCCTACCTATCCTATACTCGCGACGATCCTAGGAGCGAGTTTCCCATGGGTGAATATTCTCAGGTTATTGATGAATGACTATCTTAGGTATAGGGCTGATTCCAATTAGATGATAATTCCCACTAGCTCTACTGAATCTATCTGCGTACGGGAGTACCTGCTGGCTTAACCATTGGAGCGAATCGGGGGATCTCCCGTTGGTCGACGGGAGAAACTGGACTCGCCTTAGTGAAGTGTATCCTGGGCCGGAGACGATCGGTGTTGTAGATCCCCTCAGGGAGAGAAGTCCCAGATACTATGCAGCGAAGACTAACACAACTATGCACACATCTTTATCATCGTGTCAGCAACTCTCTCGATAATGGGAGATACGAACTTATGTAGGGCGAATGAATGGGCGGAGCGGAATATCCGGCCCGAAGTGAGAGAACAATGACTAAGCGTGAATGATATCTGGTAGAGGGTGAAAGTGTGATGAGAGGGAAATATGGGGGGATCGATGGAATATAATGCGGGCACGACACCTGTGAAAGGCGTGAGTGGGAAAGTGGGTAACACATCACACCGCCTCCGGTAGCGGAAATATTTTGATCGGAAGCAGAATTCATCCGATTTGGATGCGAAGTTTCACTTCAATTTTTATGAGGAAAGGGTCGGTGACGAAAAGAAGAGTGCTGCGGCGTCGGAGAAGGGTATTTTCGAAAATAAATTTAATAATATTAATTAATTACTTATTTTTAATTGAATAATTACAGGTTTCGTCCGACATCCTGCGCGTCTCTGGCTACTCGAATCAGTAGAAGGATGATATATGTGTAGCAGCGGTGAGGTTGACGGCATCGACGGTAGAAGCAGCGGCGATGAAGACGACGGCGACGGAAGACGGCAGCAGCGACGAAGCAGCGAAGAGTGGCGGCGGTGGGAAACGGCTTCAAAGAGTCACGAATTTGGGCATTAGAGGGGTAGAGTACTAAAGGATTGAACGTTGAGAATGAAAATGGATAAGTATAATTAATTAAGGTAAAAATGGATAAGTATGGTAAAGTTTGTAGTTTCTAAAAAAGTTTTCTTTAATTGTGTATTTATCATTTTTAATGAGGTTTGGTTAAAATCCATGTCGATAACCAAAGTGCACGTTACCATGTTCATCGATTTCCTCGGGAGGATCGACTCTTTTCATCCAATGATCGTAAGCCTCCTTTTGGGTCAAACGTCTGTTCGTGTCATCGTCTGGATAGTTAACGAATGATTCTTTTTCGAGATCTAAGAAGTCCGTCTTCGAATGTTGTGGGATTTCATCACCATCTTTTGAGTTATCATGACAGTGCGTATTCTCAAAGGATTGATGGTCATGATCTCTTAAGTTGTTCACAAAATTCTGTGGACTCATGTTGTGAACCACTGAATTGTTCGTGTAGTGTTGGTATCCAAACAACTCATTGACATCCTCTTCATCGCATGATTGTTCCCCATCGCAATGATCGTTAATGTAGTCATTCCTTCCAGAAGCATAATTGTCTCTATCTTCCGCATTTCCATAGATATAATGCATATCCGTACTGTGCTCCGAGTTGTCTTGAGCGTCTCCGTCTCCGAAGGATGGATAACAATTTTCTCTAGGGCGTGAATCATCTGGGAAGGAGTGATTCATACTGTAATTTTGATGACTATATCCGAGTTGAGTATCACCTGGTGCATTGTCCTTTTCTCTGTCCCACTGATATTCATAATTACGGCGCCTCGAATATTCTCCGTATCTCGTGTCTCGCGAATCATGAATATCTTGACCTTCAATGACATTTCCCTCATTAGATATATCCTCGTCACCATATTCGGAATCTAAATTTCTTCCATCATCATATCCACTCTGATCCATGAAATTTATCTGCTTATTGAGAATGTTACTTAGTTGATCTACCTTACGTTCTAGATTGTCTAAACGTGTCATCTGGCGTCTATCCATCTCTCTTTCAGCTTTAGTGAGCGCATCTTCTAGTGTATTAAATGTTTTCTTCATTAGCTTGTCTCTAAGATCTTCTTTTATTCCTCTGACAAAATGATCTGCCATTAAAGACTCTTGCTGAGCTTCCGGGAAGTTAGGATATGCAGTTTTGACATTCCTTCTGATTCTATCTGAAAAGTCTTCTAGAGACTCATCATTCTTCATCTTCACTGCAAGTCCATATTTCGCCTTGGTCACTCTTCCTGTTGTTGTTAGAAGTCTTTTTAGTTCCGTGATCAGTGACTGATAGTCACAAACGCTTCCTTCCTTTTCGATAGTTCTTAGTGCTCTCAAAGCTCTTCCAGTAACCTTTAGTTTCAGAATCCGGAGAGCCATCACCTTACTCAAAGAGAAAGCATTCAGAATCTGATTAAACTTTTCGATATAATCATCCAAAAGTTCGGATTCACCATCAAAATTTGGAAAGAGCTTCAGAATTTTCGGATTCATTTCATGAGACGGCATGAGGAACTCTTGTGAACGAAGTTACACTATCACCTGCTTCGTTTCCACTCTCTGCTTTACAAATTTTCGTTGTTTACCGTTGTTTCTTTTCTCTTAAATCCAGATGTGAGATGTTATCCCTAGATGTAGTTGAGAGAGAAGGAGTTTTGAAAAGTGAGATTTGAGAGATTGAAATGTGACCAACTGATTAGAAGACAGACCAGAAATGCAGATTACAATAGGATGAATTGGATTAGAAGAAGTAGATAGATGAAGACTCGATGGACAGAATCTCAAGAATTTCTAATCAAATTCACTTCTATTCGTCACAAGTTCGTTCACAGAATCTGAATGAATTCGGATCTTCCGCAAAGCGGGTATTGCCGTTTGGTTGCCTTGTCGTCCTTTCGGAGCGGAATATGCCGGAGGGTCGGTCAGTTGGTACTTCCCGATCACTTGGGTCTGCCACAAGACCTCGCAATGAGTCAGGGGCCTGGGTGCGGGGTCGGTGCTAGGAAGTGCTGGGGAAACAATGGAAAAATGCAGTGAATACAATGGAAAACTATCTATTTTCTCAATACCGTTCGCGTATGGTGCCGCCAATGGTAAGTTGAGCCAATGATAGATATGGGAGTGGGTGAAGAGACTGCCATTGCCAGCTTCTTATAGTATCTAGCAAAGAGGGAGGAGCCTATTTCCCTCGACCTGTCTACGCTGTGTTCTTGCTTCTTTGATCTTTCCTCAAAAGTGCAAGTTCCTTTTGTCCTAGAATGTGCCCTTAGGGATCTATTTCCTGTCTACACTCGCTAATCAGCTGATAAAGAAGACTAGTTCTTGGCCCTTCTACGTCATGAGATCTTGGTCTCAATCTGGGACTACAGTAAGGCCTTTTCATAGCGACAGATCAGCACAATCCGAACTTGTTCTTCATCAAAAATTTTGGACGTCAACGACATTCTGGCTGAGATGTTTAGTCGAGATAGATATTCACAGAAATACTGGTAAAGAAATGTATCGTTGAGACAAATTCTCTATTGTATATTTTGTGGAGACATGCAAAAATGAGCTTTCACTGAACATGTCATTGAACATATCTACCTGTTTTCGCGACGCCAAAATAGTCAGTCGCTACATGAACTGAGGAATGATTTCGCACTATCTTTTCGAACATGACGAGTGCTTAACCCATTCTGCCTTTTGAAGGGAGAAAGTCTGAACCCGGTATCACACTCGTCACTTCTACTAGGAAAAACTGCTCAGAATCATTCTCTGTTCTTTGCTCTGATTGATTGCGATTGGATTGAGTTCAAAGATGATGATTTGCTTCCTATCAATCTGAAGTCAATGAAGCAAACCACTATCTTTAATGTGTGATAAGTTGCGTTACTTTTAGTTGAGAAAGGTTCGGTTTCTGTTTTATATTGATTATTCTCCTTTTGATTGGTTTTCAATTAGTTATTATTTCACTCGTTAGGAAACGCTCGTTTGATTCCTCTGCACAGCTGCATACTTAGAAAGGGGAAATGAGAAACCAATTTTTTTTAGCATTTTTCGAAGAGACATGAAGTAGAGCTATCTATACGGAATTCATTCCACAATTTCCACTTAATTTTCGTTCTCATTCTCAATTCCGCATCTCGACCATACCGCCGCATTTTATTGCGAAAATCTGGATTGCGAGTAAAACTGAGCCCAATCTTTGTTCAATCTGTGAAACTCATTTCATTTTTCTTTCAATATCTCCACCGATCAGTGTCTCGCGATTTTGTGGAAGAATGAAAATCTGAACGCAAATTCGTAGGGTTCCGCACTCGAATTGAGAGGGGCGAACGCTTTGCGGAAAGAATGAAAATGAAGAATGATAGGAAGGGAAATTCCGCATTCGGTATAGAGAACTCTAATATGAGGAGTTCAACTCTTCTCATTTTTGATTAAAATTATCCGGTCTGCTCATCCTTTCCTCAATTTTCACAATGTGTTTATGAGTGTGATTTGTGAGTCCTCATTCCTCATTTTCTCATCTATTCTTCTTGTTTGACTGTTTCACTTCCTTATCTTATCTTTCACTTTCACCTTCTGCTTGCTCTCCTTTTCTTTTACTTCTAGTCTGTCAGAGTTTTCCATAGAACTCCCCGTTCACGAAAAAATAGTTACTGTTGTTTTTCCCATCCGGTCTCTGCCGTTTAGCAAAGAGGGAAGCCTGAACCCGGTCCAACATGAGTTTCTCTACTATGATTCGTGTTCTTGGGGATCATTTCTATTTCTATACTCTGACAGATGACCACATTCTATCTTTCTTTTGCAATTCGGTGTGAAGTGTTTTCTTTTAATCAGTGCTTCCTTGTATATTAATGATGAAACGATAAATGGTGAAGAAGAAATGTAATTCCATTCTATTCCGATTTCTCAATGAGGGGGGGGGGGCTTTATTTCGCTGTATTCAGCCAACAATCAACAATGAATGTGTGCACAAATGGATTTATTTTTTTGTCAATCGGGTCGTTCGTCTCGGCCATCTTTCAGCCAATATCCTTCGGCCTTTTCTTCAGCCGTTAGTCAGTTCCTCTGAGGCAGTTTTTCAGCCCTTCATTTGTTGCCAAGTCATTTGCCATTTATTTGTTGCCGTTTTCCAACTTCTTTTGCACTCAATCGGTTATCTTATCAACCGAAGGAGCCGAGAAGCCGCCCTGACACATAAAGAGTCAGAGTAATGTCCGAGAGGTGCAATGGTGCTGTGCTAGTGTGTCCCTTAGTGCAAAAAAATCGTATCGGCTGGTGCTTGTTAGTCACGCTGTGACCTAGAAAGAAAAGTGCATGTCTGCTTCTTGTTCGCGACTCTATCATCATATTGACCTCATTCTTACGCGAAACATGCTTTTTTGTGCTAATTTGTGTGCATTGGTGAGGTTAATTGCAAAGATCAAACACTCTTCACTCAGGAATAATACTAGTAATGACAGAAACTGTGGCATCTGGAGCATGCATTCTCCAATGCCGAACTCGCTCTATTTATTTATTATCTGCGCTTATATTCTTCTTTGATTCTGATTCTTAATACTATAATAAGGGATCCTTTCCCGTGTGTCTGGGACGCCTATTAATTCTGTGCAGTTTTGTCATTACGTGAAAAAGTGTTGTGAATCGTCTCCTCGCTTAGTTTAATACCGCTTTGAACAGAGAAATGCTACGAACTACCCGGATCGCCGCTTTTCTTCATATTATTTCAAAAAATGCCTAGAACTTATGGTTCACTATAACTTACCCGGTAAATCTGAGGTTAAAGGTATTCGTAGTTCCTCAATTGCTTCTTTTGATTCTCTTTCATATTCAAATTCGTTGATCTATTTCCTATCCTTCTCACTTTATGCCTTCTCTCCTGATCAAAATATGGCTATGGATCCCTTTTCAATATATTTCTATGGATACATCTCTCTGTTCTCTGCAATATCTCTAGCGAGGAGTGGGCTCTTTGGCCCCTCTAATTGAAAGCGAAAGGGTGGTGACACATTTACCCGCTATCCCTACGCTCAATTAAAGTGTTATCAATGTGTTCAGAGGGTTCTTGGCTTATTATACAAAATAAGGGATAGTTTGAAGACAAAGCCGAACGATTTGAACACATTGCTCTAACGATTCTACAAATGAAACTGAGCGTTTTTGCTCTGTTTATTCTGATCCTAGTTCTTACAAGATTACGAGGTAACTTCATACCTTCTATTCTCGGAATCGACGATGACCAGTCCCCGATTCGTCCGTAGAGGTGCGCAGTTGACCCCGGAATCGACCTCCATCTCGATTGTGAGCCTTCGTGGGTGGAATCTGACGTAGATATTAGTGCCCTACCTATCCTATACTCGCGACGATCCTAGGAGCGAGTTTCCCATGGGTGAATATTCTCAGGTTATTGATGAATGACTATCTTAGGTATAGGGCTGATTCCAATTAGATGATAATTCCCACTAGCTCTACTGAATCTATCTGCGTACGGGAGTACCTGCTGGCTTAACCATTGGAGCGAATCGGGGGATCTCCCGTTGGTCGACGGGAGAAACTGGACTCGCCTTAGTGAAGTGTATCCTGGGCCGGAGACGATCGGTGTTGTAGATCCCCTCAGGGAGAGAAGTCCCAGATACTATGCAGCGAAGACTAACACAACTATGCACACATCTTTATCATCGTGTCAGCAACTCTCTCGATAATGGGAGATACGAACTTATGTAGGGCGAATAATGAATGGGCGGAGCGGAATATCCGGCCCGAAGTGAGAGAACAATGACTAAGCGTGAATGATATCTGGTAGAGGGTGAAAGTGTGATGAGAGGGAAATATGGGGGGATCGATGGAATATAATGCGGGCACGACACCTGTGAAAGGCGTGAGTGGGAAAGTGGGTAACACATCACACCGCCTCCGGTAGCGGAAATATTTTGATCGGAAGCAGAATTCATCCGATTTGGATGCGAAGTTTCACTTCAATTTTTATGAGGAAAGGGTCGGTGACGAAAAGAAGAGTGCTGCGGCGTCGGAGAAGGGTATTTTCGAAAATAAATTTAATAATATTAATTAATTACTTATTTTTAATTGAATAATTACAGGTTTCGTCCGACATCCTGCGCGTCTCTGGCTACTCGAATCAGTTTCGGTCTCTGTTAACGGCAAGGTTGACACCCCGAAGGTATTTTTTATAAATAAATAAATGACACTTTTGCGTGGTTGAAGCAAATGGAAGTAGTGGGTAAAAATATAGCGAGTAATGAAATTTCACGCGCAATCCCGCGAGATCAATGATTCGCTCTGCGCTAATGACATCGCGCTAAAATCGACTTGCTAACAAGGCTACTTTTAGCCGCTGTCTTGTGCCGCTTCTTGTTTTGGTCATTTCTGTACTGAAAGTTAGTGTTATTTGACCAATCTGTATTATTGTTCGGCAAAAGTACCGTAACCTTCAAAGTTCCCCCGGTCCCTGGCCCCTGAATCATGCTGCTGCTGTGCATATTAGATATGCTATTTACACCTGTCCCGAACTCCACTCAATTCACATTTCTCACTTATCTTCTACTTCTCGAAATCGATAATTTTCCATTTCATCGCCTCACAATTTCTCACTAGAGGCAATGATTGTGGGAGCAGAGGGGAAAGCGTGGGAGAGAAAAAAAGGATAAAGTGATCGCTTGTTCGAGTTACCTGCAAGGGAAAGCGATACAAAACAGCTCGCAGAATCCAGCTCAAAGTGGCGTCACGTTTAGCCCGAAAAATGTCACGCATGATACATGGTGTCATACTATAAATCTAGGGGCCAATTGCTATACAAAATCTTTTCTGCGATGACGCACAATCGTTCTCACACAGAACTACAGAAAAGCCAAATTTACTGTTTACAAACTTATAAATAAAAATTAACAAGAATATTTTGAAAAATAATCATCCGAATGAACTCAACTTACCAGGGACTATTTTCGAAAATACTTATCAAAATTAGCTCAGTTCCAGGGACTCTTCGCCGAACGTCTGTGCAGAGGAGGAGGCTGTGCTCGACAAGACTGGTTCGTATTTTCGAAAATATTAATGTTGTATTTCTATTCTTCGTCAAACAGCCGCCCCTCCCGTACCGGTGGATCCCACCTAGCCTAGTTTCACGACTGTAAAATCGCTTGACGTGGATGCGTCTTTACCTTTGCTTCTACCTTCAGAAGTCCTAGTTGCAACCTAGACACACACAGTGACTACAAAGTACTGCAGCGCTGCTGCTGCTGCTACAAAAAGCTGCAAAGTGCTACAAAGTGCTGCAAAGTGCTGCAAAGTGCTGCAAAGTGCTGCAAAGTGCTGCAAAGTCCTGCAAAGTGCTACAAAGTGCTGCAAAGTGCTACAAAGTGCTGCAAAGTGCTGCAAAGTGCTGCAAAGCGCTGCAGCTTGCTAGGGAAAATCTCGGCAATTCTGAGCGGATGAAATCGGATACTTTTTAGCGACGCGATGCGAAAAATATTTTCGGAATATATTTTGGGACGCGTATCTTGCTAATCTGAGAACGGGACTTTGGTTGGCTAGAGTGCTTGCGGCATTTTCGATTGATCTTTCTAGGAACCTGTAGGTGTTCGAGATTCGCCATTTTCTATTAGAGTACATGCGATATAGTCGATTGATCTGTGATAGTCATAAATTTCACTTCCTTCTATGTGTCAATTAACGATGTTCCCATACATTGACGTGTTGGGAACCGTTCCTGGGTGGGAAAGAAGTGGCGTGTGGGACTTTGGCGCACTTTGGGTTGATTGCCGGGTGCTTTAGCAGTGCTGCCTGATCTCTAGAGTTCAAAGGAGGAGCGAGAAAGCGCGAGAATATCGAGAATATAGCACATTCTCCACACCCTCCCCAGTCTCCCTCCTGGAAAGTAGGCGTTACGTGTCCCACTTCTGCATAGTTTGACCACAATTTTTGCATCTCCAATCAACTCAGAGTTCAAAATGAGACCCAGATTCCAAGTATTCGTCACTCCTTTGTAGTTGCAGCGTGGAACCAGGAAACACTTGAGCCACACCTGAAATCGCCCTAAAATAGCGGACGGCCGCAATTTGCTTCCGGGTTGCTGTGGGTGGGAATGAATGTAGCTTCGTCTCTAACATTACTTCGTGGCACGTGGAGTGGCGAATGTGCGCTTCACCGTATATCTGATTTGCACCTGCTCTGAGCATGTTCAGCTAATACCATGTGATTAGTGCGCGACACAACGGTGGAAAGTGCGCGGCGGCGCCGCGTCAAAGGCCTTTCCTTCCAACGTAAGCCGAAGATCCCTCCTTCCGTTTGACGAATGACACCGGCCCACTCCCTCTCTGACAATCCTGTCTAACTCTCTCCATTGCACACACTCTCTCGCTCGCTCTGACCGACGAGAGATAATGCGAAATGAAGAGACGAGACTACGGCGCCGCAAATTCCCTGGACTACTCGAGTTTCACGGACGACAGCGGCGGTGGTAGTACGCACAGCTAGACACTGCCATCCTTTCCTGGCATTTTCCGGCCCTGGTCCTGGCACCGGATCTCTTGTTTTCCCAAGCTATCTCATCGCTAAAGTGGAAGATCTCGGAAAACAGAACCGAGTCTCTCATTTTCCTTGATATCTCACCACTCGAACGGGCAACGACATCCCGAATTCACCTCATATTTGACTTCGAAAGGAACCTAAAAGGAACAAGCAGCAGGCAAATTCAGTGAAACAAGAGGAAAGAACATGACTACATTTCGCCCCAAGAAGAAGTCTTCCACTAATGCTATAGAAGCTGCTGTGGAGTCTCAGTTTCTGATTCCATTTCATTTCCAGACCCTGGGACAAATTTGATACGCACCGGACTTCCTCCCTAGTTCTCACAGTGCTCCGGATAGCGACCACCAGAGGCCAATGAAAATATTGACAGTTCCTTCCATCCCACGCGGATGAAGATTACAGTATACCGTATCTTGGATAATCGGCTCTCGAGCGGAGAAATTGATCTCTCGCCGAAAATCCCCCTCTTCCGTGTAGAGTATCACGAAAGAATACGAAAGCAGATTGGGGAATTTGAGATGCGACGAACGATGAAAAATAGGAAAGATTAGACTTCCAGTTAGTCGTCCAGGGGTTTCCCGCGAACTTGGAGGCTATATCAATACTCGGAATGGAATCGATGCTGAATATTGAGGAGCGAGCGAAAACATTAGTGAAGCCCTTCAAGGAAGATGTGAGCGAAAACGGACACTAACGAGGCGCCTTGTGAATCGCTTCTTCTTCTTTTTCCCCTCTGGCTCTCCTAATCCCCCGCGCTCTCTAACTTATCACTCCTCTTCTACCTGAGTCTCCGCCCCGGGAAGAGAGGGAGGGAGGGAGGCCGGAGGCCTCCTCCTCCACTCTTACCTCCCCCCTCTAAGACGACGACGTCCGAGGCGCTTCCGCAGCATCGGCGGTCGCTGCCGCACCGCCGCAGCGGCGGCAGCTCAGGCGCCCCGAGCGCCCGCGCCTCCCTGAGGCGGCTGGCGCCTCAGAAGCGCGCGCCATTCGCGCGCCAGGGCCTTTCCCTGCCAGGGCCCGCTCCTCCCATCCGACTACTACCCGCCTCGTCCTCTTCCTCTTCGTCAGACCACAATGAGCACGCGACCCGCCCTCTGACCGGACCCCTTCCCAGAAGGAAGAACACGTTGGCCGATATTATAGTCAGCGAGTTGGGCCACTCGAGGATGGTTCGAGCCAGTGCACCGAGGAGGTTCAGGTATTTAAACTCAGTTGACGATAGGTAATCGATTGATACAGTAGCGCGGACGGACTGTTTGATCGATACCTGCCCTCGTACAGTAGCTCGAGGGAGAGCGTGCGGCGGCGTGTGGATGCGATCCGACAGAAAGTGCTGGTGCAGATCGAGTGTGAGTGCAGTGGTGTGCGACGACGTGTTCGAAACGGCGGCGCTGTAGAACATTGCGCGTTTTGCGGTAATTTTAGAGCGGGGGTGGCAGTTAGCGCTTTGCGTCTTCTTCCAGCTCCCACCAATTACTGTGTATTCATGTGCTCTGATCGATTCACATGTGAGTTACACGGTTTGCACACCTTTCTAACCGATTTCCGGTTTTGATGGTGGTGAAGTGTGCGTTTCCCATTTGCCCCAGTGGTCTCTCGTCGCTTTCCCGTGAATTAACGCGACGAAACACACTTAGCACTTCTTCTCTGTCCACATTCTCCCGAGTTAGTCAATTTATCTTTCACACGCACATTTGCTTCTTCCGATGCAGCTTCTGGCCTCAACCGCTCAGAAATCAGGTCCACTTTGAGCCGATTCACACACTTTTACGTTTTCTCCGAGCGATCGGTGACAATTCGTGCTAAATCGAGAGCGGAGCAAGATTGTGTTCTTTTTTCATCATTCTACGCTCGATTAGGAAACTCCGAGAAAAAAGGGACTACACTAACGCGCAGACGCGGAAAAAAGGAGCATGGCGGAACTCATTTGCGAAGCGGACATCAGATTTGGCAATTCTTGCAGCCGTTGCATCTTTCTTCCTGTAGAATTTTGATTATGTTGATTGACGGTGGAAGTTGGCTTGGCTTCTGCGGCATGTAGAGGGAAGCTAAAATATGAAGGGAACGCTCTTCTTATCTCGCGTTCTCTTTAGACGGAGCGTTCAGAGCCGGATTTTTCTTCGAATGCCTGATATTTTGTCGATATTATTCTGGGAGCTGTGAAAGTGAGTAAAAAGTGGTTTGGATACACACCGAAAAGGTCTCGGCTTTCTCTCACACATGACAGCGACACGTACTTTTCCCACATTTTTAATCGCTTTTCGAATAGTTGTAGCCGAATTGTAGCCAAGCTAACGGATCGATGATTGGAGAGATTCGGGCAAATCATGGAATGCATTATTGCACGAGTTATTGGGATATTTGGTTCACCGAAAAATGAATCGCAGAAAAATGCTACCCGTAGATGTTGTAGATGGTAGTGAGCTAGGAATGAACAGACCGATTCTTCATGTAGGCTGCCATTTCGAAAGGATCGATTCGGATTGGGGAAAGGGATTACAGACGTGAAATGCGAGCCAATGACTATTCATAGCCACCGTTCAGCAAATACGTATTTCCCCAAAAGAGTGAATCCCGCCGTTTTATGGCCCTCTCTGCACGGCGGAAAATGGCACGTGTTTGCTCGAGGCCTCGGTAAATAATTCGGCGGAGATTCCGGCGCGATGTGAAATCTTAGACGATAACGTTGTCTTTGGCCTCGACCGACAATCGGATTGGGTAACACAGCCATAACATTGTTGCTGATGTACTCTCTATGGAAAATTGATAGGAAATGATGGGAGAATGTGATAGGGCTAAAACCCGGACTTCGCAAAGTGATGAGGAAATCCTTGTTTCGATCGGGGATTTGATCCGGGAAGAAACCAGAGTTCGATGTTCTCCAAATGACGGACGAAGCTGTGCATTTAGTAAAACCTAAAACTAAAACCCGGTTTTCGTGTACCGGAACGCTCTCAGCTATATGATTCATGAAATTTGACGTCCAGCTCAGACCTGAAAGTGATGTTGATGGAAAGACGTGAGGCTTCTAAAGTGATGAATGCGCGGGATGAAATCATGAGCTTTTCGGCCTTTGAAAAACAACAGCGAAGTGATGCGAAGTTCTGTCAATCGCGCTGATTAGGCGCTGATTTCAAGGCATTTTCGAAAATAAAATTATGAAATAATAAAATAAATTGTTTTGCAGACGAGAAAGTCGGCAACGGCGGCGTGCGCTTTGATGTGGAGCACGGAAAGGTAAATATTTTAATTAATTAAAATTCTTAACCTAAAATTAATTTCAGGACCCGGCGAGGGAGCGAAACAACTCGAGCTGTGCCAAGTCGATAACGCGAAGGAGGAGTCGGTACGGGATCAGCATTTCGAGGTCAGCATTTTCATTTTTTTCCAAGAATTAGAAATAATGGCAGTTCTTTGGTTTTTTTCCAGAATACCACTAAAAATGTTGAGAAATTAAACGTACGTTTGGTTATGGCCATGATAAATGAACAAAACCACTTGTTATGTACGGGAACATCAGAATTGGCACGTCTTTCCTCGACAATAATAGGGCGGCCGTTAGGCGTCCAAATTGAGGTCAGAGCACCAATAAAAGGAGAGAGGGGTTGCAAAAGGGCCCCGGGGCGTAATTGGGGACAAGTAGCGGTGTAAGATGACGCTGTACTTTGACGGACTTTCTCCTCGTTTTTTTGTCATCACGAGGGACCTGCATTTTCTCGAACTTTCCGATCTTTGGAAAAATCACGCAGTCCCTTAAACTAATTCTGTTCAAAATTATTTCCCTTTCAGAATAGGACACGAATTAAATAGTGCATGCATACATCACTCTTCCCAGAGACACCAATATCGCCCTTATGTGTGTATGCGTGCTTTATGTGACACCCCGAATATTGGAAGCCGGGAAAGGAAGACATGACCTCACAAGCTGCCTGCCTTCATAAGGATTACGAGGAAAATGCTCAAACATCGGGCGGGTGCCCTTATCTTCAACAATCTTCCAGCTCTAATCGCCTCTTTCTCTGCCTCTTTCTACACTAATTTCTGGACTGCGCCTCAAGTCCCAGTGGTGCCATCAAAACCTCCAGACTAGTTCTATGGTCCCCTTTCTCACTCTATGTACTCCACTTTCTGTCTTTCAAGACCCGCGAAACACAAAGCACGAGGTCCTTTTTACTCGATTACTCACACCTTGTCAGGATGAAGAATTCGTCTATTCATTCAGTATGCACTCTTGGTACTCTGACCGGTGAAAGAGTAGGAGGAAAGAAGAGAAGAATACTTCATCCTGGCAAGGGGCTTACCTTTCGTTCTTCTCACCTTTCCCGTTTCAACAAAACAATTGTTGTCACGTTTCGTCTTTGGCCTCGTTTACAATTTTTCGCCAATTTTTCGCCCTTGTTTTTGCAAAACGTGTCACCAGGCATGAGTTTCCAATGGACATGACTAAGTGAGTAAGTGAGTTCGTGACATATGCCATTTCTCTTCCTCTAGACACTTCCTTATCATGCATCCCCAAGCACCTTTCAGTGATCTACGGTCACGCACCAACCCGGGAATTGAGTATTCATTGACCCGAACCAATTTGTGGCCGTCTAATCGCGGATTCATGGTCAATTTCGGGTGATAAATTTCCGGCTCTCGCTGGCATTTGCCGGCTCTCATTTGTTCTTGCACCTCTCCCTTGTTACGCATTTGCAACGAGGAGGCGCGCTCGGAAATTGCTGCTGTTAGTCTCGAAGAGAAGGAGAGAAGCAACCGCAAAGCAATTAGCGATAGGGAAGCTTCCGTCGCCGTGGGTCAACCAACCTATTAGCCGGCCCGCGACCCCTCCTGATTCTCCGGCTCTCCTCATTTCGCCTGTTATCTGCCCAAATGTCGCGTCACCTTAGAAGGAGCCTTCGACCCCCGCCGGGAAGCTGAAATAACATCCACAAAGAAATCTTTTGCGCGTTTGAGCGGCCGAGTCCAATAGCGGCTCCCACGGAGCGAAAATTACTCTCCTCTATACTCTCCCGATGGAAAGGGGAGAGAGTTGTTCGGAATTGAAGCATTGAGAAGTTGCGGTCGATTTAGCTAGTGTGAAATTGGTTTCGCCGTGATAATTTTATTCCCGTATTGGTGGCTTGATAGCGCCTGACTCTCGACTCAGCAATCATAAGATCCGATAGCCATTTCCGCATGACCCACTTCCTTTTGCAACCCAAGTAGCATTGGAGAATGCCCGATTGCTCCTATTTCTGACTCTATTCTTACCCAATTGCCGTTTTTTGCATGACTCAAGTAAAGTTCTCATTAGTGTGACCTGCGAGAGAATGTGCGAACTGGAGAGACGAGTACCCAAATTCCAACTCTAAGTAGCCAAAACGTGACTGATGTCGTCAACGTTTGACCAACGTGCGCAACCCAATTCTCTCTAAAGGCTCAGAATTGAAGTGTTTGTTCGCCTCACTTGAATTCTCCATGCATTTTATGCATTCGAGAACATATTTGTTCTCCGACCTCACACTTATGATCTCATTTGTGGAATTTCTGATATCATTTGTCTTTTTGAGACCCAATTTGCAACCCGAAACCCGGGCTCAAATTGGCCATAAGTCAGAAGTTTAGCTCAACGTCATGGCAACCACATCAGCCTCTGCCTCTTTCCTCTGACTTGCTCTCTCAATATTACATGCTCTCTCGCCAGTAGAGGTCGAGAAATGATACAAACCGATACCACGGGGCCCCGAGAATGAAGAATGAGAAGGAGAAAAAACCGATACCGGCTCGTCAAAGTCGTCAAAAAACCGATACCAGAAGGTCGAAAGGATACTCGAAATCGCGCGTTCTCGATCAATAATCTCGCGATTTGCATCGTGAGATGAGTCATTCTCATCATTTCGACCCCGCGCCCGTCTTCCAACTGGTCGCTCGCGTTTTTTTACGCTTTCGAATCGAAGCCAGGTGTCTTCTGTTGAGGTTTGATACGAGTAGTTATAACAAATTCCTTTGATAAGATCCAATCTTTGATGGTTTCATGTGTTAGATGCGCTTTCAAATTGAAATTATCAACAAATCAGCGGCAGGTTCGAACGAGGGAACCCGGAGTAAAGATGAGTATTGTTCTTGTTTCTCAGTATCTCTTAGTGTTGCCTTGACATGAACCCTCCCACAGCAGAAGCTCAAGCTCGATGGTAACTTGTGGAAGAACTTTAACTCATCTTGTCACTTACTAGCTCACATATCGGGATTACTTTCATATTTGGATAGTCACTAACGATAAATTTACAGAATGGATTGAGCGCGCTGAGATCGGAGCCGTGCACAAACAACAGTGAATACGAACTTCCATAATCTCCAATCAAGAAACAATTGTAAAGCGGCAATCTAGGCTCTTAGAACAAGCAATCAGCCTTGTTTCAGAGATCTCGTGTTCGCAGATCCCAAAATTAAAGCATAGCAAGTCAAGTATATTTTCGGATTCAATCGAAAGAGCATCACTAATTATGTCCCTAGCCAAAAAATCATTTGATTTGATGCAGTAGTTTTCGAGATTTGTGTGTCGAAAGACCCCTGGTATCGGTTTTTTATACGAGACCGAGGCTTGGTATCGGATCATTTCATTCTTCACTTTCCGAGCGCGCGACTCGGTGCGATACCGAATGGCTCGGTATCATTTCACGAGCTCTACTCGCCAGTCAGACAGAGAATGAGAAAGGGGAAAACCGACCCGAATCCGCGAGCAAACAAACGCGCGGCTCCAATTTGCTTCGTGACATTTGCCTCAAATTTCACCTGACTTCTTGATTACATCGGGCCCGCATTTATTAGTAGATCAACCCGCTTTTTCCATCTGCTCGACATCATTTGTGGGCGGAGTTTCGGATTTTCCATTTCGAAAAAGGCGAGAGAAAGCGAGAGAGCACGCGGAATCGAGAGATTTCGACGAGAAACCCGCAATTTCGAGCGAAAAGAAGACACGGGTTCCTGCCCAGCTCAAAGCATGATGTGATGAATCTGCGTCCCCGCTTTTTCTCCCTCTTTTGAAGTGAAGTGAGCTGGATGACTCTCCAATTCTGCTTTGACTCTCGCCGGTTAGAGTAGGCGAGAGAGTAGGCGGAATGAAGAGAGTCAGGGAGGGAGTCAAGGGGGTTCGGCCCGCATCACCTCGCCGCACGTTTCTTTACAACAACTGAAGAAGTGACAAGCCGGGCCTGGCCGGAATCTCAGAGACCGCGACCTTATCTCACTCCCTCCATCTCTACCCAGTCCTTCACCCTCGCTTCCTGGTCCACACTTGAGACACATTAGGGACATTCATTTTCCGGTCTGCGCGCGCATTTCCCGGCTCTTGTTAGTATTTCGTATTCAGCGCTCATACGGAAAACAATTTATTGCCACCACCTGACTGTTCACAAATTTGGTTACTTTATCAGGAATTCTGCGTGATTTGGCTTGTTTTCTGCGTGTTTTCGCCTGTTCGATTGAGCTCGTTTTCTTTTTTCGAGGAGCACCTCCTCATCCCATTCGAACCGACCATAAATCTGCCCGCACATTCGAGTGTGATGGGCCATTTGATGGCTACGGGAAAGCTCCCGGTTACGGATGTCAAAAGACGGCTCTCGTTAAGATGTAATAGAAAAATGATATCGGGGCTAATAGAAAGATATTGCCGCTGTCTAAGGTTTCCTGGAAGAGTTATTAGATGAGCCGGGCTGCGTTCATTACAGTAGCCCATTCATGCTTTGCTGTCAGGGTTAAGGGAATTCCTCTCTTCATTCCTCGTTCTCATTCATCGTTGACGAGTGCATGTTTTCTTCCTGATAAGATGCGCTTTATGGGTTGTTTACAGCTCATGACAAAAGTGTAGTTCCCAAAGCGGGCCTGCTTAGAATGACGAGAGTCCACGTCTTTCTCAATAATTTTCCCTCCGTTCTTCCATTTCCGGAGAGCACTCCTTCTTTCCTCCCTCTCATTTTCTCATAAGTCTTTTTTGCCCGAGCGCCCGTCATCTTGAAAGACCCGACCGCTAGGCTCCCCTCCTCCTTCGCATCATTCTTAGTATTTGAGGTCTCTCAATTGTAATGCTCTCTCGTCAGTGAAACATACGATTGAGCGTGCACTCCAGTACTCTTCTGGGGTCTACTCATTTCGCGTGAACTCTCGTTTTATTTCAACTGCGAAATAGTACAACTTCCAAGAAAACGAAGACCCATTTCGCATCATTCTAGGGTTCTTCCTCTTTCTTCCGTCCCATCATTTCACGCTTCAATATTCTGAGACGTGTCTTGATCCCGACCTCAATGCGCTTCATTGTCTCATCTCTTAGATCACACGAAGTATACGCGTCTCAGCTGCTTGACTGCACTTTCATCTGCTCAAGCATTCTGAGATCAGACGCTTTTGAACGAGGAAATGAATAATTCCCAGAACGCTTGAGAAAATGAGGACCACATGTGCGCCCCTCGTTTTGCATGTACATAACTCCACTTTTTCCCTCCACTCGCTCATATTTATCGACGGCCGCCCCGCACAGACCCAATTACTACGTATGCTCGCATGCATCGGGTCAGATAAAGCGAGAGAGCAGGGGAAATTGAGAGAGTCAGACGCGGTTCCGATTACTCGCCGAGTAGTCGATTTGATAGGCACTTCCGTGAATATTCACCCAGAAGTAGAGCTGGAGACGTTTCGGAGATCATACACTTTTGCATCTAACGCGTCTTCTAACAAAACATACTCTTATCATTGCTTGTTTTCAACGTAGACTACTTTTCAAAGCTATTGTTGTGTATTGTCTTGCCCTAATTGAATTCCATTAAATCCGAGGATAGAATCCCACTTCAAATCTTACGTGATGATTGTAGGCGGCATTACATAGATGTGTGAACCCTACGGCGACTGAGGATCTCACGGTTCACTAGATTCTCCCGATCGAAAAGTTCAGACGGACTTCTCTGAATCTCTTCATTTCGCTTGCTCTCTATCCTTCTCTGACCAGAAATGGGAGATATTCCGAAGACGTTCAGACTGCGTATGCCCCGCAGACTCTTCCGCATTACTTGCTAATGCGCACTCCATTCCCATTCCATCACTTCGTCTAGTCCATTTTAATGCACCTGCCTCGATTATTTCGTTCCGTACGATAATCGCGTTCCTACCTCCATGAACATCATAATTGATTAATGCACCTGTCTATCCTTTCTTGGACTATCTCGATTATCACGTTCCGCTCGTTTACCGCTGTCCTACCTCCAAGACTTACTGTATATAGCAACGATGCCGTTGATTCGTCGGCTACCATTGGCGCTGATGCCCCGGTTCATCTACGGGTATCTGCACGCGCCCAACAGGTATACCAGAGGAGAAACATGGATCCGGTTTAATTACCCAAAAAAACCTGCTATAAAAAAAGGAGTTCAGATCACCATACTGGGTCTGGATAAATTACCCAAAATCGATTTCTGGGCACGAGGCATTCCAAACATGCCAAGCTTCGTTCCGGTTTAATTATTTTTGGCTGACCCAGGCTAAAGCAATGGGTCAAAGACCTTGTTCCGTCCCGGGTTCCATATTGCAGCAGCGCACGTGCCCCCTCCCGCTGTGAGAGAAGAAGTGATAGAGAGGAGGCTAGAGGAGGCATGAGGAAAGGCAGGGAAACGGCGCTTGACTCCTCCTCCTCCTTCTTCCTCCTAGACATTTCTCCACTGTTAAGACCTGCGCGTTCTGCCGTATCCACGACTTTTTTCCCGCTCCCACGATATCTCCTCCTCGTCTCTCCCTGTCGATATCTCCTGTGACTTGCTGTGCCTTATCTCCCCTGACACTCCCTAGTTTCCTCCCTGTGATACGCAGCGATAATGTACGGCTACTGGTTCACAAATCGAACGTGAGTGCTCACTTTTTCCCGGTTTAAACCTGTTTCTGGTCCGTAAAAGAACAAAAGCCCGGCCAATGACTGTAGAACTGCGGGGGGTAGCGGTAAATATGATACTTAGGGTACCTGGCTGGAGAGCAAATAATGAGCTTCTGCTTGAGAGGCGAGGAGAAAAATAATAATTAGATACTCGGAGGCTGCGTGAAAATGTGGAAAAAAGGAGAATCGCATCATTTTATATTGAACTAATAATGTTCCATGCTGCGCGCCCGAATTGCAAACATACGTGGCGTTTTGAGCGTATTTCTCAGCAGTGTAAGAAACGCTTATTCAATATTGCCCCGAAATTTTCTTAGGCGCCATTACGTAAGAAGGAAGTTCATTTTTCGGCGCATTTTTCTCCCACGACTTTGGGGGGAGAACCCGGCCTCAAAATTGTAGCTCACATCAGCAGTAGTGTTGTGAGTGTGTGTGCATGTGGGTATCGGATGGTCTCTCAATTCACAATACTTTCTCGAAACTCTGGCAAACGAGAGCCAAGGCGAAATGAAGAGACGACACTATTTCTCGGCTGCCCACAGATTGCCGAGAAGAGCCTATTTCGAGAAGGGAAGCTTACAATTAATCGGGGGGAGGAAATTGCAATCGTGTTGACATCGTGAAATGTGTCTAGTTGGTGGTAGAAATATCGAAAATTTCCGGACGGAAAACCAAAGAACTGCCCGGAGAAAAAATTGCCACATGACCGAACAGAAATGAGGTCCAGTGACCTGAAAAAATCGCGACCAATTTCCGGTCCCGGAGTCGCTTTTTGACCTTTTAATCGAGTAACTTTTCAGCGATTCTACAGCGAAGATGCGGTGCCGGCAGCGGAAGCAGCTTTTCGTCACCAGAAATAAGGTTTGTTTTTGTTTTTAATTTTTTATATTAACAATAATGTTGTTTTTGCGCTGAAATAGCCTGTGTAACTACGGAAAAAAGCATGGAAAAGCTCGTTTGGCTCTCGCTCATTTCTCCCAGCCCGATACAATTATGAACACCTGTGAGAGAGAGGAGGTAGATATCGATTAGGAGCCGGGAGCCGGGAAAAAGCCGGCTGAGAAAATCGGAAAAGAGGGAGGGCAGAGATTTATCGAGAGTGAGAGGAGCATCGAAGAACAACCGGGAGAGCGAAAGACTCATAATTTATGTGCTCGCGCTGATAAGCTTCGGGGTGTAGTTTTGTTGTTGTTGCGTTCCTCACGCAAATGGACAGCCGGGTTCGGGAACCGGGAAATGGCCCGAGCCGGGAAATATCACGACCGGCATTTGCAGGTGTGCGACCTGTCCCTGCTGCTGGCAATTGCCGGCTTGATCTTCGTCATAATCGACGCCGAATTGACCGCGCTCAGCTCGCACACGCACATTCTCAAGGTTTGTGCTGCCCCTTTGTCCCTTTGTTAGCCTGCCATTGAATGGTGAGTGCGTGGTGCACTCGGATTCTGCGATTTCCCAAACGTCGCCTCGCTTCAGAGTCATCCCATCTCGCTCGCGCTCCGAGGCGCCTGCGTCATCGCCACCGTCCTGTTGATCTTCTGCCTGATACGATACCACTCGATAGAGGTACGGAGCCGGGAAATACGGAAAATCCGGAGCCGGGAAATCAGCAGAGCCGGGAAATAGCAGAACCCGGTTTTGCAGGTGAAAATAGCGTTAATCGACTCGGGCGCGGACGATTGGCGGGTGGCTGTGAGCTGCGAGCGGGCCGTCAAGCTGTGCCTGGAGATACTTGTGTGCTCCATCTGCCCCTTTCCCGGTGAGTACGGTAGATTGGGATACGGTAGCGTACGGTATATCAATCGATAACTGAAATTACAGTACCCCTGATTTGCAGGCACCGGCTCGATCAACTGGCCGCACATCAACGCAGAGACGCGCGCGGTGAAGATGATCCCGGTTCCGGTAAGTTGGCTGGGCCGGATTTTAATAAATAAATATTTATTTTAATAATTTAATAAATTAATTATTAGGTGGACGCCCTCATGGCCGTGCCGATGTTCCTTCGCTCGTACCTCCTGTGTCGATTCATGGTGCTGCACTCGAAGCAGTTCCAGGTAAATTACTGACTCGCCCTGCGGCTCACATCAATTCGCAAATTCTCTTTCCTGACTGACCTACGAGAGCACATTTGAAAATTCTGAAAAAGCGTAAGAAAAAAACAGAAAATACTTCTTCTTTGATCCTCAGCACATCTCTGCAGGAAAAAAACATCTAATTCCTGTAGATTGCGGCATTGTTTTGAGCGCTCTTCTAGAGTTGCTGAAGCGGAAATGATTGAGTTTCATGAACCTCTCAATAGGAAATGAAAGTCACAGTGAGCGTTAATGAATCCCACAGAATGCAAACTGAATACTGCCAATCAAGTTCTCAGCTTGAGTGAGAACGATCACCATCCGATGTAGTCTAGTGGTTATGATTTGCGGCTCTCACCCGCAAGGCCCGGGTTCGATTCCCGGCATCGGAACAAATCTTTTGCCATTTTCAGGACGCAGCAACTCGATCGATCGCTGCACTCAACCGAATCTCTATGGACTTCCGCTTCGTCATCAAGACCATGATGGCTGACCATCCCCTCCGGGTACTTTTTGTAGTTCGCACTTTGATCTTTGATCTCTGATCTCCAGGTGCTCGTGGTGTTCACCGTCTCCTACTGGATCTGCATGAGTTGGATGTTCACGCAGTGCGAAAGGTGAGGGCGACGTATACTAATTGTCATGTTCTTGTTGAAATTTCGACAAGCGACGTTTCCCACTGCACACCACACCACGTTTAGGTACGACGAACAGCTGACCTCCGAGCACTACTACCTCAACTCGATGTGGTTCATCATGGTACGTCAATCAAGGAAAATCGATAATCGATCGATATTCAGGTGACGTTCATGTCCATCGGATACGGTGACATCGTGCCGAACACGTACTGCGGCCGGACGCTGTCCATCGCGACCGGCATTGTGGTGAGTGGGAGGGCGACGTTTACTTATTGTCATTTCTGTCGGAATTTCGACAGGTGACCTTTCCTAGTGACCGCACCACGTGCGCTTTATAGCAGTACGTTTTGTATAGCAGTACGTTTTGTCCATTGTGAACACTCAAGTGCGAAATTCGAGACCCGCGCACTCAAATGCTGCAGTGGGTGAATTAGAGTCAAGAAGCAGCTCGACTCAGGCTCGACTGAAATTTCACCTGGGAATCTATTCCATTTCCCCTTTCCTTGTTGAAGCAGACAAATATTGCAGCGTGAGAAAATGTAAAGAATCAAAATATAATTTAATTGAGCTAAACGAATTAATTTCTAGGGAGCCGGCGTCTCCTCGGCCCTGATCGCAGTTATCTCGCGGAAGCTCGAGCTGAGGTAATAACAATAACAACAATAACAACATCAAAACAACAACAACAAAACAACAAAACTTCAGCCGGGCGGAGAAGCACGTGAACAACTTCATGGCCGACTCGAAGCTGACGAATCAGCGAAAGAATGCGGCGGCCAGTGTGCTGCAGGAGACATGGTGAGGGCGATCTTTAATCTTTGGACTTTGAACTTTGAACTTTGATCTTTGATCTCAGGTTCATCCACAAGTACAAGAAGATGCTGCACAAGGGCGACGATCTGCGGCTGAGGCATCATCAGGCACGATTATTAGTATTTTTCAGAAATGGAAAAATTTAAAAAAAAATCAGCAATTCTTGCTTTCATAGACCTTTACAGTGCATGTGAAGCAGATTTGGATCGAACTTCGAAATGCATTTTCGAAAATAAACTAAAATATTTTGCAGCGCCGCTTCCTGCACTCGATCAACGAGTTCCGTCGCATCAAGTGGGACCAGCGGAAGCTGCAGGAGAAGGGCAATACGCTACTGGATGTGGGCAAGGTCAGTCTTTGATCTTTGATCTTTCGACAATGATCTTTGATCTCTGGGCTTTTCCAGCTGCACTCGGATATGCACGAGACGCTGTGGGAGATGCACCGCACGCAGGACCACTTCATATCGCAGGTATCGCAGAATGATCTTTGATCTTTCGGCTCAAGAAAGTTCAAGCTGGTCCGGAAAGAATTCGCTGAAGGAAATCGTTCAATTGTTCCTGATCATTGATCATGTTGATCAGTTTTGAGCATTTGTGAGAAAATAGAGCTTATCAATTTCCACAGCATGAGAAACGCGTGATATTTTTGCGTTAGACCACGGATCTTAAGGAATCGAATTGAGGAATAAAAATAGCTCAGATACGTTTCACAGAAATATCAAAAATGCAAGCAATCGACCAAAAACAATTATTTAAAGTTTAACTTTTTAACAAAATTTTTCTCGATGCCTTCTTCATGCACAATGTTGATACTTGATCTTTCCGATGATCTTTGATCTTTCAGGTGGACCTCCTCACTCAGAAGATCGTCGAACTACAGGCCACATTAGTGCAGCAAGCAGCCCAAGGGCACTACAACATCCCGCTCGCTGGGTGCTCGAGACAGGTAAGAGATGGGACGACTGTAGTACTTGATACGGGCGGTGTATCATCATTGGCGGGGCTCGAGGATACTGCTGGTAATGTACTGTTCGAAATTGAGATTCTGGTTATCAATGAGCAGAAGATTTCTCACTGTCAACGCTTATCGTAAAACGTTTATCAGTTGATTATGCGTTCGTTTCCTTGCAGGACTCGGAAGACCCTCTCGCCTCCTCTCAAAATCCCCTCGCCGTTTCGCCCTCCGCGCCCACCTTCTCCTACCAGCGACAGAACAGCTCACCCTACCCGCAGGTTCGTTGGGCTGCAAGCAAAACTCTCCTGACTTCACACTTTCTCTCGCTCTTTTCTGGTTTTGAAACATGAATGGGGCTGTATATATTTAGAGCGTGCGAGCTGGATACTGATCGATTCGAAACAATGCAGCAAGCATTTCACATTCACTTGAAACCTATCTAGTTGCGCGCTTTCTGTATGGGGATTTAGAGCAACAGAAAGATAGGGAAAAAAAAGTGAGAATGAGTTATGCTTCACCGCTGCTTCAAGAATTCATAACGTTGAATGTTCACGATCTTCCACTTCCTTGTTAGGTTATACGAAAAATAATGAAAGAAACAATTAAATTCGGAGTTAATCAATAAATTATTATTTCCTACAGGACACCGTGGCCGCCCGTCTGGCCGTTCCCCAAGGCGGTACTCCAGTGATGAACGGAAGCGTCAGTGCGAGGGAACCGATGGGCAACGGAGACGCGAATGGTGAGGAGATCAGAGATCAAAGATCAAAGATCAACGCTCAGTTCCAGGCACTAACGGCGTCTCAAACTCCCTCTCCAGTCCGCATTCCCTCCAATACTCCGGCTCCCAATCCGGCTCCCTGCCCCGCTACACGTCCCTCGACCGGCGTGTGCCGCCTACCGTAACCACACCACTCATGCACTCTTTCGATAGTGACATGGCCTAAGCGCCGTATCCTAAAAGCAATTGCCGGCTTTGCTTTGGCATTTGCCGGTTCCGATCGTTACCCACCGTATCCTTCCTACCGTATTCCGTGTTCGTCCTCTTCTCTACTGTGATCTCTTCCCCTATCCTAGACCCCAATTCGATCTCTTCGCAGCCTTGAACCAAATTGATGACACCTTATCCCTAGTACGAGTAGTTACCGTAATCCGAGCCAGCTGAAGTAGTGTCCTTGTCCCAGTGAGTTGTCCCACCATGTTGTGTGTTTCGAGCGCATATCCTTGTTGATCTCTGATCTTTGATCTTTGAACTTATTGTCGTTCCCCTCCCATCTTCTGTATGTGAGCTACCGTAGTTTGCGTGATCGATCGTATTCAATCAATTACTCAATAATCATACCGTACCCTCTCCTGTGATTCTACTGCACACACGTACACACACTCTCTTGTTTTCCCTGTCTTTGCTCCCTCGTTTCTCCCTTTTTTTCTCGAGTGAGAAAAGATTTGTCGTTGTTCACCGATTGTTCCACACCACTTTTTTCACACATTGAAAGAGCTCGCGATAAATATTTATAATTATTATTCGTGGGAGAGATACAAGTGGCTGCAAGATTTGTAATGATTCGAGCAGCAAAGGAATCATCGACCGGCTTGACATCTGCAATGGAAATAGTCGTACCCAATCAATAAATAAGAAAACAAAAAAATATAGCAAATCGATCTACAACGTATTAGACTGGTATAATAGAAAATATTCGCCATCAAATACCACATACTACATCATAGACTATTTATTCTAGAAACTTAGCAATTATATTCTGGGCATCGCCTTAATTCTCACCTCCCGCACGTCTTCGGGCATTGCTGTGTCATGAAGGTGTAGTACACCTTGTCGCTGCACAAATATGAGAAGTTCGGGCAGTCCGAGCTGGGATTATTTCAGGTATCATGCATTTCTGAGCTCTATTGGAAGACAAGGAGACTCTGGGTGATAACGTGTTCTTGGAACATATTCAATCTATTATTTTCAATTCCAAATTTTGCCTTGGATGATTCAGTAAGAAATTGCCGCTTCTTAGCACTCATATCTCACCGAACGGAGAGATGAGTGTGCAGTCGGTATTAATTCCAGCAACCAGTACAATATATCTCACTATACTCACACTCCCGTGTTGCTGTTCACGAGATCGTAGCAGCCAGTGTAGGGCAGTGAGGGCGATCGACGTGTCGTCGGATGGGCAGTCGTCGTGACGGGGGCTGGAGCTGGAATGGCTTGTAACGATTACCTTATTTTGAACTGAAGGTGACCCAAATAAACGTAGTCTGGTGTAATAAATTAAGCAAGAACAGAGCTGCGTTAGAATGAATGATTAGAACGGCGATTATTTAGAAAAAGTGATGGCTTATCTGCATAGAAGAGATGTTGCATGAAACACAAAAAAATTAGCCGCATAAAACAATTTCCACTTACCCGCAGCATGACGCGTTGTAGTCCCGCTATCGTGCAGCCCACCGCATCCGCACGTTGCTGAAACGGACAGACATATTAATTTATTTTCCGAGGGAAATCGAGTAACAATCAGCCCACAGGCTCACAACAGCTGACACTAGCTGACACGCAATCGCGTTCAAGTTACGTAACGGTGAAACTTAACTCATCTTTCAAGGCTAAAAGCGTTCAAAATGCGCTGATATCTTTAGTGTTTCTGAGCTGGATAAATCGTACCCGCGCACTGTTGTGCCATCAGCTGCTGATAGTACTGATTCGTGCACAGATTTCTGTTGTGCTCGCACTCCGCGTCACTGATCGTGTTCCGGCACGATGGAACGACTGCAAAATTATTAATTATCTTTTTTAAAATTACATTTTATAATTATTTTTTTGTTCCTACACGACGGTACGGCTGAAATCTTATTATTTATAGAAATTATATATTCTTTTAATCACGTAAAACATGTGTTTTCTTACAGCGTGAAGCAAGGAATTTTTCAATTCTAAATCCCCCAAATCGCTTTTCGTCATGAATCTTTCCGGATACAAGTTCGTCGTCAGTGACTCAACCGCGCCGACATTGCAATAGTGTAATATTGTAGTTCCCGAGGGCTTCAGAGCGTAATATTGAGAAGATCTGGTGTGGATCTAGTGTCCGTGATCTAGGGTTGGACGAAGCCCGGTTCTTCATTTCGTTCTCTGAGACACGAAAGAATGATCTGATTCTCGCACTTTTCCATGATCTCTCGCTCTTCTCTGACCAGCGAGAGCGCATTGTGCGAAAGTCAGACGGTGATCCAGATCATGCACTCTAATCTGATGTTGTTCTTGTAAAGGGCTATTAGATACATTACACGACCATTGAACGTGGAACTCGGTGCTGATTCACCGTGGCTTTGGGAAAGACTTCCAAAAATACTGAAGGTTTTCGAGAGCTCATGGAATGCTACGTACGAAGGCGCGTCACGAATAAATAGCAGTGAGCCATGCTGCGCTGTTTTTGTGGCTTCGACCACTTGATATACCCGGATGACTTTACTTACTTTTCTCTAGAGATCTCATAGTGGTATAGCTACTTGTAATTGGGGTAATTAAAAAAGTTCTTTGTAAGAACGTAGGCAAAAAGAGCCTAGGGTGACACATTAAAAAAGATCAGTGCTTACCAGGATGCAGGGTGACAACCGGCTTGGTTGTTCTGATCACCGACGGATTGGTTGTCTGCCCGCCAGCCGAGCTGTTCGGGTCGGAAGGATCCACGGGATTGTTGTTGTTCGGATTGGGAGCCTGCAAATGGACTCTGACATGATAGCACTGCCTTCAAGCAATCACTCAATCAACCAATTTCTCATTTCACACAATAATTTCAAAATGAGAAATCACTGTGCTCGACCAATCGATTCAGTTATTTTCTCTCAGCAAGCGCGACTCTATCGGCAATGTAGCACTCTCTGGGTGATCAACTGTGGATGAAACATAAGTGAAGGAATTGATGGAAATGATGGGTCATTCAAGTTATAGATAATTCAATATATTTCTC
The DNA here is from genome assembly GCA_900490705.1 of Pristionchus arcanus. Lineage (NCBI taxonomy): Eukaryota > Metazoa > Nematoda > Chromadorea > Rhabditida > Neodiplogasteridae > Pristionchus > Pristionchus arcanus. Next base: position 130,223 of record LS485264.1, read on the forward strand.
AGATCTTATGGACGCTAAGGACTCGGAAATTGCGCACCTCGATACAGCACCCATTGAGGTGCGGCAACAGCGCGTTTGACTGACCAGATGGGTCATCAATTTTAGGAAAGTACATGACTAAAACCAGGAGCTCTGCTGGTCTTGTATCCTTCTTCCGAGCAGCCGGAGAAGAGATAGCGTGAAAAAATCTCACTTCTATACAGCACCCAGTGAACGGAGGATCATCGAAGGGCGACGGGTCGCACACCCATCCCACGTCGCACGCGATGATCGCGTCGTCACCACAGGCTGGAATTACGGATTGGTTATATGATTACTTCCATACATAGAAAAGGCAGGATTCTTCATCTTGATCTGCGCCCTGAAAGCGACACTGATAAATATTGTATTGTATTAGAAAATGAGTTGCCATCTCTGAAGTGAAGAATCGAGCCCGCGTTGCACACCATTGCCAGACTTTTTTGTTCTGGCAGGAGAAACGAGATCATTTATTTTCCAATTTACAGAAACCAGACGTGAGATTTCCAAATCCCAGGCACATTCCATCCTAAATTCCTGATCTGGTCAGACTGTTTTCGAAAATGTATTGCTAATCCTCATGCGTCATTGCTTGATGCAAATCATCCATTCCGATAGAATTGTTTTTGAATTTACAAATTCGCTACCTTCTGGACTCATTGAACCCCCACCAGAAACAGTAAGGAAACGCATTCGTGACTTTGAATCAAAATATTTGATGTGGATGTTTACACCTCGACGCCACGCTACAAAGACCCTTGTCTACCGCTGTCGAAAAACATGCCCGGCAAATGGACAAACAAATTCTTCCAGTCTAGTTTCCTCGTAGTGCAGCTGTTTTCTTTCTGAAAAAGTGGCAGACTCGCCAGGCCATGGCGATTGTCATAGATACCTGGACAAGAAGTGGCAAAAGAAGCGGGCCAGTTTCCTAGAGTACGACATAAAACAATACCTTGTCAATAAATGGTCTCTGCATTTCACCCTCAACCTCAACGGTCTTACAGGCGTTGTATCTCCCGAAATTATGAGAGGCATTTCTGTCCAAAAATTTCTTATCATTCCTTGCCCTACCAAGAAACGGACCCCTTCAGCGAACCCTATCCGAATATCCTTGAGATTTCACCCGTTTCCAGCCTGCTCAAGACTAAAGTTTTGCATGACGTCTTGCTTAGGAATTCGCACGAAAGATTGCCCCGCATCGAACTCATAATTGTTTCACGATTTTGCAGCCCAACTGAGAATAAAAGAGTGACGACCGACCTATTTCCAGGGACTATTTCCAATCTTTTCACTCGGATTTTGCACAGGGAATGGGTACTTCCGCAGTTTGCACCCCGCACTGGGAATGCCCCATTCATTGTTCTTCTAGACTTCTGAATTCACATCTCCGCCGGGCGGAAAACGTCTTAGTTAGAAACATGGTTAATGATTGTAAAAGGACACTGATTCTCACATAAGGTGTTGAAAGTCTTCGCTGTGGCGGGTATGGAGATAGAAAAGGAGCTAAATTTTTCGAATTAAAATAACTCACGAGCAATTCCGGCGCCGCAGATTGCAAAAGTTTCAGGTAGAAACGACAGCAGAACGATTGCCCAAATCATGATAAAATGATGAGAACAAAGCAACGAGGAAGTTCCCAGTTCCTTTTATGGAAACCCGTGCAAATCAAACAAAGGAATTTTTCACGCCCGAGGCGAAATGCCACCCTTCCGCCTGAACAAACGGTAGTGGTACTGCCAAACTTTTTCCTGTTGCCGATCTGAACCGTGTTTGTTTTGACGTGTGATATTTCGCATTTATTTTCATTCTGTGGTGCTTTGGGGGTAGCTTGAACTACATTAGTTTATCCAGGAGAGTATGGTGATAGGAACAAAAATACAAACAATCGAAGCGACTTTATTGCTGTGAGCTGTGAAGGAGGGATGAAGAACGGGGTCTAGTGGGAATCGGGAATAGAGTTGACGAATCTCGTTGAGAGTCAAGTGGGCTGAATCTTCTTGTGCCGAGGCGCGACAAATCGCTCGACAAGAACTCTCAAGAAATGATGTGAGCCATGTCTGTAGGGTGCTAGTGAACCGAGTGGAGTTGATAAAAGATTGGAGATCAGGGTGAACGGTCTAGGTGGAAAGTTGATCTTTGAAGTCTAGAATCGAGCAGGGGATGTATTCTGATTATTTCCGGGTTGAAGCGGATTCGACAACGAGTTCTCGCACGTTTGGAAGCGGGTGTAGAGTTCCTGAAGAAATATTTCATATGAGGAAGCTGGAAAAAATCTCTAAAACCGACGTCAAGGCCGAATATTTCATGATTTTATCAGGATTCACTTCATCCTGTCGAAAATTCATCAGATTCACCCAGTCTAATGCTAGTCTTGGCTCATCTTGCAGCTTAATTTGAATAGATGGGATTCTAATCAGCCTAGGTTATCCCTAGTGGAAGTATAGCGACTTCGAATCAACTGTTATTCCCAAATGTCTAGTGACTTCCGCATGATTGCAGGGTCAAAACTTGAACCGGAAGACTCTCTAATGTGGCTGACTGGCGAGAGATAAGGCAAAATGTGGAGACGAGACAATTGGTTGGCCCTGCGTTTGCAACTCGCAAGGAAATACGTCATGGCACGCCAAAGAATGGGCAAGGTTCATTAGGTAGAGTGGGTGCAGACTACATTGTTCCGCGTCTAGGGTTCACAGAAGAATGAATAGTGTATTGAGTGAGATTCTGCACGATTTCTTATTGTTTGCTGTACAGCATTCGTTTCTCGTACACTGATTCATTCCAGCTATAGATTTGCCTAATTAACGCGATTTTCTCCCCAAGATGGGCTGGTAAAATGAAGACTTATGCTACCGTACTCGTGATAACACCGTAATATTCTGGCTGATTATCGATTGCTACCGAAATCTTAAATTAATCTTCTCACCATCATAGCCGCGTGCATTTCCCTCACTCCGGCCATGTAGTCCTCCATGCACTTGGACACTTCCGTGATCATCGGAGCGCCTGGAGAAGGTAATCGATAATTGGGGGTTACGGTAATCAAGTGTATACGGTAATCAGCTTATCGATAACTGACTCTTGGGCTCGTCTTGCTTCTCCTCTGCAGCAGCATCTTTCACGGCAGAATCAGCGAAGGTGTGACCACCGGAGCGAGCGACCTGAGATACAATTAATATTTTTTTATAATTGTGACAACATTGTTGCGCGACAACTAGTGTGAGCTCAACAAGAATTTGTAGCTTTGATCTTTTGATTTTCGGTTTTGACTACTTTACGTTTTGGTAAACGTGCTTTGAATTGCTCAGCTCATCATTTCGCTGTGCAGTTCAGTATCTTGCTGATAATCTATCTCTATTCACCTCCCCAGTTCATTCGTAGTATACTCTCTCGAGAATTGAATAGTAATGAGTGTACTTCACCGATGAACTTCGGCAAATAAGAGACCAAAGGCTTATCTGCATGACTTCACATGATTCGTTATTTGTTCTAATAAATGAACAGATCCAGTTACCAACTCTAGTGGATCCTCGAATTTTGAGGGGTTTCCCCTATCGCATTTCTGTTTTGTTTTGATCTCATTAGAAGATGACATTTAGAGGGACTTATGAATGTTGATTTCCCGTTTCTCATTAGTGAAAGAGGGCGGAAAATCAGAGAGAGACAGAGAGAGACTCGGAAAAATTGACAAGTGTCATTGAACGAGTTAGATTCTTAGGATCCCGACTGTCCGATAGCGATAGACTAGTTGTTTGCGCCATTAGCACATCTTGCAAAAGATGTGCTATTTTCGACTTTTTCCCTTGGGAGTGATAAAATACCCATTCGCAATGCGTTCATAGACAATGTATGAACAGCTTCAAACAGCCCCGCGTGGGCAGTAAAATATGTCTTTTCTGCGCTTATCAACACCAGACATTCGAATTCCCAAGCTGTTGACTCCCAAGAATAAACATATGCATTTCTGTCATCGTTTCAATGTGAAGCCAATCAGTATCAAATGACGAAGTTCACTAAATACGCAAATAATTGGATATCATTTGAAACGAAATCCGTGCGAAACGCTGTGATAAAGCAGCGAGATCTTCGAAAAGAGTCTGATCGGATTTTAGCTGATCTTCGAATTCGCCCTCGTGCCTCAACGTGTCTTCCCAGAGCTCATTGCTGACCACAGTTCCGCGAGCTTAGCGGGTCTCGGAGACTAAATGATGAGATCTATGAATTTCCTTCGCCCCAACTTCCAATTGCTTTCCTGCACGCACTCTAATGCAACTAGATACTGAGTAGGCGTCACCTTACTTCCCGTAATATTTTTTTCGATAGTGTAGCTACATGCCGTACCCTACCGTAATCAGATGGTATGGAGTGAGCTGGATACCGTAGCTGGTTATCCTACCGTACCTTCTGATGGGCGTAGTTGTGTGCGTAGGGCCGATTCGGCTGGCGCTTCTCCCATCCGTCAGAGAAGGTCATCTGCAGAGGGATTACGGTAAGACACTGCACTTCCCAACCGGGAACTGATTTTATTTCAAAGTGTAAATATAACCTGAGCAGCGCCGACCGCGAGAGCGGATAGAAGGATGACAAGGGAAGATTTCATTACTAAAATGATATTATTTTTGATAGTCAGAAAATCGAGGAAGTAATACAAAAATAAGAGATTCGTAGTGAAAATGAGGAAATATTAGTATCAAGAGGCTTCTCACACGCCTGAGTGAAATCGCTAATGAGCTTAGTGAGTGGGAAACGTATTCATAAAGCAGGTAAGATAGAAGCATCAAAACAAATGGCTATGAATACTACCCGTTAATGTAGTGTTCAAAAATTAGGAATTGTGAATATTATGAGAAATGTCAGGCACAAAATGAGCTTAGCAGAGGAGGAGGGAGATTGCCAGCTCCTTCCCACTGAAGGCTTCTCAGAGTGGGGAATGAGGGGCGGGGCTAGGATTGAGCTGGCAAGAAATGGCTCTCCTTCTATCGCGCGCTCTCTAATCGGTCTGTTCGGTGAGATAGTGTTCGAAATGAAGAGACCATTGCTGGACAAGGCATTCCTAGGCGGGGCCAAGTGCCCGATTCCGCCCGCTTATTACAACGTTCAAAAACAACATCTCGTGAATTCAATTTTTGAATGTTTTCGACGAAATTCACGAGTGGAGGAAATTGAATTAGTGGCTTTGATAAGGGTCCACTTGTACGAAAACATAGCGGAGCTTTCGAAAATGAAATGTGATGATATAAGACGGGTGAAATTAACTTTTCCTAGACATATCGGCAGTTTGGGTGAAACTGTCAATGACGTTTTTCATTTTACGCAATTTTTTTATTAATCACGTAATCGGTTAAATCCCATTTTTTTTGCGATTTTTCGTAATAGCTAGCCAATATTGCTTATAATTTTTTTTCAATTTCTTTTCGAACGTGTCAGTGTACAACATTGTTTCATCGTGATTACATGTTTATTCAATATATTTATCATGCTCAATTTTCAGAGTTCTCTAGATTCTTTTTAAGCGAATATCTTCTCTATCTTGAGACTTCCAGTCGAGTTCCGTGCAATTCTGCAATAGTATTTTGAACGACAAGCTTCTTTTTTCCCCAAGCATTCCTAGTTCCCGGCAAACATTATAGTTTCCCACTTCTCCTTTTTGAAATTGACGCGTTTCGACAGTCAGAAAACGCGTCAGAATGATCATTCTCCCCTCTCCTACCTCTACCCTATCGGTCGCCTCTTGAAATTGACGCGTTTAGACAGTCAGAAAACGCGTCAGAATAAGAGTCGACTCATTCTACACCCTCTCTCCACTCTCGCTCGGTCGACCTCACGGAGCGCTCTCTTCACAGTTTCCGGAAAACAGATAAGGACACTTACTTGTTTAGACTCCGAATGAAATATTTCAACAATCTTTTGGATGAAGAAGAGAGCAGCTATCCTTGCCGTAGAGAAGCAACTACGAGCTGGAACATCACAGGTTAAATTGAATAATGATCTGAACTAGAGTTCGAAATTCGGGTACTCGTCTCTTCATTTCACATACTCTCTCGCCTCTCTGACCGGTGAGATAGTGTGTAGAATGAAGAGACGATTACCCGTATTTCGAACTCTAATCTGAACATGGAGCGTGTCTCAAACCTAACCATTTCTTGAGGCGAAATATTTCATTCGGAGTCTAAACAAGTAAGTGTCCTTATCTGTTTTCCGGAAACTGTGAAGAGAGCGCTCCGTGAGGTCGACCGATCGAGAGTGGAGAGAGGGTGTAGAATGAGTCGACTCTTATTCTGACGCGTTTTCTGACTGTCGAAACGCGTCAATTTCAAAAAGGAGAAGTGGGAAACTATAATGTTTGCCGGGAACTGGGAATGCTTGGGGAAAAAAGAAGCTTGTCGTTCAAAATACTATTGCAGAATTGCACGGAACTCGACTGGAAGTCTCAAGATAGAGAAGATATTCGCTTAAAAAGAATCTAGAGAACTCTGAAAATTGAGCATGATAAATATATTGAATAAACATGTAATCACGATGAAACAATGTTGCACAATGACACGTTCGAAAATAATTCGAAAAAAGAACGCAAAAATAGATTGAAAATGAAATTCCGAAAAAAAAGATCGCAAAAACTTGATTTTAACAGAATACTCATTTTCAAAAAGTTTCGCGTCAAAATTTTAAAGTCTGGATGACAGTTTTACCCTAACTGCCAATATGTCTAGGAAAAGTTAATTTCACCCGTCTTATATTTCGAGCACGAGCCACAAAGAAAATTGCCGAAATGAAGCGATTAGGAGAGACTCACAATCCATACAGTGATTGATTGCTCTGTCTGAGTGGTTCGGGATAAGACGATTATCTCCGAATCTATCTTAGAATAGCGCCCATTACAGTGAGGAAGATGAATGTAACTGTTTTTGAAGCGACCGTACGGTGTCTGGTGTGTATGAGATTGCTCTCTCGATGCTGAGGTCACTTTCGGACTGGCGTACCCATTTGTTTGGCGACTGTATCACTTACAGTAGGCGGATTGAACATGAATTACTGGGAAGATAGGTGACTAAGACACCGGCTTAGCATGGAAATGCGGAAGTTCTACTATTTATTCTCATGCGAGATTAGGGATAATCCGGAATTCATAAGATTATGTGAAATTTTGAGCAGCTGAGGGAAGTCACATCATCTTCCAATATTCCGCTGCTAAATAGGGATTCGTACTTCTCGCTCTCTAATAAGAAGCCTTTCTCGAGCAAAAAAAAACATTTCTACGAGAGCCAGAAATAGATTGCATTGGAGTGGCTGCTACACCCACGATTCCCTCTCGTTATCACTAAGTTTCCTCGTTTTCTCAATACTAATGATAGGTGAATAGTTCATTTTCATAACTATGGTTGTTTCAAGTGGAAGAAATAGTGAGCATTGAAGTCGATTTCCCTCTCGTTATCATTACACTTCCGGGGTGAATAAGTCCACTTGAATCAACCCAAATTAGGATATGATTCCACGTCTAACTCTCTCCATTTCACATGCTCTCTCGCTATCTCTAACTGACGATAGATGATGCGGTCATTAGGGATCAATGTCTGACTTGAAGTGCGTCATTCAACAAAAATAACTCCCCTGAGCTATATTTAGGCCCCACAAGCTCCGCCCACTTTGGTGTGACATGATTTCGCGAAAAAGCGAGAAAACAAAGTCACAAGCTTCATACTCAATGAAATCGTTCATTCTAAAGTGCGCTGGATAGCTACTGGTATCCCCAATCGATTGAGCACTGCCCAAATTGTGCACATTATCACTGAGTAGGTTAAAATTGAACTTAAACGATGGGAAGATGCTGTTTTGAGCGGTTGCTGTGTGAATTTTTTGGGTGGGCATAATTTTTTTGACTAATTCGAATATTTTAGGAATTTTAGAGAAAAAATTAGATTTTTAACACGCTTCAAAAGCTTGTGACTTTTGTTAGAAGAAGCGCGGGGGGAGGCGAGCGAGAGGGCGGGAGGAGGGAGAGAGACACACGCAAATGAGGCTCCGCCCCCTTCTCTCTCGTCTCGCTTTTCCCTCCTCTTCCCCAGTGCGCTGTGCGCGTACTTCTCGGGCCGTAGCGCTGCTCAGAGACAAGATATCAACAAACGGCAAAAAGTATGATGTTATTGGTACCACGAGGGATAGTTTGAACACACTTTTGGTACCGGATCTTGAAATCGGCTATCTGACTTGCGGCCCCTAGCTATATTGGAATCGCTGATTCTCGATAGGGATACACGCGTGTACATTCACCTTTGTAGTCCATCACTTGCGTCATTCGATGACCTATCGAGGTTTCATGCAGGAATTGGGGTTTGAATGCAAAGATCAGATACAACAAATTTTTGAGTATTTCTAAGAAATACATTACATTTATGGGATCGTTGGAGCTACTTAATAACATCACATCCGATATGTCTAAAGCGATTCTAAGAAATACATCAATTTTATGGTCTCCGGTGAACCAGTTAACTACTTCTTTTTAAAAGACCTTGCGAGGTTTCATGCAACGGATTGAACAAACGGTGTGTATCAAACATCCTTGCCCCGAGACACATTACATTTATGGGTTCGGGATCGCTGGTAACTCTCTGTAGAGAGGGAGAGAGAGAAATAAGGAGTATGCTAAACTTTCAAACAGCCCTGATCTCGGACCTTCTTAGAGACGCATAACATTAATGAGCTCCTCATTATGGCTAGCATTCATAAGGAGGATTGAACAAATGGAACCGCCAAACATCATGCTCCGTAATGTATTACATTTATGGGCTCGGTGAAGCAATTAAATATCTCTTTAGGGCCTAGCCAGGTTTTATGCCGAGAATTGAGCAAATGGTGTGCATGAAACATCACGTATCCGAAATAAATTAAATTTATGGGTTCGAGTGAACCATTTAACTCTCCTCATTACAATTCAATCACCTCTAGAAAGTGCAAGTAACTCAAAACAAGATTTGTAGTCGATTGTGACAAAATCGAGAGCAATTCGCAGAAATTCCGTGGCGAAACATGCGAAAAAGCGGCATTTTTCGCCCGGGGGTGTAGTCCGGAATGGGCGAGAAAGTTGATGCACTAAGTCGGCCATGGATTGGTAATACTCGAGCTGACGAAAGATAAGGCAAAATAAAGAGACGAGAACATTGGACTGACAGATGTCTGCCTATTTTGAGCGAATATTTGAGAGGGTTAGACGGCTGACTTTTTCAATCTCCTCCGACTTTAGAAGTTGCGCATGGGACTAGTGAGTGAAGTATGAAATGCATCTGCTGTTTTTAAAACGATCCATGTTCTGGTATTTCTGAATCTCCGATAATTGAAATTAAACTCGAGATTGAGTGAAGCTGAAAGCTCGAAGATACTGCTGTTTAGGACATGCTCTCTTCTCTTTCATTTAGGCTTATCTCTCATCGATCAAAGAACTCTCATTCGAAATATCATCCGAAATGAAGGATTTCATATCGGATCTTATCCAATTCGCTATCAGCTCATTCTCTGAATCCGTTGATAACGAATGCAAAGGCCATGAAGGAGGAAGAAATATGGGAAATTTATCGCAAAAAGTGGGCGAAGTCTAGTGGGAAATGTTTCGAAAAAGCACGCGGAATCGAGAAGTGAAGAGCGGAAGTGAAAAGGATCTCTGATTTCACAGTAACTTCCCGTTTCTCTGCCTGACGAGAGATAAGGTAAAATGAAGAGACCGGAGTACTTTGAAAGAAAAGGATGTGGGTGAGCTATGAAACTGCGCCGTGAATTATTCAGTGAGCGCGAGATGTGAGGGAGAATCCGATGGAAGGTGGTAAATTATTGCGGATAAGGCATTTACAAGAGCGAAAATTCATCTGAGAGATGTGCATCCTCTAGCGATCAATTGAATAAAGGATCAAACCAAAAGCAATCTAAATTGGTGAAACGAAATTTAAAATTCAAAGAAAATTATCGTTGATAAGTTGTTTGCGATGCCCAAAGATGTTTTCCTATTGGATTAGAGGAAATGGAGAAGGTCACGGAACTCTGATTTAATATTACCTGTGATTTGGATGATTTCTCAATAAAATATTCGGTGAAGCGGAAAGCTCGTTACATGAATTGCGGTTGTTTTCGTGAGCTTTGAAGGGTAAATGGAGGAAATGAATCATATTCTAGGTCAATAGAGCCAAAGACCAAAGACATGAAACGCGGTCTTTCGAGTGGATCCAGACTGGTCTGTTTGGTACGCATTCACTTCGCTTCACGGATTCGCACTAGACCTCGAGAAATGAGCCGCCGTCTCTTCATTCCTCACACTCTCTCACCGGTCAGAGAAGCGAGAGAGAGTGTGAAATGAAGAGACGGCGGTATCATTTCTCGAGCTCTAATTCGCACTCTGCGTGCTCTATCGCGGAACTGCCCTCGAGAGCTTGCGAATTCGACCGTAAATTCGAGAGCGCTTTGAATGCTTGTTTTGCACGATATGGCCATAGAATATGCGTCGTGAGAGAAGGGCGGCCAACTCCATAATTCAGGCTTCGTCTATCCATTTCACCTACTAGATAACTCGTCGGTCAGAGACAGATCGAGAGATTGAGACAAGATGTTGGTCTCAAATCGCAAATGAATGCCTGAGTGGAATATGAAATGAAAACAGGTGACACGAAAAAATCGCACTTGACGAAATATTGGTTATTAGAAAGGCTGTGACTTTGTATGATCTCAGAGTAATTATTCAGCGCTGGCCCTTTTTCTTTCAGCTTTCGCCTAAAACGCCTCGTGATCTTTGAATGTGAGGACGTTCAAGAGTTCGGAAGTTGTGCTTTGGAATAGCAAAGTCTGCTTCTCTTCTAGATATTTCCATACTACCTAGAGCTGCCTGACCAGCTACGAATGAAGAGATTTCACGGAAAATTTTCGAGAAAGGGAAGAAGGGGTCATGTGAGGGCGGGAAAAGTTGTTTGTCGGCACCAATGGCAGGGCCTCTCAGGACATCCGGGCACAACATCCGGTTATGCTTCCGGAACGGACACAATTACCAGCCATCCATTAGAAACAAACAACTCATTGAGTTCTGCCCAGCAAAGATGGCCGTGCTTCGACAACTATACCTACCTACAAGGCACTGAACATTATATTTTTTAATATTTCGCCTCGTATTTTATATGGCGAAGCTGGTACAAGTGCAGTATCCCACTGACCCAGAAAGTAGGTCATGTGAGGGTGGGGTATCACCTTTGGCAGGTACTCTCAGGACATCCGTGGTAACATCCGGCAAATATATCCGGTGAACGGAAACAATTGTTCAATGCGACCAAAGATTGGCAGTATGCGGTTGTCCAAAGAATGTTTCAGACATTAAATATTATTTAGTGAAAATGAGAGACGAGACGAACATCGGAATTCGTGACTTTCTTTAGTTTCTTTTTGCTCTTTCAGTATACGGTACAAGAAAAAAATTTATGATGTTCCTCAACCTCTCATGCGCGTTTTCTTGCTCAACATTATTCTGAAAGCATCCGGTTATTCTTCCCGGTGGAACGAAACACTTTACCATAAAAAATCAAAGAAGGAGAAGGCCAAAGAAACTAAGAACGAATTGCTAATGTTTCAAACACTTTCTCATTTCTTTACTCCAGTTATTCATTACTAAAAGAGAATCATCGATGGTTCTGAGGCTCATGTTTGTTTCCCTCTCATGTTTGTTTTGTTGCTCAACATTAAATATTCAGACATCATCGGGGCATTAATAAACATTATTCAGTTCCGGACATTCTTCCCGGTGGAACGAAACACTTTGCCTAAGAAAATTCTTTGCCCCCAGAAGGAGAAGGGCAAAGAAACAAAGAACTAAATAAGATTCACGTTCCTTAAAATATAACTGATAATGAGACAGCGGTGCTTCTGGGATACACAACTTTCAATCTTCACTATCGTCAACATATTTATCCAAAATACAGTCTGATCGCAGTCTCTAAATTGTTGAAAAAATATGCTATTCACTTCTGCTGTGCTACCCGCTTCTTACTTTGTTGGAATTCCATTACAAATACAATAAAGTATTTACGAAATTTGATATGATATCGAATTCAGACGGGATTGTTGTGAAATATTATTGATGAATCGTTGATTGATCTCTAGATCTTCGCATGAGATCTCGGCAAGAAGGGATTGGCCACTGCAGCGTTGCATGTTTGGAAGCGTTCGTTGAGTATCTGAAAATATCGAAATTACTTTATTATTGATTTTCTAATCGTTTTTTACATAGTAAAGGTAGTCCGAGATAGTTCTCATGTCCAAACTTCAAAGAACCCGCTTCCGATTTTAATAGTTTATGATTTCACCCGGATTCCCTTGAAAAATTCCACTAAAGCATTCCCGCGCGGATTCCGCGGATCTAGTTTTATTTCGGTCTTTTTTAATATTCTAGATAAGTTCACAGATCGAATTCAGTAAAATATAATACTAGTAAAGCCCTGTTGGAAGTTTGTCCCTTCCACCCTAGTTCCATTTATCTGAACACCGGAATCGCGGTTGAGTAGAGGCATTGTGTTCAATTGACTACGTCAAAACGTTCAATGTTCATTTCCTTGAGTAAGTTCCGGAACAGAGACTAGATTGTTCCGCTTTTGCTGCTCAAAGATTAAATAATAATTAATTTATTCATGATCCCATTCTCAGTCTTTGTTATGATGCCAAAACGAGATGCCTGAGGGTCATTCATCGTCTTTCAAGAGGAGGAGGGATACCGTAATCCAATGATCCTCCAAATGATACCGTAATCCGCTTACCATCATTGCCGCCTGCAGTGCCCTCACACCGGCCATGTAGTCCTCCATGCAGTAAGTGATAGGTGCCATGTCTGAAGATACGATAGTTAGCAGTTTACTATAGTTTACTCTGATGATTACAGTAATCACGGTAGATATACTCACTTCCAGAAGACTTCTTCACTGGCTGAGTGCCCGCCGCTCCCGCCGCTTCGGCAATTTCATCCATCGCACGAGTGTTGTAGATGGAGCGAGTGGCCTGAAGTTGAATATTTCAAATAATTTTATTTAAGTTATTTTTGCGAATTCTATCGACCAACGAAGCAATTTGAATTTAATTTTAGCTGAATCGTAATTTTAATATTTGTGACTCCCTCGCGGAAGGAATTTTCCGCGCTGCAATTAGAAGGGTTTGTATAGAAGCTTCCTAGTATAGCGGTACCTACTAGGAAAGGAAATAACTATGGTTAGCTTATGCGATGATATCACTTTCTACTTCATTAAAGCATTATTCAGAAAAGGTAGCCGATAGTGTTTGAATGATCTTATTCAAAAATCACCCATTCAACTCATTTGTGAATCGTTAGCTCACAAGTTCATGCTCCCATGATTGAACAGATTGAGTTGGAATGCTTGTTCAATGATCTATGTAGAAGAGCTTCCATCAGCTGATTCAGCTCATAAGCAGGTCTGACAGAATGATGAGGACGTCTCTTCGCTCCGCACAAACTCTCGCAGGTTTGACAAAAGAGAAATCGTTCGGATTGAAGAGACTCATTCTGGTATTCGTAAGGTTTCCTGATCTGTTCGCCATCTCATTAGAGGTGACACTAAGTGAGACTTATGAATGTTTGTCTTCAGTTTTGATTTCCCATTTCTCATTAGTGAATTCAAGACACCCAAAAGAACTGAAAAATTAATGACGTGTGGCATCGAAATGCTCAACAAAACAGAAATCAGGCCATATCCATTCAACATGATCTCATTCAAAAGAGTACGTTGACTATTACGCAAAACATGCCCTTCCAAACAATGAAATACTGTTCTCGGAATCTGATGGAGGCCTTATTTTTCACTTTTCTGTTCTTTGTAATTCCCACGTGCATGCACAATAGTGTTGAAGCCACGCAGTAATTTAATTAGAAAAAAATCACTGCGTGCGAAAAGTCACCGTTTGCGATAAACAATGTCGTTCTTTTGCTGCGAAAAAGTGTTCCTTTGGTCTTCCCATTTTATTTTATGGTAGTAATTATTAGGGCATTGGGGGGATGAGGAACAAATGAAATGAGATTTCCTTCTTCACATCACTTTTACGACTTCATTTTGCGCATCATCTAATGGACAACTCCTTTGGCTGACTTTGATTTCCCCCAAGACCATGTTTCTCATTGTTTGTCCACCATACTGAGACGTCAGACTGGCTACAGTAATCAATAAATCAAGGCTACAGTACCTTCTTAGTACCGTAGTTTGAGTAGGCGCGACCCGATCGCTTCTCCCAGCCGTCCGAGAAGGTCATCTGAAGAGGGGTACGGTAGCTCACAACACTTTCGGATCGTGAAGTGATTTTATTCCCGAAACAATTACCTGAGCCGCACTGATGACGAGAAGTGAGGCAAGGATGATGAGAGAGGTGTTCATTGCTGAAATTGTTAAAACTGTGGATATAAAGGGGCACACAACGGTAATAAACGGACGGAAAGGATCCCGAGAGTCCTAAAGAACGAGGAACTAATGGAAAATCGAGAATGATTCATTGAGGCTTCGTTCCCAGGGAAGTTGGAATCTCTAATAAGCACGCAGTGAGAGGGCGGGATGAATCATAAAGTGGAATGGATGAATTAAAATCCATCTCGTCCTGTTGACGGTCTGGTAACCAGAGAGTAGGCGTGGGAAAAGAGTTGGTGCAGTATGCTCAATATGAGTTGTGATTGAGATCGGGATCTACACTAATGAGAGGTGGTGAATCATAACGTTGGGAATGATAATTAAATTCCATAACATCGTATCGTGAGTAGGCGGCGATAAAGATTAGGTATCGGGGTCGCTTCTAATGAGTGATGGTGAATAAAGTGGAATGGATGAATTACAATCAGTTTCGTCATATTGACAACAGCAGAGTAGGCGGGATAAAGAGTTGAGATGGAAGTCAATCGGGATCTTCACTAATGAGCTCTGTGAAGATGAATCATAAAGTGGAAGTGATGAAGCAAAACAACAGACGAGACTAATGAAGAAATTGATTGAGTGCGATGTTATGACGAGAGTACAACAAAAACATAGACTTGAACAAGAACAAAAACGTGAGAAAACGCCAAAAAGTGGTTCTAGCGAAGTGGTGTTTTGGGTGCAATGACTCAGTCAAAAGAGAGCAATCGTTGTTGATAGGAAGCTCTAGACCACCGAATATTGGACCGGAGATCATCGACGAAATTAGCAGCGTGTGCTCTGGAAGGGAGCGAGTCTTCAACTGGCTTCTTGGACGGCTCCAGAAGGGGGCGTGGCCTCCCTGACTCCGCCCCCTTGATCACAGAGTAGAGTCTTGTTTCTCTCTAACCGTTAAGAGAGTGTGTGATGAGAGAGCATTTCTGGGAAATGCAAAGGAAAAAACTAAAGTGTAGACAGATTTCAATGATAACAACGGCCTTTCGGAAATTGGACTAGGGCCTTTGATAAGGAGTGGAGCGACGAAAACAACGCAAGGGCTTCATACTCGAATTGCAGTCAAGGTGGACTCGGCCAATAAAAAAAACACTCTTTGTGAAGTGAAACAGGGAATGAACACGGTTAATAAAACAGTGTAATTACTCATGGCACGATCTGACTTGAGCATCATTTTTAAGTCACGACAGACTACGATACGTGCACAGTTTGAGACTTTATTTCTCGTGAGTTATCGTACTTTCAGAATCTTTCTGAATATCAAGAAAGCCAGGACATTTTTCTAGAGAAAGTGATTGATGTCGCAATCTAGGCAAGGCTCAAAAATCAGTACCGGTTCTCTAGAATAACATCGCAATTTCGTTCCGATTACAACGAAAGTGATAAATGACCTGTTTTTACTTGGGAGCCAACCGAAATTGCTATGATGACAGAGGAATCGCTTTCTGGTCGTCATTTCCTCTTCTAATGGTTCCAGAGTAGGCCAGACGAACAAAAAAAGGCTCTGAATAGTCACTGGATAAGCATCTCCCGCGCAACTTTCCCTGAACCAACAATGCCTCATCAGGAGGAAATTAATGAATGAAAAAATAAACTAGAATAAGATCTGCAGACTGGAAAATTTATCTCGTGTTCCTTATTCTTTGCTAACAATGGGACTGCGCATGCAAGAATAATGCGCGAGTCCAAGTCTAA
This sequence comes from Pristionchus arcanus, assembly GCA_900490705.1. Classification (NCBI taxonomy): domain Eukaryota; kingdom Metazoa; phylum Nematoda; class Chromadorea; order Rhabditida; family Neodiplogasteridae; genus Pristionchus; species Pristionchus arcanus. The sequence goes on from LS485264.1 coordinate 146,347, forward strand.
CATTGAGTGATGCTTTCGCGCGAAATCATGTCCATTTTGTAATGCTTTCTCGCAGGAAAGAAAGCATGTAAAATCAGAAAATTATTGCTAATTATTTTAATTCTGTTAAAGAAACAAGATAATGTTACCCTAAAAAATGGCTTTCTTCATTACTCGCCAAGCCTCCTCTCGTCAGTTCCTCATCGGCGGAACTGACTAGAGAACCAGTGCAGTCGTCACACGACGACTGTAATTTCACGTGACCTTGTAGCAACTTTACCTTCACACGTTACCTCTTATCCATGTTACGGTCATGTGCAGACTTGGATTAGATAGCAACCACCCACGGAAGGAACGCGTCTATTCTCACGTTTTCCTACACGTGGGGTGGGAATCCAGTGACCTCACAAGATTGAGTTGGTGTTTGGAGTTTGAGCATTGGAAGAGCTAATTAATGAATTGAACGGCAAAAGTGCTGAAATCACGGAAAATTGCAAAGTTCATCTCTGGAAAGCCAGAAATAGATACGTTGCCTGGAAGTGCCTGTTACACTGCGTATTCGAAGTATCACGGCATTTCCGGGATGAATCAGGCCACTTTAAACACTTCAAGGAAAGATTCGAAGTCTGTCTTTGAGATACATCGTCATTATCAAAGATAGCTCTATGCGCACTCTAAATTGGGAATACTCAAGGAATCTCTAGTCTTGCATTGCAAGAGAACCACGTGTGAATAACGTGTGAATATAATATTACACATAGAATCCCAGATTGCTTCGCTGTTGCGTCAATGCATGCTCAAATGCGGCTTCTTCAAGATGATTAGAAAAATGTGTGCAAGAAAGCACGAGCAACTTACGCGCTTTAGTTTTGCTAGTTTGGAAGCGCGACTGCAGCGCGAATAGGTATTCCCAGCTTTCCGAGCTTTCATCGAGCTCCCATAGTTATGGTTCTCGGTACCCCCGACACCAAACATGGCACACTACTTAGAGTTTCGTATGATCCTTTTAGAGTGGGAAAATGCACTCGGATACGTATTGTTGTTATTACGCAACTGTTTCCCTCATGCGATTTGTGGTGAGACAAAACGCAAGCGCAATACGTTGAAACGCCGACTACAATTTCTCGAAGGACGTCGTATTTTTAGGATGTTGGGTGCAGTCGGAATCACGAGGAAAATGAGATAAAAGGGTAAATGTGTTCTCATGTTTGAATCTTTCAACATTCGTATGGTAAAACATGAACATTTTATTGAATAGACTTTATCAGAATTTATTGTCGCCGTATCGCAAATCCTCTCGTAATACGATATGCTACTGGTGTGTGGGGGGGGAAGGATACGGTAGCAAGGGGTACTGTAGGGCGTCAGCAGGGCGCACTCCTGATCGATCACGCGTGGCTCTCTTCCTGAATAAAAACGCGAATGAAGTGTGAAAAAGTGCGAAAATTTACGATAAATACAGTACTTTAGATGTAAAAGAAATAATAAAAGTAATAATAAAAGTATTGTTTACCTTCTCCTCGTCCTTCTGTGCAAGGTAGTCGAAATCGTCAAGCGCCGTCCAGTGAATCATCTCCAATTAATTATATTTTTAATTAAAAATTGTTAAAAAAGCTTTTTAGCATAATTGATCAACCCTACATTCGGCAATAATTTTGTTTATTATTGTTATTAATTTAATTTATAAATAAAATAATCCCTACATTCGGCACGACATCCGACTTGTCCACCACTCGCTGCATGATGTCGTACTGCCGCAGGTCCATGTGCAGACCCTTCTCGTAGTATTCCTGAAATACTCATGTGATTGTTCACGCTTGATACAACGTATCGCTCAAACACGGTCCTATTTTCAGTGAGGCATTGCTAGAACGGTTATTATAAAAACAGGGGAACACTGTGAACTAGTCAATTACATTCTAAAGGAACAAGCCCCCTGCCGAATTTCAAAGATCTTTTACTCACATGCCACTTCTGCTGCTTCATGCCCCTCACGATGTCCCGCTGCACAAACTCCCTGTTCTCCGCAAGTTGCGTGGACTCGAGCAGGTCCTGCCGCCAGATGCGCTGCAAAATGCGGAAATCTATTTTCCGGATTTTCATTTCCCGGCTCCCCAATTCACGGCTTCCTGATTCCCGGCCCTCCGTGCTACCTAATTCCCGGCTCCAACCTGCCTTCTTCTGCCCCCCTACCATACGGTTTCCGGCCACCTATATGACATCATATTTCCCGGCTCTCCACGACCCGGATTCCTATGTCTCTATTTCCCGGTCCGGCTTCGAACCTGCCAATTGCTGCCCTCCCACACGACCACGGCTCGGGTCATGTAAGCGTTGAAGATGACGGCCACGGTGAGGAAACAGATCGCGATCAGCTTAATTAATACTAATTAATAAATCTGTCGCGTAAGAATCGAACAAGGGCCAGCACAGCTCAAAAAAATCAAAGCTCTGAAAATTTGCGATTTGGGGTTCTAAAGGGTGCTGATGATGATGGGCACATTCATTTTTCATGTCGAGCCTTCGTTGGCTTCAGATGACGTCACGTCGAAAACGAATTTTTGGGCGTTTCAACGTCCTCGATAATGCTAAAATTAGGTGACTATGCTTCCCCCGGATTTGCACGATTCTTACGCGAACGGCCTCTTATAAACAAAAGCAGATCACTCGACAGTGCTATGCAATATTTTACATATTTTTTCGGCCGGTAACATTGTGGAATTGATTATGATTCCTCACCAGGATGGTCTTGATCGCGATGGAGAGCCAGCGCGTGGACAGAACGTCCTCCGTCTCTGCAATAGTAGGAATTGTTGTAGATCCACGAAATTGGTTTCAGACCCAACCTTACACATTTTTTACGAACATGCGAGGCATGGAATCATAATAATCAAACTAAATAATGCTCACTTATGGCCACACACGTGGCAATCGTGCCGTATCTCGTATGCATCCACGTGCCGTTTGGGAAGTGAAGGCGCCACCAGCCGTAACTGAGTATTTTTTTATTATTATTTTATTTTTTAAAAATAATTTTTTATCAATAGAACCGCATCCACAGATAACTGGTCAATTTTATACAGAAATGCATCCAAAATTGTCCTATGGAAGATTGGTTTCTGATCTCGCATGCCAGATTGATCTTTGATCTTTGAGCTAAAGATCAGCAAAACTGACTCCCTGTCACAGCTCAGCTTCTTCATCGGCTCCCAGCCATCGTGATCACGGGCGAATTTCATCCTGAATTTTTTTATCGTCACTGGCCTCAGATTGATCTTTGATCTTTGATCTTTGAGCTCTAAAAATTCTCACATCAGCTTGAAGGGCTCGTTGCACTTGTTGCCGCCGTAGTCGCTCAGGTAGCGGATCTGGAATTAATTTTAATTAATTTAAATAATAAATTTAATTAATATAAATAATTAACAAACCGGCGTGCACTTAGCATCCTTCGTGCACGTCTGCTGCAGGAAGCCGTCGGTGACGCACGAGTGACCTGGAGATTATCGATTGATTACGGTAACTATCGATTGACCTCCAGACTTAGAAGTACCGATTGAGTACAATCTTTTTATCATTGATTAGCTACTGCAGACGATTTATCGTACAACAGAGCTCGTTCAAAGATATGGTAAGCATTACAAGAGGGTTCAGAGATCAAAGATCAAAGATCAACCCACGCGGAAAGTTGTTCTGCTGACACTGCACGTCGTTCACGAGCCGCAGGAAACTGGAATAAAATTATTTATTTATTGTTAAATTTAAATAATTAATTAAAATAACAAACCCTTGGGCGTCTCTGATCTGGAACTTGTACGTGTCCGCGTCCTGGTACGGCGCGCAGACGACCGTCTGCAATGCACCATATTTGGATACTTCCGTTTGCTTCTCTAAATACAGTACCCCACGACAATAGCATTTACTGTATACGGCAGTGATTAGCCACCACATGACATTGCACCGTTTCATTTAGCTACGTAATGTCCATTCTACAGTGTTCCCGTCTACCGTACCCTGCAGTAGGACTATACCAAATGACCGTACTCAATAGCTACCGTATTCCCATCTACCATAACCTTACAATTAGCTACCGTATACCTGCGGGTTGAGCACGACTCGAGCCGGGGTGAAGTCGAGGATGCGGTTGCCCATGCGACCGGACGCCGCCGTGTTCACGAACATGTCGTAGTTGGCGGGGCACTGAAAATACCGTGATCATTGATCATTGATCTTTGATCTTTGATCTTTTGCGAATGTAGCTATGCTGTAGTTACACGAACATATCGTAGTTGGCGGGGCACTGGAATCAGTGTAATCTTTGATCTTTGGTAAATGTAGCCAAGCTGTAGTTTAAAAATAGATCCCTTAGATCAAAATTGATCAATTTCTAGATCAAAAATGATCACGAACATAGCGTATTTGTGTGGGCACTGGAAATACCATAATCGATCAGAATGCAGTAGTACCGTTAACTAAGGGGCTACCGTACAGCAGTCCTCACCACAGAACTTCGTTATGCGAATCATGGCTAGGAACCGTACCATAGTTGCTGTATCCCAAGTACCGTATCCCCATTACCGTACCCTCAGCCTTGCACAGGTTGCCACGCCGTTCTGTCCCTTGTACGGCATGGAGAAGGGCGGACGGCAGCGCGGATTCTTCGCCGTACCGCAGTCCTGGAATACGGTAGGTAGCGATTACTGTAGGTTGAGTACGGTATATATCGATTACTGTAGGTTGGATACGGTAGATGTTCATTGATGTGTCAAGCAGCGATTGGCTAGTGTATTCACAGTTTGACCGAACTTGGTGTTCGGTGATTCGTGACACTCATAAAAACATTTGACGCGTTGCGATCCCGTCGCGGTCAAAAACAACTCATCCATTTCGCACGATTTTTCAATGGTCGAGCGGTTTCTCCTTCCCTCCAATCCATTGCATTTTGTTCTTTTCGGCGATCTTTGATCTTACCGGTATCGTCGGCGGGATCACGCAGTGCTGGCAGTGGTCCAGGTCCAGGTACAAGTAGGCTGCAAAGGGTCAGAGATCAAAGATCAGTTTCCGGCTATTTTTCCCCGAGTTGTTACGCGCCGAGGAAAACCTTCATGTAAACAAGAAACCTCTCCGATCACACACTACTGTAGTGGAAACACAAATCTTGCGCCCCGGAATATACGATTTTGATCTTTGATCTTTGATCTTTGAACTCGCTTATCTGACCACTAAACTCACGCGAGGGCGGAGGCATTTGTGGCGGGGCAGCAGTCGTCTCTGCTGCAGCTGCTGCAGGCTCCCCTCCACACTCGGCAGATGGAGGGAGAAGAAGGAGGAGGAGAAGGGAGAGGAGGAGAGGAGGACCACTCATTGGGGAAGGAGGCGGGTGGAATGAGGGGAGGGAGAGCGCACAAAAAATAATTATGTTCGAAAAATAATTATGCAAATTGACTAGAGAGATTTGTAGTTTATTTCTAACCACTTTTTCTAGTGAGTACTATTATTTTGATTCAGCAGACCATTTGAAATTTGATAGGAAATGGCCGTACTTTTTCATCATATGATCGTGCTCTTAACGAACCGTCTAACCTTTTATTCGTCCGCTTTTTACGATTGCATGTGATATTACCATACCGTACTCTTGTCATCTATTCCTCGTGGCCCTAAAATCTTATTTCTGAATTATCTTTCCGCTATCAAGTATCTTTGCAATTTTCCACTGTGTATCAGTGGGGTCGTTTACACTCACTACAATGGTACATAGGCAATGGTTCTTTACTCCTGCTATCATCGTATAATAGTCAATCTAAACATTTCCTACCAGTGTTGAGTGATAAACTCACGAAAATCATCATTCCTACTGCCTACTGCTCATAGATCCATTTTCAAATGTTAAACAAATATTGAATTTGATCGATCGACACCGTCATTCCACCCCTTCCTCCTCTCGTCGAGTGGTCTCTCCGCAATGCTCTCCTTCCCTCTGCTCCTTCTTCTCTCCTTGCCGATCGCGCTATCGGTAAGCACAATACAGTAACAATATCATCTTTGCGAATTTATATCTTCTACATCTCTTACGGGTTAGAGCCACTTAAAAAAGTATGCCACAATTTAGAAATTGCTGTCTCTCATTCTCGCGTGCTTTTTCATCGACCAGTGTTTGTTCCGTAGAGTGTGCAATATAATAACACTACATTTCTTCATATGATATGTGATAAAAGTGATAAAAGTTCGTGTGATATGATTCATATCACACGCACTCTTATCACAATACCCGTCGAGAGAGCATGTGAAATGAAGAGACGTGGGACCCACTCTATCATTTAGGTCTCGGTCCATGTGATAATGTCGGGAGATCTCATCTGCTCGGTGCCCTTCACCGCCAATATCACGCTGATGGTGAGCACTAGTGTTGGCCAAACGAGGTAAAGGGTTCGCAATAGAGGGAGGCTGTGCTCGCTACGTTCCCTCTCCTATTACGAGCCCGCTATCTCGTTATCGTTTTCCCCTAGTGAGCACTTTCACTAATTTTCTGAAAGTTTTGTGAGAAGGGTCGGCGTTCCGCAGACCAGCTAGATATCACAAAACTACCGTGCCCTTCGACTTATTATTCTACCGAAATAATAGTCAGTCCTTCCTATAGTAACCTCATCATTAGCTGCCGGTGTACCGTAATTGCAGTACAGTATCCCGGCTTCCGCTTCCCTCCCTCTGCTTTTGGTCCACGTTGAATGTGGCGGGGATGGGTTGATGAAGAGGAAGATGCCGCCAAGCCGAAAATACAGAACAATCTTATTTCCATCATTAACAAAATTAGAAAACTCAAAATTCGATATTTTTGGGGAAAAGACAAACATTCTAGGAGGACGACCCGATTGGCGATGATATCGTCGCTCAAGTCAGCGTGGTGAGAACTTATTTATTTATTTAAATTAATTTTATTTTGTGGAGCGTTCTATCTGTGGTGAATCTGTGTGTGAATAAGGCTATAGGGTAGACGAGGTAGGACATGGGAACCATCGAGAGAAGGGGGAAGGAGAGATGAGGGCGGAGTCGGACGGTGATTCATCTCGTGACCTATACATTATTTATACAAATCGATTTCAGAAAACGTGCGAGCACGTCAAGAAGTACGAAGGACTCGCCGGATATGTACGTTTAATTTTTAAATTAATTAATTTAATATTTAAATTAATTTAATTAAATTGCAGGCCGAAGACGGCTTGTTCCAGAACGAGGTCGAACTCTACCTGAAGATCGCCCACGATTGCCCTGATACGGGTCAGATTTCAAAATTTCCACTTTATTTTATCACTACGAGTCACGTATTGATATTGAGTCAAATGCCTTGCTGTTTCTTGGATCCCTAGAGAGGGGAGGGGCTGCGAAAGTTGAAACCTCAAAAAATGTTGCGACTAAAATTTCGAACATTTCCAGCCTACACCGAGTACTGCACGCGCGTCGCTTCCCTCGCTGGGCCTGCCACTATGACATTTGACATAGCGCCTGGAATCATGGAGATGACCCACTGCAAATTCTTCGAATAAAGTATTTTCGAAATTGTAATTTGAAGCAGTGATCTTTGTTTAACAATTGGAATATTGATAGTGAGATGAAAATAAGATGATTCTGATCACAAAAACGCAGCATGCATATAAGAAAACTCTCCTGAGCATTGCTCACTTCACTATTGAGAAAAAGAGATAAGCGTCGAGTTTTAAATAGTTCGATTGAGCGGGAATATCATGCGTGCTTTTTTTCCCAATCAGTACTCTTTATCGTTCTGGAGCAATAGAAACACGAAGTATACGGTTGATGGCATTATAAGTTATTGCGATTGGGCTGATGGCGAGGAGTAATGCAATCTTTGTCCTAGACTGGAGACGGATTCTCGGATACGGTAGTCGCACCATCGGTCGGATCCGCCTGCAAGGCGACGATTACTAATTTTGCACAGCAATTTTTGAAAAGCTGACGAATGTCAATGATCTCACCACGGCTTCCGTCGAACTGGCGATTCCGAACATTGCATAAGCATACGATAGCAGCGTGTTGACGATACCCTGGAAGATGCGTTTTTTTTAATACTTTTCGATAATAACAAAAATAACCTCTTTGGGAGGTGGAACGTCCACAATTGGCTCATCGTCAGTGTCAAGTCCGTCGAGATACTGAAAAAGATGTAATTTGTGAAAAGGGAAATAACTTTAGAAAATAACCTTCTGAGCCTCGGAGCAGAAATCCGGATCCGCCAAGAGTTTCGTGGGAAGAACCTCAACGAAGCGGTTGATGCGCGATCAAAGATCAAAGATCAAAGATAAATTAAGGACCCCTCTGATGATGTTCACCAGTCGAGCATCGGCTCCGGATTCGGTAGCAGACTCGACGATAGTTCGGACTCCTGCAGTATTTTTGGGTGGAATAATGACGTTGAATCTTCCATACTTCCGTCCCAAAACGCAAAAATATCATCGGATGTTATCCCAGCGCTAGGCTCCAGTTTCCCCCAGATTTTCTCAAGAGATTTTCAAGCAAAACCTTTAGATTCCTTAGATTTATTTTTATGTTTTTACGGGGTGAACATACCGTTTTCCACGAATAATTCGAGCGAAGAAGAGGAATCAGAGTCAGAGTTGTAGTCAATAGCGAAGAAAACGTTCGAGAACACTCGGGACACCTGAAAAATGCAATTTACCGTATCGAACCGATATCTCTTATTGTGAGACATCCTAAGTAGCAACAAAAGGTTTGACAAATTTTACAATTACATATTTTATAATAAAAATAATGAGATCTGATTTGTGGCCCCTACCGGCCCAGTTTGTCTATCACGAACCTGAAGCTTCAGGTAGGAATCGTGATGGTTCATGAGACCGATTAGCTGTGAGATTACCTCGACTTCCTGGAAAAAATGAGAAAATGCAATTTTTGTTAATGATTTGGTGCGTTTGAAGTGCACTGCAACCGAAATGTGCTTGTTAGACAGGGATCGATCCCTCGGCAGGAGGCACTCCTCACTCCAATTTCTCCCTTATCTCGCACGAACGCTCGGCAAAGGCTAGCAAAGAGTGGAATAATAACAACAATAATAATAATATAGGCGCAACTAGATAAAAATTATAAGGTGTAATAGCAGGAACGGGATGGGAGGTGGGCAGGTATAGGGAATGGAAAATATTGTCTCACGATACCTTGCTGAACCAATCGATCCGGCTGCGAGGGGCTCCTCCCATAAGATTACGGAGCACGTTGGCAGCGCGCGATCGAACCTTGCCCCACGACGAATCAAGACAGTCATTCTGCGATTGGTAATCAGGTACCGTAATCCGTTAACTACACTTACAAGCGTCTTCATGAAGCCATCGTATGTTACCATCAAACTCTCCTTCATATTTTCGGAGCCTGAAAATATGTGGTACTGTCAAAATGCATATTCACCATAAAACATACTATAAAGAGAGCTGACAAGGATGCCGAGACCTCGGCTAAATAGAAAAAATAGTGATATTTATTTGAGGAGTAATTGTGGAACCTGACAATGTCTGGACTTCCTGTTGCAATGGCTTCCATTGCGATCGAAATGAGACCCGCATCGTTGATCATTTCATCGAATTGTGTCCCAAACTCATCCTGTAATCTATAGAGTTCGAAATACCGTAAATCGTCTCTTCACTCTCTCGCTTCTCTAACCGATCAGAGAGAGTGTGGGAAATGAAGAGACTATTACCAGTAACTCTAGTAATCAATGCATTTGATTTGGGAGCGGTGAAAAACTAACAAATTTTACGTAGTTGTCTTTGCGAGTGAGATTGGCCAGTGCATCAAGTGATCTCTGAAATGAAAAACTATTTAAATTTAAAAAATAAAACATAAAAAATTATTTATTATTTAATTTATGCAAATGTGAACCTCAGAGACTTCTCCGTCGATTCCGAAACGACGAAATACAGTGATTATTGAGGTAATTAGAAGTCGGCCAGTCTAAATAAATCAGTTCATGATTTGTCAAGTATACAGTAGCCGACTAGCCTCGAATTGCATCGATGCGTCTCCTTTGCATGTAATTATGCTGCAACACCAGGCTGCAGCCGCGCACGTCAATGGTGTGTGAATGGCGCCCGAGCGCATCTGCATTAGCTCAATTCAACGATTATTCCGTTATGTTCATGGTATCACGAGAGAGTTTGCCATGCAAAATGTGGTCTGGGGGAAATCATGTACTGCCTTAGTAGTTGATGAATTATCCTTCTAAAGATATTTTAAAGAAAGTATCTGTCCAGAACGTATTTGCATGGTAATACTAGATCTATTGACTATTTTAAATACGATATTGTATAAACAAAAATGGATTTGCACCTTCTGCGCAATAATCTCCAGCACATCCGCAGCTTGAACCAATTTGAAGCAATTATCGCAGTGAAGGGCAACATAGATCACGCCCATTAGACAATTCCATGCGAGCGTCTCACATTGAGTTCTGAATTATGCAAATTCATTTGATTAATTTTAAGATATTCTCACTCAGTTGCTGTCGCAAGAGACATCGCGACATGATTCAGTGTGCCCTAAAATGATGATTCTGTAAAAATGAATGATCGAATGCTCCAAATATGGAAGTAAGGCACTTCTTTACTTTAGTGCCCAAAGGTAGAGATCTATTTTCTTCCTCATTCATTCGATCAGCATTCTCATTTCTCGTTACCCACAAGTTAGAGTGCGGTCTTTGGGCACTAAAGTAAAGAAGTGCCCGATTATTATACCTTCTCGAGGAGAGTATGCATGAGTGCACCGCTCTTTTCATTCATCATTTTCACGAGAACGTAAGCAGCATTGACACTGCAAAATCCTTGCATGATCTGATGAGAAATTACGGTAGACTACCGTAGTTCCGACGACGAATCGTCCAGCACACGCAGAAATACGTCGATCAGATCATGATTGAAGCCCTCGGGCGGTTCATCATTTTTCCTATAGTGCTTGACAAAGTAGTCGATCGCGGAGACCTGCAAGCGTTTGGATGCCGTAATTAAAGCGGTAGACGAACCTCATCGATTTCCGTCGAGTCTCCCATCGCGAATTGAGTCATAAAGTTGTCCTCTTGCTTGAGTGTCGACATTTTGAAGAAGGTCGACCGAGTGAGATGAGGGAAATGAGGGAAAATGAGGAGAAAAACCAGAATGAGTGTGACGAGTGGAAATACATAAATTGCATGTAAATCAAAGGGAATCGTGCAGAATTGAAAGTTCACGAATAATTATTTTCTGAAAGCAGTGCTTAGAATTAGTGTTGCGAATTCGGACGGACAATTCGGACAAATTTCGGACAAAATGATCGGAAAATTCATTTACTTCTTTGTTCGGACTCCTTTGTCTGTTCGGACATCGTCCGAGTTGTCCGATTTTGTCCGAAATTATTCATTACCTTACAAACTCAATTATCTTTCTCATTTGTCTCCTCTCGTCCAATCTCTCGAATCAACTTTGAAATGACTGATCTGCGAGTGGGAGAATGAGGAAAATGGATATGGAATGAGACTTCTATTGTTCGTCTGTATGCATTTACATAATTTCGGACAGAATCGGACAATTCGGACGTCCGTCCGAACTCGGACAAAGTCGGACAAAATCCTATTCATTCTTCATTTCCCTGTCCGAAAACTCGGTTCTGTCCGAATTCGCAACACTACTTAGAATTTCTGCAGTACTCGATGTGAAGCACTCAATATTTGTTGGTATAAAAATGTTGTTTCATAAAGTTCAGAATAGCCGAGCATGATCGTTTTGTGCCTTTGCCAGACTCTGAGGGGGGGGGGCAATTAATTGCAAAGAACGGGAAACAATTGAACAACTATGTCCAGGGGTTCAGTGTGCTCATGTTTTTTTTTGCATAAAAAGGATTCCGAGAAGCTCATGTGATAATTGTGCAGATTTTTAAATAATCATTTTAGTTTGATTCCACACATCAATAGTATAATTATTATTATTACTCTATATTATTCAATATAATAATAATTATTATTCTATACTATTATTATTTCTATTAT
>LS485264.1:158619-213759 GCA_900490705.1 Pristionchus arcanus
AGGATTCGGAGGGGTACTGGGCAGAGGAGGATCCTCAGATCCGAAGGGGTACTGGGGCAAGGGAGGATCCTGGGATCCGAAGGGGTACTGGGGAAAGGGAGGGCCCTCCGATCCGAAAGGTTACTGGGGCAGGGGAAAGTCCTCCGATCTGAAGGGGTAATGGAGCAGGGGAGGGTCCTCCGATCCGAAAGGGTACTGGGGCAGGGGAGGATTCGGAGGGGTACTGGGCAGAGGAGGATCCTCAGATCCGAAGGGGTACTGGGGCAAGGGAGGATCCTCAGATACGAAGGGGTATTGGGGCAGGGGAGGATCCTCAGATCCGAAGGGGTCCTGGAGCAGGGAAGGATTCGGAGGGGTACTGGGCAGAGGAGAAGAGTGACGACAGGCGAAGTGAAGATCGGAGGGGTACTGGCAACTGGGAGCAGGGAAGACTTCCGAAGAGCAGACTAGAAACGAGAGACGACTGATGGCTCCCTCCCAAACCTCTTCCCTTATATAGGGACTGGCTGATCTACTCGGATGCGTCCGAGTAGATCAGCCAGTCCCTATATAAGGGAAGAGGTTTGGGAGGGAGCCATCAGTCGTCTCTCGTTTCTAGTCTGCTCTTCGGAAGTCTTCCCTGCTCCCAGTTGCCAGTACCCCTCCGATCTTCACTTCGCCTGTCGTCACTCTTCTCCTCTGCCCAGTACCCCTCCGAATCCTTCCCTGCTCCAGGACCCCTTCGGATCTGAGGATCCTCCCCTGCCCCAATACCCCTTCGTATCTGAGGATCCTCCCTTGCCCCAGTACCCCTTCGGATCTGAGGATCCTCCTCTGCCCAGTACCCCTCCGAATCCTCCCCTGCCCCAGTACCCTTTCGGATCGGAGGACCCTCCCCTGCTCCATTACCCCTTCAGATCGGAGGACTTTCCCCTGCCCCAGTAACCTTTCGGATCGGAGGGCCCTCCCTTTCCCCAGTACCCCTTCGGATCCCAGGATCCTCCCTTGCCCCAGTACCCCTTCGGATCTGAGGATCGGGAACCCAGCTCCCATCGTCAGTTTTGCCCTGGTTTACCAAGAACATAATTGGTACCAGGTAACTCTGATGACGTGGGCTTTGTTTCCTACACCCTACTCCCTTCCCTTCCCTCGGGTATCATTTTGTAGCCGTCCCTCCCTACTCTTCAGCATCACATCCCTTCTCATATCAGTACCCCCTTTCCTTCCCCGATACCCATTAAATCTCCCCTTCCCTCCCCCCAATCCTAACTCTGGATCCCTGCCCCCACCGTCAGTTTTGCCCTGGTTTACCATGATCAGATTTGGTACCAGGTAACTCTGATGTCGTCGGCTTTGTTTCCAATTCCCTTTTCCGTTCCCTTCCCTCGAGTACCCTTTCCTAGTCGTCCCTCCCTACCATAAAGGATTTCCTATCCCTCCTCCTATCAGTACCCGTATTCCCGTCCCCGATTCTCATTGGTACATGTCCTTTTCTCCATGCACGTTTCCATTCTAGATACATTCATGAAAAACATAGTATCAATTTTGTTCACGCATGATCAAAACAATTTATTAGTTTGAACAATTTGCGACGTGATTTATGGTAATACATTGGACACATGACCAGCAACACAGAAAGCAGAGACAATTTCTAGTATAGTATAAAACGCTCCTTTCACAGTTCCTTCTCCCACAACGAGCGATTGCTACCTTTGCCAAGAACAATGTTCCAAATTCCAGGATGATCTACATTTCTGAGCATTCTGAGCGAATTATTCACGTATTTCAACGATCTCAATTCTGCCTGGCCTCGGTACTCAATGTCTTGAGCCTGTACTGCCTCATCAAAAGAACACCAACACAGCAAGCAAAGATTCGCAATTTTTTGCTGTTCACTCAGGTACCATTGAAACTACTAAATACTACATATCAAGCCGTCAATGACATTTGGCATCAGAGACTAACACTTGTTATATTTCAGGTTACCGTAATCATCAATGGTTTCTACATGGATGTGCTATTCGAGCCGATTCCGCTGTTCCCAGCCCTCGGTGGTTATTGCACTGGGTGGTTGTGTCGTGCGGATTGGCCGGTTCCCACTGTGCTAGTTCGTTGATTTAAAAAAATAATTAACAAAATTTGAATACTTAATTTAGTTTATATAATGCAGGCCGGAATGATCCTCACTTTCGTCTGGTTTGGTCTTTCCCTATTCTACTGTTGCTTCTACCGCCATCAATCCCTTATGCCGGAGCAACTAAAAATGAACCGAGTGGGATCGAAAATATCATTTCAAATTTTCTATAGATATATCGCTCAGAAAGTGGTTCACATTCTCAATGGAATGGCTTTTATCTTTGCCTCCTTACCACTAGTAGCGTATGCAATGACCCCTTTTGATGAGCGGGAATCCGCAGGACTCTTCAATTCGGTATGATATCACAAATAGTCACAAGATATTTTAGAATCTTTCAGAGCAAATACAACCTCAGTTGGGTCCCTGCGCGAGGGAAGTGTTTTATCCATGAGTTCTCGCAAACGTTTTACGTATTTCTCATCCTACTGCTAGTGGTGAGGACAAATATTATCTGTTGGATAATTAGATTTTAGGCTCTCGCCGGAAGCATTCTAACAATCGGTTACTTATTCTTCCATATGTTTTACGTGCTTTCCAACGATGTGCTTTTTACAACAGTTAACAGAAAATTTCAAAATAAAATTTTCAGAAAAGTAGAAGTTCGAATACAATAAAGAATGTTCGGCACTCGCTGCGCATCTTGTTCATGCAGGTCCAATAATTAGTTAAATTAAAATTTTAAAATTAATAAAAATAATAGATTTTCATTCCGCTCGTCATTCTAGCGATTCCGGGCATAGTCGAGATCTGCTCGCTAATGTGCGACTGTATTTCGTTCCGTAAGCTCAAGGGAAAAAATCATCATTCAAAAATTTACTGCTTAGATGTCACATTGTCTTTCCATTGTCTGTCTATTCTCCACACGCTATTGCATAATGTTATTCTACTCGGTACCACATCCAGTTATCGATCTGTACTTTTAAAAGTAGCTCAACAATTTCTGGGAAAGGAAACTTCGAAGGTGGTTATTTTTTTAGACTGCATTGAAAACGAGTAATTTTGTTCAGAAGAAAACTACTATTTCTTCAATCCGGCGCAATGAAATATTCCAACTAATATAATTTCTTGTGGCTTTATGTCTTGTGAAAATGTTCAATTATTAGAGTCGTCATTCTTATGCAGGTAATTCATTGCAATTCACAATTGACCATGATAAAAATTATAGTTCAAAAGTTTCAATATACTACACAACAACATTTCCTTTTGTTTTTTTCATCGGCACACGTGATTTTATGCTTTTCCAGTTGTCATGCATACATAAATCGTATTTGTATGAAAACTATTGAGAAGAAGTGAATAACAAATTTTACTGAGCTGTAAGAGACCTTTCACGAGAGAACGTACCTTCTGGGATGGCATGACGGACGACTTTTCTGCAACCCATCCCAATATTTTTTTGGTGATGTCCCCATACCAAGTGCTGATATTTGGCCCAATATGAAGGGTTCTCGTGCACTCTCCGAAAAGTTACAGACCACGGCCAAAAAAATCCGAATTTTTCAAAGAAATTATTTATTCGTTTTAAATACTTAATCCGGGGTATTTTTGCATGGAGATTCCAAAAAAATCATTTTGGAAGGTATACGACACCGTTAAAAAGTCAAAAATCATTTTTATCGTCGAATTTCATTTTTCCTGGAAAATTTTTTCCCACGTTACATTGGGTTCTTTACAGATTCGAAATCTCCGTGAAAAACTGTATTTGTAAAAAAAATTTCAGCTCGATCGATACATGGCGCCGGCTTTTATAGAAGTCCGTCGGAAGCGCACTTGCCGTTTTTTCACTAAATGGCCCATACGAAGAGGGCTCCCAATATTTGGCCGACACTTTTTTATGCCTCTAATGGTGTTTTTCTGTCATTATGAACCTATTTACGATTTTTCAAAAACATTTCGACCTGATTTGCCGACATGACTCACCTCGACTTTTTTCACATAAGGGTCCCCCCTTATGTGAAAAATCATGTTGGGGAAAGTAACATAAAAATAATTTTTAAGCATCCTAACATACTTTTTGTTGGGTTGGAGGTTCTATTTCAACATGACCCCCAACATGATTTTTCACATAAGGGGGGACCCTTATGTGAAAAAAGTGGAGGTGAGTCATGTCGGCAAATCAGGTCGAAATGTTTTTGAAAAATCGTAAATAGGTTCATAATGACAGAAAAACACCATTAGAGGCATAAACAAGTGTCGGCCAAATATTGGGAGCCATCTTCGTATGCGCCATTTAGTGAAAAAACGCTAAGTGCGCCTTCTAATGACTACTATAAGTGCCGGGCGAACATTCCGATCGGGCTGAAAATTTTTTTACAAAGTCAGTTTTTCACGGAGATTTCGAATCTGTAAAGAACTCAATGTAACGTGGGAAAAAAATTTCCAGGAAAAATGAAAATCTAAGAAAAAAATGATTTTCGACCTTTTAACGTTATCGTATACCTTCCAAAATGATTTTTTTGGAATCTCCATGCAAAAATACCCCGGATTAAGTTTTTAAAACGAATAAATAATTTCTTTGAAAAATTCGGATTTTTTTGGCCGTGGTCTGTAACTTTTCGGAGAGTGCACGAGAACCCTTCATATTGTGCCAAATATCAGCACTTGGTATGGGGACATCACCAAAAAAATATTGGGATGGGTTGCAGAAAAGTCATCCGTAGGGTAGGTACGCTTTCTCGTGAAAGGTCTCGTAAAACATAACGATCACTTTGTTATAAAAAAATAATAATAAGTAAAACAAAATTGGCAAAATTGTTGTTGCCAGATGGAAATCGTATGTATCAGATTGATTTTTATCAAAGGATGTGCAAAAATCAGAGAACAGTCGAAAGGTCGAGGTCCTGCGTCACCTTATCTATTAGTGCTTCCACTTCCAATCTTCCAATCTTTTGTCACGTCCCCCTCAGTTCAATCAGCCACGCTGTACTCTAGCCTAGAATAGCGTTTTCAGCATTATCTTATCTTGTTGTGTGTAGACATAACACACTGTTAGAGTTATTTTTGAACATGATCGGACGATACAGTTCAAAAGATAGATTTTAAAAATGTGCACCCTTCGGATCTCATCCATATTTATCAAGCATTGAGCAGCTTCTCTTCCTTTTTCCTTTACATGTGTTCAATCTGGAGTCTCTCGACTAACGTTGAATAATTGCTTCCAATAAATGTATCCATTCCCTGGTTTTGCCCATAGCAACTAGATAGCAGTCCTTCTTTTCGATGTTGGGATCACTCGTACTAGAGATGTTTCTTGTACATTATTCCCTTTATTTCGTGCTTGCGATAACTAATCACGAAATAATTCTTATTAGATGCATACTAGTGTCATGTTATTGGTTTATTGTTCGCACATTTATAAAATACTGTGATAAAGAATCACTATTTCACTGGTCAGTGAGGACCCGATACACAAACTCAATTGTGCTTAATTTCGAGCAGAACTAATCACCTGCACTATGCTTCAGATATTATTCGATGCGTACACGTTCGATAGCACTGATTGCCTTTATTTTGGGATGTTTCACCTATGCCGGAATGCACCTTTTACTGCCAAACCCATGCTTTACGGTAAGTTTTAGGCAATTATTTTTGAAACGTATTTTTGCCATTTCAGCTGACTTTCGCAAATTCATTCACTGCACATGAAAAATTGGACGCATACCTCGGGCAAGCTGGGGTTCTTGCACCGATTTTGGTAAGTTTAATAACAATAATTGAAATACAATTTATCATAGATTGTGGATGCGTCAGTGCTTATTGCAATATCTACCAATTCGCCTTTGCTATTTACTAAACCTGTCAAAGTAGCGATAGAGCGGAGTTTCGAACATCATAAAGTCGCTGAACATGAGGAGTTGGTGAGTAGGGTTTACTTATTGGAATTCACATTCTCACCATTCCGATAATTCACGGGGCGAGCCTTTTTTTCTTTTGCTATCGTTATTCGAATTCCGAAACCAATTACAACACGATTAACCTGGTGAGGTAGGCGAATGGAAACATTTAGTAAACTGAAGTGTTATTTTCTGTATGCTCTAATATCCTTTCGTGTGCTCACGCATACTTAATCTCTACATTCCTCACTGATCTTCTATCGCATTCTGACCGCAAACACTTTCCTTATCAGTAGGGTCGTCGGAATGAAGAGTCTTCAATTAGCATGCTGAGTGCGAGAGAGCACGAGGAATGAAGAGACAAATCCTGACTGCCGCGCTTATCATTTATTGCACGTCCAATCGTCAGACTAGATAGCAAAGATGTGCACACATCACGCACATAGAAAACGCGCAGACTAAAGCCCAATGCCCCGTGATCTCTGCAGTTGCACCGAGATAGAACTTAAGAAAGCAAGTATTTTTTCAGCTCGAAATAATCTACTACGAAAAGTCCAACGATACGGACTACTGGCTCTTCACGGATAAAAATGGAACCGAGAGAGCCATGCTACCGTTGGTTCAACTTTCATCATTACTCGAAGTACTGAAATAGCTTTTAGATTCAACATCACTGCGGCAAAAATGTACTCCTATCCAACAAGAATTGATCATTTTATACAGGATTGGTCGTATTCGCGAATGTTGAAGTGTGCAGGGGTGGTAGGTACTACGAATTCATAAATACTTGTACACAATAACATAGCCATCAACTGCGTGGTACAACTAAAAAATAGTGTTGTAGAAAAAATAGAAAAAAGCTCCTATTTACAGCTAAACCGTCCCGCCAACGTAACGAGAAAGATACCACTATCGTTCACGAAACATTTCGCTGATCTGAGAGATTTCATCAAGACCAAGGACAACGCTCACTTGGTCACGCATTGTGGAACTCTTCTCGGTAAGAAATTTATTTTAATATTACAAATTCATCTAAACCCGAAGTATATAACGCGTTTCTAGGTTTGAAGTAACTCCGGGCGATAATATCTGCGCTAGGGATGGCTTGGCAAGAAATGGTCTCTTCATTCCACGTGCTCTCTCACCGGTCAGAGAGGCGAGAGAGCACGCGAAATGAGGAGAGTCATTTCTTGCCAAACCATCCCTAATCTGCGCTTATGTTTCACATTTTTTCAGGATGGTACCGTGAATGCTCAATAATTCCTCACACAACCGACGTAGACTTCTTCATTCGCTCCGAGGAATATTCGCGTATGTTTCTCAAGAGGTGACTTATCAATACAATACTTCAGCAAAAATTCTCACCGCCTTGAACGACAAAAAATCGCCCTACAGACTGTTCAGAATCTATGGAGTGGTAAGTCTAATTTACTTATATTTGTATTTCGAACTTCCGATTTTTAGCCCGACGATTCGTATGAGCTCGCGGTGACTGTGAAGAAAACCGAGAGGTTTTATCTTGATATAAAAAATAATTTTTAAAAAATGAATTTAGTAAACATCGATCTGTTCTCAATGTACACTAACAAGAAAGAGTCATGGATGGGAGGACTCGCGTGGACTTCGAGAAAGAAGTACAAGTGGGCATATCCGAGGTTTGTGAAACTAATTGAAATTATTCGTTATGGACAATTGGCAATCGAACAAAACTGAATGCTAGCGAGAAAATAAGTGTGCTGTGCTTGTGGCCCACGTTTTTGCAAACATTCGTGAAATGCCAAAAACAATAGTTGAACACGACTTATATGAAATCTAGAAGTTGGAAAGATATACAATTGTGGAAGTAATTCTTTGAGGATAACGGAAATCTGCACTGGTGACCTTCTCGGTAACCTCATCTACATTCCATGCAACGTTGAAGACGTTCTCAAGGTTTTCATTTTTTCCTATTTCAAAATCATATTTTTATTTAGGCTGAATATGGGGACTGGAAAAAGGACAAATCCTCTTCAAGTTACGTCTGGTAAGGTTTACAATTTTCCTGATTCAAATACGCCATTATAGGTACAAATCTTCCAAGAATGTTTCGCCAAACGGCGTTTTCACGAAGGCACAAATGAAGAAAATGAGAAGGGGAGACTAATATTGTACAAAACATATCGCATTGTGTCATGATCTTGAATAAATACGCAGTTCGTGCTTTTTACGTGACATATTCAGTATTGTTGCTCTGATCAATGATCTCAATGTCATTCGTTTACATTCAGAGAATAAAACCTTATCAGCAAAGTGGAACAATGTGCGTGATTGTGCGATCATCATATTCATCATTTCACTATTATTAAAACGGGAAGAAACACTGAAATATTTATACACATCGATATAACAACGTGAAAAATCTGCCTCAATTGCTCTCAATATGAAATATTCTCAGTTGTTCTGTCATGAGTCCAACATCGAAAGTCTCCACTTCGAAAGCTCCCAATTTAGTATTTTCAGTATTCATTGTATTCCTGTTACGAAATGTTCCAAGTGTCACTTTTCGTTCCAAATGGTGAAACATCTGGAATTATGATAGACATCTAAGTTTACGTATTTTATCAGCAATTTTACCTGAATAAACATTTCCACGTCCGCCGGGGAAATCATCGGACAACCATAACTCAGTTGAACTCGTTTACACGATGGGCCACTGAGCAGATTGTGGACCATCGACGTGTAAGAAGCGAATATACTCCAAGTGCCATCCATAAGAATCGTAATATTTTCCACAGTCTCGCCAAGGAACATCATGAATTCGGCCACTTCTAAATAGCGCGTATAATAAATATCATAAAATTATGAAATATTAAAATTGACCTCTCGAAATATCTGGAAGATTACATACAGCCCGATCAGGAGAAAGGCTCCGGATGAACCTTGTTGTCGTGATTCTGGGAAAAAATATTAAAATTTAAAAGATTAAAGAGTAGTTTAAAATTATTTTCCTAACAAAGACCTCTTACATGTCGCTAGATTCAAATATCTTTGAACCGATGTTAACTTTCCTTGTGGAATGTCCCGCAAAGAAAACCGAGTATACGGTTGATGAATTCGCATCAATTTCATCAATTTGAACGTCCAAGAAATGGGCTCGGCCGACATGTTGCATCAAATTTT
Organism: Pristionchus arcanus; assembly: GCA_900490705.1. Classification (NCBI taxonomy): domain Eukaryota; kingdom Metazoa; phylum Nematoda; class Chromadorea; order Rhabditida; family Neodiplogasteridae; genus Pristionchus; species Pristionchus arcanus. Next base: position 167,728 of record LS485264.1, read on the forward strand.
TGAAGAATTTTCGCAAATGCTCCAATGGCATTGCCAGAGTCAGCTGGCGCTTAGTTTCAGTGATATTATTTTTGAAAAATTTCAAAATTGGCGAACTTACTTGACCAGGGCGATTGATCCCGAAATTGAAATCGAAATCTTTGTCGTTGAATTTCTTCAAGACACACGTGAAACAATTCTTCCACATGGCAAATAAACGGTAATTGGGAAAACGTAGAAATATTGCAGGTCGTTTCGAGTAGAATTTCCTACTCTGTGTTTTTTTTCTAGATTTTGTTTTATATTTTGAAACGCTTACCCAGTAATTGAAGATTCTGCAGTATTTTACAGTTGTGTTTCGGTATCGCAGATTTGAAATATCAATCTTTCCTCTTGCAAATTTGCTCACCTACAAATTAGGTTAAATTTCGCTATAATTTTAGAGAAAAAAACCTCTCTTAATCGTAGAAGAGACTCGTTGGTCAGAAATAGGCATAGCCTACCGATAACCTTTGTTCGATAATTTAGAAAGTCGAGATGCATTGAAGGAGGAAAGGCAAAATGAGCAGATTAGAATGATTTGGAGTGTATCTCGGCGTCGGAAAAAATATCCCTCTGGCTTTGCTGATAAGTATAATAGCTTGTTTACCGCGACGAAAATTAGCCGAATTCCGCTGACAACCTGACTACCTAATTCCGAGTTCATTCTCAAGGAATAATAAATAGAATACATCAGAATAATAAATAGTACATTTTTTCGGCACATTTTGGTGCGAGTTGAGAAGGGCTCTGGCGCCTTCTGCCAATGACGAGTTGTGGTCGAAAAAGCAATGAACGAATGAAATGAATTACGTTAATCATTATTTCATAGAATCAATTTTAATTACAACAATTCGATTAGAAGTGTGCGACAATATGTGTAATTGTGGGATGAAAACATTTCATGCACATTTATGTGTACTACCATTACTTTATAAAGTAAAACGGTGAAAATCTGAATCAATTGTTGTCTACATGAAATATCTTTATGTGTCCAGGACCGCGATCGAAATTTATTACATCCACTTTGAATGCGCCTATTTGAGCTGCACTCATATTATGAAAGGAGGCTCCGAGCGTGATTTTTCGCTCGAAATGGTGGAACATCTGAAATTAAGTTATTTCATATTGGATTTTATGAATGCGCCTATTTGAGCTGCGTGTGAAATTGTGGGATGATTCATGCACATTTATGTTTACTACCATTACTTTATAAAGTAAAACTTAAATTATTTCATAAATTAAATTATTTCATATCCGTTTTTTTGCCACTATTTTACCTGAATAAATTTTTCCACGTCTGACCGCGAAATGGAAGGACAGTTATCGCTCAAGTCCACTCCTTTGCATGAACCACTGAGCAGAGTGTGGGCTAATGAGGTGAAATCAGTGACTTTTCCCGAACCAGGCGTCTTCAGGAGTATAGTTATGTTTTCAACAGTCTCTCCAAGAAGCAGCAGAAATTTGTGCGCTTCCGAATAAAAAGGTGAAAGGTAAAGGTTTATCCACGTCAAGCGATTTTACTATCCGAAGACAACGCTAGGCGGGACCCACTGGTATGACCATCCCTTAGACGGACTACAATACCCTGCGTTCCAATGCTTTCTACAATAGAGTAGGTTACCTTTCGCGACCGAGGTCACTACCAATTTACCCACCACGGGAGGGGGATAGCGAGGCTTGGTTTACAAAACAAACTGATTATTTCAAATTTGAAAGCATACGTCTCGAAAGGAGTTGCAGATTGCAAACAGCCAAAGTAGGAGTTAGGCTCCGAATAAACGTGATTGGGGTAACTCTGAAAATAAGTTGCTTACAAAGTTCGCCAGGTACGAGCTTACACGTCGCTACACTCAAATATGTTCGATTCTATATTAACTCGCTTCACGCAGTGTCCCGCGAAGAAAGCCGAGTATACGGTAGATGAATCGGCATCGATTTCGGCGAGGGCAACGTTCACGAATTCGACCTGACCGACTAATGGATTTACCAACTCGAAGAATGTTCGCAAATTCTCCAGCGACATTGCAATTGTTAGATTCTGAAGGTAGTTTGCTTCAATTTAAGTGGTAGATTATTTGCGGACTTACTTGCGATCGATAATTGATTTCGAAATCGAAATCAACATTGTCGAATTGTTTCAGTACGCACGCGAAACAGTTCTTCCACAATGGAAATAATAAACGATTTGTGGAAAATAGGTATATCGCTGGCCTTCTCGTTTTCAAATTCTTATTCTGAGCCTTGTACTTGAAAACTTTGCAGTATTTCACGATCGTTTTTCGATATCGGAGACTTGAAATGTCGACCTTGTCTCTAACTGATTTGCTCACCTACAAGCCAAGAAATTGTATCAAAAATCAATTTTTATGAAACCTTTCTGAGTCGTAGAAGTGACTGTTTATTCAGGAAGAAACAAAGTCTACTAAAAGCATGTGGTGGAAGATTTAGCAAGTCGAGATGCATTGAAGAGATTACCAGTTCTGAGAAGTTTTAAGGCTAATTTGGCGTCTAGAAAGACCACACCTTCTGGCAGTGCCGATATCCTTTCGTTCACTATTTTTCTCACCACCATGTGTAGAAATTCAGATGTAGAAATGCACTCGCACTAGAATATAGTGGTAATACAATTGCATTTCACAACGTTTGTTGAAAAAAATCCCAGCCTGGCTAACGAGAATAACAATTATGTTGCCCTCGACCAGACTCCAACACCACAAGCTACGAACTTGTGAATTACAAATGATAATAATAATTTATCTACGAGCTCAATATAATCCTTATCACATTTCACATGCGCATTTCATATCGTGTAATAAAATTCGTTCTGACAATCCGACCACTCTTTATCGGAACACAAGCGATGATTGAGACGTGCGGGCGAGCGACAGGGAAGGGAGGGGCAATCAATAGTGGGAGGGGGTACGGTAGGGGGCGCAGAAACTCGGCGCGCGCACGCTCACTGCAGACGCGTCTTGTGCTCACTTGCGGAACACTGGCGCACTTCCGATGCAGCCAAACTTGGCCGATGTCATCTGCAAGCAAAATTGCTATCACGACAGTACTGAATTTCGGTCTGAGGGGGGCTTGGGATCAGAGATCAAAGATCAAAGATTTAATACAAGGATCAAATACCGTATCAGAGACTCAAAGATGAAAGATCAAGGATCAAATACCGTACCAGAAACCAAAGATCAAAGACCAATCATCCTCACAGTTCTATCCGCTGCTGCCTCCGCTCCCATCTTCTGGCCGGCGCAGTCAAAGTGGTAGGCAGTGTGCGAGCCGTGCTCGAGCACCGTGATCGAGTGGAGGGGAAGAGGGTTGCCGGGCTCCTGAAATGGGATACTGTAAGTAGATCTGCGTTAGGTTGGGTTACAGTAGGAAGAGCACGGTGAAGGGGGGCGTACCCTCTTCTGATGCCAGATTTCGATCGACTTGATGTCCTCGAGCACCACCTGATCAGCGAGCACGAAGAGATCGCACTTAAAATATTTGGATTACTGTAGTTTGAGAGGGTACGGTAGGTCTCGGATACTATGAATGTATGGTGCGGTAGGTCCAGGATAAGGCAAGTACGGTGGATCACAATTTGTCTTGGATACAGTAGTTCGAGGGTACGGTAGGTCGATCGATTACTGACATGTCCGGGCTGGAACTTTCTTCTGTGCGTGACCGAGCACTTGAGACGAATCTTGTCGTTCTGGCGTCCCACCGCGTCCGTCAACTGAGAGAAGAGTACGGTAGAGTTATTGAATGATGGCATAGTGCCAATTCCTATTAGTGTACCCTGCCGTAAACCAAATAGCGCGTCCCTACCGTATTCATAACACATCTTTCGGTATCCCTACGCATACTCCTTCAGTATCCCCACCGTATCCCAACTATCGTACCCCTACCACACACCACACTCCCCTACCGTATACCTGAACGAAGAGGTTGGCGCGCGCGGGCGGCGCGCTCGTGTTTGCCGTGCGCACAACGATCGAGAACGAGCACGTTTCTGGAAAGATCAAAGATCAGAGATCGAAGATCAACGATCAGAGGTCATCCCCTCACCGATGATGGAAGAGGAGGAGCCCGAGGTGGTGGCAGCGCCGGCTCCAGTTGTCGTGTCAGTCTGCGATAGGAATACCGTAATCAGTGCAGCATCTACCGTAATCATTAGGGCAGGACCCCAATACTCCTGGATGAGGGCCCGGGGTATTGGGATCCTCCGAGGTGAAGATCGGGAGGGGCGAGGGAGAGCAACCAACCATTCTTCAGAGGAGCGCGCGACGAGAATGAAGGGAGAGAAGGACGATTTTCCTTGTTCGATTCTGTTTTATAGCCTCTCGCACGAATTCAATTTGCTCTAATTGCCTTCGTTTGCATTGTAAATCGAATGGATTAGTGAACAACGAAAATGCAGACTTTGGTTGATTATTTTGAAGGGAGTTTCCGAATATGAAATGTTTCTGAAACACAATCGTGTTCGGTCGTGTTGGAGTTATGAGATGATATCTGATTCCGAAATGGATCGTCCAGTCCAGAAGTATACACATGCTCAGAGAGAACATAGTCCAGAGTTTTTAAATTTATAAAGGTTAACTACGGTCTTTGTCTGGCACGTACTATGTGACGCAGCTGTTGTTTTGCCAGTAATTTGAATGAAAATTAATGATATCTAGGTGCAAACAATAAATCACGGTATCTGTCTGGTGCGCTTCCAAAATAGACCATGAAAAGAGAATGGTGACTAATTGCATAGTAAATTTCGATCGTCGGTCTCATATTCCAGTTAATCTCCTACAACTGCTTACGATCTTTTGCGAATTCCGAAGCGACTTCCGCCGAAGTGTGCCCGTATATCGGTAGATCTTCTTCTCAGTATAAACAGGGGCACAAAATATGATCACTTGAACATGCTATATTTACTCTCAATTTCCATTGAGGTTGTGTTGAATTCCTGGTAAATTCTAACACGAATTCCCAAGCGACATCCCATAAGTATGCCAGTTTATCGGTACCTGCTCTTCTCATTATCAGTATCGGTAAATCATCAAGGGTACTCTAGCTATCACATTTTTAAAATGATACGATGGTAATTGCATTCCTACTAAAATACTCCGTGCGGCAATCGCGTTGGCTCCGCCCTGTTTCACTTCGTTTTTCGCGATTTCCGCCTATTTTTACTTGTTTTCCTTAGTTTTTATTGATAAAACAGGATTTCTGGGATGGTTTTACGCTCGCCGAGCATCATTGAATGCTTAATTTTACGCGCGGTCATAGTTTAATAGCAATTTCGTTACGCGCGGAACAATAAACAACTTGGTGTCAAAATGTGATATACATAATGCACCTAGGGAAATGATCTCTTGAGCACAAACTTGTCATAAAGCTTAGTCTTTCTTTTCCTATACGGCGAGTGAGAACACGAAATGAGAATAGTGATTTCATTGTTCTATGGCGTTCATGCTTGTCTCTCTCAGAATTCATCATTATAAATGGCGCGCCTGCTGGACCAAGTGCGATTGTGATCTCAGAAGCAGCTGAGATCGCTCGCCTGACTTGATTAGTACGGATGCGGGGCTAGACGCACAGAACACGCAGGACACTTGCGTGTTACGTTTTATATCAGACATCAGTGTCAACACTCTCTGTATCCACTAATTTTCTCGTTGTTGTGCGATTATTTGCGACTTTTCTTCAGAGAAAGAATTATCTAGGTAGTAAAAACTTGTCAACTAGACTTTAACGACGCGATGTACCCATGAAGCATTTTTATATATCTTGTAAATGATTTAGGAATGTTTCTCGAACCGCTGCACCTAGTTTTCGTTCTGATTGGCGTTAACGCAAATGCTCTACTAATAGTCTGCATCATTTGGGCAAGTCCGGGCCACATAAAGGTGAGTGTTACAGAATGTTACTCACAGTAACTTGAAAAAAAAATGATTCAATGAATTAAAATTTATTCAAGGAATACTCTATCATTTTGCTCAACAGCGCCATCAATGACCTAATTGCGGATATCTCGGACGTGCTAACTTGGCAGCGGTTTGTGAAATAGATATTTGTAGCAAATATAAACAATCATTCCAGAATCGTTTTCTCTGGAACTTCTTGGGTCAATCTGTCATTTGGTAAGGATTTTATTCCAAATAACTTGAAAACATACAAGACGTTTTCAATTAGAAAATTTAATTACAGGCCCTTGCCTTGCAATCAACCGTGATTTCTGCCTTGTGCTCACTCAATTACTCGTAATCTCCTTGCTCCACTCGCAAGTTCTGCTGGCAATCTCCTTCTGGTACAGGTGAATTCTGCAGAAAAGTTCAAGCAGCCTTTCACCGACTAATTTAGAAGCAGAATCATGGTCCGAGCGAACTTTGGAGTGTTCAGATTGCAAATTTTGTTGATCGTTGCACTGCTACCGACGCTAGCGCACACTGTGTTTTATTTAATAATTACAATTATTTTAATGTTATTCCAGATTCTCATGCTTTCCTCTGTTTCGCCATTGACGGAAGTACAAGAATTCGTTCGCAAAACGTATCCCTTTTCATCGGTTGAGACAGATCACAGAGTGCTCACAGGTTTGCCATTAGTTATGATTTGGTTGACAGAGTATACTCGCATACTTTCTCGTTCGAAATACTTTCTCGTTACTTTCTCGTTGCATACTTTCTCGTTGCGAGTGAAATTATGAGGAATATTGAGTCGGATTCCTCATGCTGACAGCAAAGACTTAGTAAAGATTATTGAAAAATGTTATGTTTACTTTAGTTTTTTTATCAATTCTACAGCCCCGCAGCGCCGTCATGCTGGGCTACTTTGCCGTTGTTCCAATTCCACTGTATTGCTACATTATTCACGCAAGACAGAAGGTTTTTGAAATTTAATAATTTATTTTATTGTTTTATTATTATTTATACAACAAAAATAACACAGAATCTGCATCTAATCGAGCGTCTCGTTTTTCGTTCTTCTCCGCACGTGCGACTCCTACATCGGAGGTTGATACAGGTGAATTTTTTTTCCTTTTTCATTTTTTTCATTTCCCAACGCACAATGACTAACAATTAGCGTATAACATTGAATAATTCTAAATAATTCATTATTTACGTAGAGACCGCAACGTGGTAGACCAAATCTATCGTAAGGTCATGTTTTGTTGCTCAAAGTATCCCTCTTGGTCTCAATAAGATCACAGTTTTTACCGTTTGTCGATATCTCATTTATGAGCCGAGTTATCAGCAAAAAACAATGCGATTTGGACTCAACAGAGAAGTGGCCGAAACCAGGACGACGCAAAAGAGGGCGGAGCTTATTTCAAACTCATTCCCGAAATTCGGAGGCAAGAGCTCAGCTAAGTCGTGAGAGACAATTCATGGGAGAAATTACCACTTATCCGGGCAGAGCGCGTGCTATCCGCGACGGGTAAGAAGCAGCGGGGGGAGCGAGGTCCCAAAACTTTACGAGCTTCAATTGTATTCAAAAATTCATGAAAAAACAATTAATTTATTCAAAAATATCATGATTTCCCAGGCCCTAACCTACCACGCCCTTCTTCCGAGTGCAATCATCATCGCTGTCATTCTCTTCGTTGTCATGTCCCTGCTCGGGTATGACCACTTCGAGCTGCAGGAGATGGTGTATTTGGTGAGCAGTAGAGGTCGAGAAATGATACAAACCGATACCACGGGGCCCCGAGAATGAAGAATGAGAAGGAGAAAAAACCGATACCGGCTCGTCAAAGTCGTCAAAAAACCGATACCAGAAGGTCGAAAGGATACTCGAAATCGCGCGTTCTCGATCAATAATCTCGCGATTTGCATCGTGAGATGAGTCATTCTCATCATTTCGACCCCGCGCCCGTCTTCCAACTGGTCGCTCGCGTTTTTTTACGCTTTCGAATCGAAGCCAGGTGTCTTCTGTTGAGGTTTGATACGAGTAGTTATAACAAATTCCTTTGATAAGATCCAATCTTTGATGGTTTCATGTGTTAGATGCGCTTTCAAATTGAAATTATCAACAAATCAGCGGCAGGTTCGAACGAGGGAACCCGGAGTAAAGATGAGTATTGTTCTTGTTTCTCAGTATCTCTTAGTGTTGCCTTGACATGAACCCTCCCACAGCAGAAGCTCAAGCTCGATGGTAACTTGTGGAAGAACTTTAACTCATCTTGTCACTTACTAGCTCACATATCGGGATTACTTTCATATTTGGATAGTCACTAACGATAAATTTACAGAATGGATTGAGCGCGCTGAGATCGGAGCCGTGCACAAACAACAGTGAATACGAACTTCCATAATCTCCAATCAAGAAACAATTGTAAAGCGGCAATCTAGGCTCTTAGAACAAGCAATCAGCCTTGTTTCAGAGATCTCGTGTTCGCAGATCCCAAAATTAAAGCATAGCAAGTCAAGTATATTTTCGGATTCAATCGAAAGAGCATCACTAATTATGTCCCTAGCCAAAAAATCATTTGATTTGATGCAGTAGTTTTCGAGATTTGTGTGTCGAAAGACCCCTGGTATCGGTTTTTTATACGAGACCGAGGCTTGGTATCGGATCATTTCATTCTTCACTTTCCGAGCGCGCGACTCGGTGCGATACCGAATGGCTCGGTATCATTTCACGAGCTCTAGTGAGCAGCATATTCTATATAAGATTATGGTGTTATGTTTTCTAAATCACACCATAGAGATACAGGAGATATTTGGAGACAGGGATATTTGGTGAGGCGGATATTTGTGAATCGATACTGTAATTTCACAAAATTAACACCAGCCAATACATCAAATGTTTTTTTTTGCAATCATCTTGAAATTGGATACTGTAGTTGTAATTTCTATCGATTGAGTACATCATTTTCAGTCAGCCGCAGTGCCCTCCATTCTCAACCCCATCTTCACCATCTACCTCATTGGACCGTACCGAAGGTTTGGTCTTTGATCATTGACAGGATATTTTTTATTGGTTGCGGGCTCTTTATTTCACATGCTTTCTCGCCCAAAGCTCGAGTGGCGAAAGATTGTGAGCGAAAGATTTACAACAAAAATTCAGATTCGTGACTCGCTTCTTCATGCTGACTCCTGGAATGAAAATATCCACTACGTCAACGGGCAATGGTCTTGAACCGACCAGTTTACGATAAACGATTTGCAATTTCTAACGGTCTTATTTTGCAAATACGAGCATACGTACATAATCTGAAGATATCTACTCCCATAGCGGGAAATGGTCAAGAGCCGAGGAATTTCCGATAAACGATCTGATGGATAATGTTCACAAGTTCCCTCAACACTAGGACGCTCCGCCCTCTGGGGTCGCCCACCAATAAAAACGTTTCTGCGAATTCATTTCGCGTCTTTTTTCATTCAAGTTGGCGTTCGTTTACTATCATTCACAGATTATTATTTTATATTATTCTCGGATTTCATTTTCACCTGCATGTTATCTTTTTGATTTGTCATATTCATGTTACATTCAATAAAGGGTAATTGGTCACTCACTCTTATCTGATTTCAGAAGCAAACTACTATGAATGGAAAAAGAGGAAACGCATCAAAGGGAGAACGGGAGGCGAATAAGATCAAGAGAGAGTTTCAGATGCCTGCGAAAATAGGGGATAACGTGAGTTTAATTAGTTTATTAAATTTTATTTGTATTTTAAAATCATAAATCCAATATGTGTAGGACGTTATCTCTACAGTCGCCAATGACTGTCTCTACTCCGTATTTTCGTACCTCGGCTGGTAAGTAATATTTTCGTTTATATCTTTTATTTTGAAAATACAGGAAGTCATTCACCACCACGACCACCGTAAGTCAAAGAATGCGATGCGTTGCAAACAAGTGCCAAGTTCCGGAGAGAGAAAACGCATACGACCTCACGATCACCCAGGTATCGTGAGATTATTTTCCATTCCACTCGTATCTGACCTTTGACGAACGTTGGAGGGGCGGAGAAGGGAAGAGACAGGGAGGAGGCGGTAGATCAACAGTCCTCCTCCTCCCTTCCTTCCCTCTTCCTCTCCTCCAGACAATCAATTGCTCGCTAATTAGCACGTTGAGTTTGCTGACCATTTCAAACGCACGATAGCAATTCTGAATTTATTCACGGCCCATTACGATCTATGCATGAGCGTAATGTTCGGCGCACAAATGCAAAAGAAATGTATGGTATACATTTGGGTTGATTGTTCGAAATTTGGAATTTCCGAAATATTGATTCAATTATGTTCTCTTTTCCGGAAAAAGAATTGCACAATTTAAACATTTCTTTGTTCGAGCTCGACTCTTTTTCCGGAAAAGTGGGGAAAATTGGATCAGGGTTTCCTGAAAATTTGGAAGAAATTGTATTATTGCTTTTGGGAATTTCCGAATTCCATTTCGTTTCGTCAATCCTAGTATACATTGCATACTGATCAATTCCAGGAGTCCGCAGGATCCGTCATCGTCTATCTTCGCAAACAGCTTTTCCGCCCTCGCCGATGCACTCTGGTGCATGACTCGGTGTCCGGCCACTGAACAAAGGACGAGGGACAAGGAGCTTGATATAGTATGCTACTATGAATGCATCCGATCAGTTAGCTAAATACTAGGGTTCTCTTATTGGAATCAATTCCGGAATTCCAATAACGAGAACATAGGTGTGACGTAATTTCATTCATTCCGTGTAGCGTGCTGTGTAGTGGAATTCCATAATTTATTAAAATTCCACTAAGTGTTTTGAGTACAATTAACATTTAATAACAAGATGCGAGAATATTCTTATTGGAATTCCAATAAGAAATGGAATTCCATTTGGAGTGGAATTCTAATTGAGCGCCGGTCCTATGCAATCGATTCCGTATAAATGAGTGGGGTGGAATGGAATTCCAATAGGCTAATTATTCCAACAAGAGAACTTTACTAAATACGCATTTTCGGAAGTACTTGAAATCAGAGTCGGTTCAAGTGGTTTCACGTTATTCGTCGTATCTGATTAGATGTTTTTGCAGATGGTCCAGATTGCAGTTCGGGAATCGCGACTTTTGGAGAAGGTTTACGAAATTGCGAATGATCATTGCGATCAGTACGATATCGGAACCCTTCGCGCGTATCAAGTTCGTTTTTTGTTGATGTTCAATTCAATTCAATTTTTATTCCGTTACGATAATTGCATCATGAGAGAATCGACACAATGAGTGAGCATTGAAACGGAGGTCCGTCGATGTAGTCGAATCGGTTGGGGATGGGGGGAGGGGTCCAGCAAGGGTATATGAGGGATGTTAGCATTATCGAGCTACGGTACTTTGTCGGATGAGAACCGACAAAAACATTCTTCCGTTTGTGATGTTTAGAACACCCTGACAAGCGCCCTTCAAAAAAATTGTTGGTTATCATCCTGTCGGTTCTCATTCGACAAACGGAACCGAGAGCTATTACTTGAAAGCTCAACCTGTAGCATTATCGAGAAAATATTCATTGCAGATTTTCATTGACGATCAATTTATCGAACAGTTTTCCGCTTTTGGCGGCAACAATTTTTGCGAACGAGTGCACTTCAATAATTGTATCTTTGATGAGAAACTGGGAAAGGACAGGCAAGTTTCACCTTAATTTTTTCCAAAAAAAATGAATATTTGAAGGATACGCAATTTTCTGTTGTCACTAGTAGGAACAATTCGAATAACTTTCGCTGATCGCTTCATTCAAACCGTCATTGATGAAAGCTTCTTACGTGAATACGGCAATGCCCTTGGACAGCACTCTTTTGCGATGACTTCAGAACACATTGTAAGCCTTTTTGGAATGCCATACCTGTTATGAAAAAAGCAAGAACAAAAAAAGTTGGAAAAAAAGCAAACGTGATATATTTTCAATCAATTGTGCATTCCAGAGTTCGCAATGGTCGCCGTCAGACGAATTCTTGCAAATTACAGTACGTGCTAAACGCCTCATGCATGTGCGGCCGCGGCGGTCTGCCGCAGTCCGCGGAATACGCGGATTGATTTTCCTCGGAAATGAATAATATTTGGAAATTTTTGTTTCGATTTTTGGATTCTCCGATAAATTTCGCATGTGACCCAATTTTCACTCATATGTTTAAGCGTTTGTTTTGCGAATTGTAAATTTTCACCGAAATTACCTGCTCCAGCGAACAAAATCTGACATAGCTGACTATCACTCAATTTTCGTCTATGACACTTCGGAATGTCATAGACATGCATAGGAGGCTGAGTTATGATTTATCATGTGATTAGTTCGTTGTGTCAGATTTTGTTCGCTGGAGCAGGTAATTTCTGTGGAAATTGTCAAATCGCGAAATGAACACATAAAAATATGAGTGAAAAGTGGACCAGATGTGAAATTTATCGGAGAATCCAAAAATAAAAAATAAAATTTCCAAATGTTTCTCATTTCCGAGGGAAATCAATCCGCGGAATCCGCGGACTGCGGCAGACCGCCGCGGCCGCACATGCATGAGGCGTTTAGCACGTACTGTATTTCTGGATTCTCCACATTGCAATTAAGTAACTTGTTCATTGACGGAGCAAAACTCCTTCAGCTGATAAGGGTATGTACTTTTAAAACTTTAATTTTCTTACAATGAGTTTGGCAAACTGAGATCCGATGATAATATAATACGGAACAGATAACTACTCCAATCGTGGTCATTGCAGGAAAGATTGAGAAAGCGCCGGCAATTCGGGGGACAATGGATATTTTCACTGTCGAAGAATATTAATTACGGGAAATTGGCCCAACTGGCGAGAGGAGGGGTAGGTTTCGAAAAGCAGGACAACCGAAATACAGATTATGGTCCAAATAAGCAGCAACGGAGCAACCATCACAAATGAAGAGAATGGGCAGAAATGCACCATGAGAATTGAAGAGGAAATTGATGAAGAGAAATTTGAAGATGAGGAGGATCACGGGGAAGTGTTGGAGAGAAGAGTCACGGCGACCGTCATCTTTGACTCAATAACGTTCTAAGCAGAACTGAAGATTCCGCGTCGCAAATCGCTATTACCGACCCTTTTCCACTCCCATACCTCTAGATTGTAGAGCAGACATATCGAACTTGAATCCTGTGCCTGTTCCATTGCTATTGTATTTAGATCTTTTATTTTGTATTGATAACACAAAAAATTTTTTTTATTTTCAATAAATTTACGAATCGCCCAATTGTTCAAGCCACGCTGCAACTACGTCGATGCCCTCGCCCGTTTTGGCGCTGGTTGATTGAATTTTCCACTGGAATAATATTGTTTGAATGGTTGATAAAGCCATAATTCGAAAAGAGATAACTAACCTCTCGTCCTTTGACATTCAAATTCAATCGATCAACGAGCATTTCGTCACTCAATGCGTTTGGAAGATCTCTTTTGCTGATTATAACCAGCAAGCTCTTGTCTGGAATTAGTTTTTATTATTATTTTATTTATGTTACGTGGTTTATTTGGAAACTCAATGGAACTCATGATAACCCCTTCGAATATCTCACCTTTCATATTCGCATCACTCAAATGTTCGTGCAACTCAATCCTCGCCTCATCCAGTCTGTCCTCGTCCGAGCAATCGACCACGTAGATCAGGGCCTTCAGATACATTTTTAATTTATCGACTTCTCGTAAAGTCGTGAAAAAATGGGATATTTGAACAAGATCGCTGAACCCAATAAAAATCATTTAATAGTAGCATCTAGGGTTGCAGTGTCGGAATTCGCACAATATGCAGCAAAGCAGGCAGTTTGGCATGAAAAAAACGCACGAAGGACAATGAGACAGCTGGAGTAGAGGGTGGTCTATTCAATTTGCCTTTTTTTGTTTCCGTGCGTTTTTTTTTGTTTGTTTTTTTTTTGTTTTTGTTTCCGAACCAAAAATCCTTCTTATCTCACCGCCACGTCCCTCCAAAATCGCACGTGCTGTTCGCGCATCTTGGGCGATGATCCCAAATCATGAAGAAATATTGACAAGGAGCTGTTGATCTCGATATCCTCTGAAATCGTGCCTGAAAAAAATGATTTGTCTGTCTCCCTTTTCGCAATACCCTTCAAAGCTCTGAAAATCGAGAAACAACAGCAAAAAAAACGTACTGACATAACTGCAAATCTCCGTTGGAAATATGCCGAATTTGAGGCGACATTGAATCGACGTCTTTCCCGATACGCCCAATCCCGACATTAGGACGTTCAAGCGCTGAACATTATTTGAGTTTTGGGCAATTTAAAAAAAAAGTCGGATAATAGTGATGTATGGAAATTTGATGCACGCAATCCCGACAATAGGACGTTTAAACGCTGAAAATGAATGAAAAATTTACTGTCTCATTATGCAATAATCTCTCTCTCGTTCTCTCTGACAGGCGAGAGGAATATGGAGAATTAGATGATAAAATCAGCAATTTGGCAATCGTTGATCTGATTGGTTTGACTCCAAAGTATACCTTTCGAGGAGGGCCGCACACGCGAGAATACACTGCTCCCATGCCGATTACTTCTGCTAAAATAGGAATTTCTCTATGTTTTGGATTCGAGCATTGACAAAAAAAGTGTGGAAAAATAAGCGAAAAATGATGAGATGGCGATCCGTGTTTAGTGCTCAGCAAAAATGGTGGGATCAGTTGAAATCCACGCGCTGAGAAGTGACGTGGCCCACTGACTCATAGCTATAGTGAACCCATAGCAGAGAGAGGAGTGAGAAAGTAGAGAGAGTGGTCCGGAGCTGATAAGAAAGCGCGAGATCGCATGAAGTTGGACGATTTTTTGGAATTTTTACTGTGACCGATGGCAATTCCTGATCTTTATCGCAATGGGAAAGAAAGAAACGTGAAGTATTTGGGGACTCAGATCATACTGGAAAATTGATCAAGAATTGTCCTGGGTATGATAAGAAATGAAGCGAAAGAGCATTCTCGCAAAGCTGAACAGTTTTACTAGCAGTTTTGAAGTGAACTCCACTGTGCGGTGAACAAGTGTGCAAAAAGTGAGAAACGCAAGTTATCAATGAATCAAAGACAAATAGTGATTCAGTGTGAGTGTTTTGCGATAACAAAACCCTGGTTCTGAGTGTCAGTAGTAACCTGAATCAAAGTCTAAACATTGTTCAGACTCGGCAAAATCAAATAAGAATGATAAATTCCAATCATTGATAAATTAGCAAAAATGTTGATTCAGTCTCGGTAGGTGCTCTCTTTCTGGGAGGACGCAGGGGCGACACCGATTGCCGCCACTATCGCCCTCTCATCGGTACACATCTCGACCGATTTCAGGACCCCTGCACAATTCGTCACCGACTGATCTCTTTTGCCAGAACCCGAGGGGAGGACTCGAACACCCGACCTTGGGGAAGGAAGGCGAGCGCTCTACCCACTAGGCTAGGAGACGGATGGATGTGGTACCGTAATTTGCATACGCAAATCGCATTTCCAAACTGGGCGTGGTAATGAATTATGTTCTTTGATGGGCATAATTGGAGAAAATAAATGAGCGTTGCCAGGGGGATATTTCGAATGAAATGCTGAATTTGAAGCCAACAAAATTTAAGAAATTCATGAACATTTGCCATTTTTTGCTGGCTTCTACTGAAGAAAAGATGAAGAAAAGATCACGAATATTTGGCTAACGGAGTTCTCGATGTGAGCTTGTGGGTCGTGGCTACCCGATAACAATTTCGAAACTCCCATGTTGTCAATTTTCGTTTGAACCGAGCTATGAGCAGTTGGCTGCGTTCCAATTAACCCTGAAACGCAGGCAACGAGCGAGAGAGCATGCAAAATGAGGAGAGCGTCCCTCTCATTCCTCACTTTGCATAGTCTCTCGCGCGGTTCGTGGGACGCCTTCTTTAAACAAATGACAGGGCCCAGCACTTTCTGTAACAAAACAATACAAGATAAACAATAACTTCAATTTCAAGAGTGAATTTCTCTTTCCAAATGGCTTATTTTGATTCGTCTGTCATCGTCAACATCGTCGTAAACTTCCACTTTGTACACTCCAAAATGAGCATCCATCATTTCCTCATTGGTATGTGCGCGTAGCGTCATGGCTTTTCCCCCCGTGTTATGGAAAAACTGGAAATACATGATTATTATTATGTTTTTTTCTCTCAATATTTATTATTTTATTTATAAATTATTGTTACAGCTTACTCTAATCATTTTCTCCGCATCGGACAATGAAAATTTCGGTGTATTTATCGAGAGCGACAGTGATGTGCACTTTCCGTCGAATAAATGTTGAATAAACGGTATAAATTCGGCGAAATGCTCGCATTCGTCCCCGAAATGAAGTAGAATGCTCTCCGTAATTGCTACTATCTTTTTCAAGAAATCTATCTTGTCTGCAACGATCATTCACCATCATATATTGAAATCAAATTTGCGAAATTCAATTTGAACTAACAACGTGAAAACACAGGCAGCGTGTATATAACTCGTTCTGGCGACAGTTCACATATCAACGTTAGGAGCTCATCCCTAAACGACATAAGAGTTATTTGGAAAAATGCTTGGAATAGCCCGAGTAAATTAAACTCACATTTTTATGATTTCGAAATTCTCCCGTTCAATTTTGACATTCTTAATTCGAAATCCTTCTAAGAACTTTCCCCATTCAATAAATAGCTCAGGGTTAAAATCAGGAATTCGAACTTTTGAAAACACAGCCGGACCGATCAGAGGTTTCAAATAATTCAAGAATTTGATCATGTTTTCAAGAGACATTCTAAGCCCCAATACCTGAAGACAAATTTGATAGCATTTCAGTCAGATAATCCAACAAAGTTCTCGACTCACCATTGTTTTTGGGTTTATGCTTATTTCGTAGGCTATTTTCATCTTTCTTTCGATAACACCGATACAACATTTCATCCAAACGAAGTAATCTCTTCTGCTTTGGAATTCAAGCCCTAATACCGGCCAATCGGTACGTTTTTGTAACTAGAATATAATACAATGAGAAACTGTATAGATCTTCTTCACTCTTACTTCTTCTTAATTCGAAATCCTTCTAAGAACTTTCCCCATTCAATAAATAGCTCAGGGTTAAAATCAGGAATTCGAACTTTTGAAAACACAGCCGGACCGATCAGAGGTTTCAAATAATTCAAGAATTTGATCATGTTTTCAAGAGACATTCTAAGCCCCAATACCTGAAGACAAATTTGATAGCATTTCAGTCAGATAATCCAACAAAGTTCTCGACTCACCATTGTTTTTGGGTTTATGCTTATTTCGTAGGCTATTTTCATCTTTCTTTCGATAACACCGATACAACATTTCATCCAAACGAAGTAATCTCTTCTGCTTTGGAATTCAAGCCCTAATACCGGCCAATCGGTACGTTTTTGTAACTAGAATATAATACAATGAGAAACTGTATAGATCTTCTTCACTCTTACTTCAACAAAGCATACGTAAAAATGTTCGACTGTAGTCTCACGCGTTTTAAGGAGCGATAGATCTAACGCTTCCTTGCTGGCCTTGCTCAACTGAAATTATAAATTGAATTGATTATTTAAAAAGTGTTTTTTTAAGAAAAATAACAACCTCTCTCATCGTCAACAGCGATGGTTCTTCAACAAATCTGCATATTTTATATCGCACTGATTGTGGAAGAGCAAGAAATTTCACAGACATTCGAAATTTTATTAGAAATTTGCGAAGAAGAGAAATAATGAATATTTGGAAATGATTATCACGATATTTACCTAAAGGCATTGCTTTTGTATTATCGTTCTGGTCAAATTACAATTATCAAAACGATAAATTCTCAGATATGCAAACCTTCTGGCGCTGATCTTTCCACTCCACGCCTATATTCAAGACGCTTTCAATCCTTCAATAATTTCTCATCTAAGCGTCACTCTAATTCTATTCATTCTGTTCGTCTCGTCCAGTTGTCATCTCTCTCCACTCTCTCCATTCCGCCCGCTCTCTCGCTTTCTCTGATCGACGAGAGATCATGCGAAGTGGAGAGACCATTGGTTCATTCACTCCTCTTCCATGCATGATCTTTTGCTGGACAGAGAAGGTAGAAGCCAGGATGAGCAAGTCATAGAAACGAGAGAGTAGAGCAAAATGATAGTGACAGATAATGATTCTCCTGCATCCTTCCCTTTAGTCCCTTCCCTCATTCTTATCAGTCGTTGACCGTATCAGTGTCTCTCGATGTCTCCACGCGACTCTGATGCCACGAAAGATACGTCGTTGTATTTATAAAGCCCGGAATTAGTCTATCGCTTTCATTTTTACCCACTTGCAGTTCGTTTCTTACACAAAAAAACGAAAGAGGAAATGAATTTTGATTCGCTTGAGTTTCATCGACTCTTTTAACTTTGGAATCTTCAGGAATTCTCAATTTGTTCTTCTCGCCGTCTGTTGAACCATAAATCACATCGGTCTTCTCCTCCTGAAAAAAGCGCTCAAAAACGTTCTTCCCGCTCTGCCCCAATGACCAACTGTCGTCTCTTCCTCCCTTCTCACTTCTCTCGTGTCTCATCAGTCTCTGAGGCCGTCTGATCGACGAGATAGCTTTAAGTCTCAAAAATCTGATTCTCCTCATCGGCTCCTCTCTCTATCCATCTCAAACCGACTAGAGAGCATTGCGGACGCTTAGAGAATCCGAGTCTCTGATCCCTCCCTCCCTCTCTCCAACCCCGTGTCGCCTCGTTCCATCCCGCCCTTCTTACATCAGTTGATCTTTCACTTCTCCTCCCTCATTCCTCTCGGTCTTCTGAAGCAGTTGTTCATGTACTTCCAAGAGTCCGAGTGGTTCACACTGCTCTATTATCACTTCACAATCAGTTCGCAATCGTCCTTTCTTGGAATCAGTCGTTCACTTCTCCTCCCTCATTCCACTCATTCCATCCGAGGCAGTTGTTCGTGTACTTCCAAGAGTCCCGAGTGCCTCGTCATTAACTATTCTTTTGTCACCACTCATCCCGAAATCATCTTTCTCACCACTAAAATTCTTTCTTGACGAACCTTCGAATCAACCTCACAGTGCCTCCTACCGGGCAGAGTTGTTCGAGCACTTTCTCGACTGGCTATCGGTTAACATCCTTCTCGACTTACATTTCTTCTAATCAATGGTTTGGATCGTACTCGTCATGGTTGAAAGAAGCAAGAGATCTCGAACTTCCTGGTCATCGTCACTAATTCTTATCAGATTGATTCTTTCTCTTCCTTCTATCTCTGAATGAGAGTGGAGAAACGCGCATACTCATGTCTATCTGCGCTCTTCTCGCAAATAGTTTACTGTTTTTCTTCGAAGAAACGAGTCACCCCTTTGTCATCTTCGCATACCGGCATTTCTTGAATCCTTTCCTTCCTTTATTTCATCTTTATTCAACGACAGTGCAGTAATGATGGCACTCGTGTGCTTCCTCGATTTCCGACTGTCAAAATTTCATCATTATAATAATTTTTTAATCTGAATTTAACTCCAGGATAGTCTCTCTCCTCTTGGTCTGCCTGCTGGCAGCCTCTGCCCTTGCTGCTCCTATTCCTCCTATCTCCCTTGTCTTTATATTTCATCCTGATCATCCCAATCTCTCTCTCTCTCTTTAGCCCATTTCCGAATGTCATTGTGAATTGCGTGATCACTATTGAGAATTTCGATGTTTTCGAAGCGTGTAAAACTAATTTCAATTAAATTATCGATAATTCCAGGATGGTCTCGGTCCTCCTGGTCTGCCTTCTGGCAGCATCGGCCCTCGCAGCCACTCCTCCATCGAAGGCCAACAACACGGTCAACACGTTTGCCGGACCGTTGAAGTATAATGAGGTAAGCCATTCCGCAATTTTCGCTTATTCTGATATATATCCAGAATAATTTTCGTAAGGGCATCATGACTGGGTTTTGCTGAAGAGCTTGAATTATCTTCCTATCGCTTGGGCCTTTCTGACGCGTTTAGCTGTTGAGAATTGCTAGATAAATTGTTCGACGCTCAACCACTAGAGTTCTCTTATCGGTCAGACAAGGCGAGACAGCATGCGAAATGGAGAGAGAGCCAGGCCTTCGCTGATAAATTCGTGATAAATTCGTCACTGGTCATCCTTGATGAGAGCAGTGCGCGTGGGTTGCAAAGTTTGGGGATTAGCTCCGGCATCAAACTTCAAGGGATGACTTTCGCTCTCCCGGCCTGGCTACAAATTTAGCCGATAAATTTGCAAAGTTTCTGAGGGTCCTAGGGAAACTGTATAGGACTCGATGGGATGTCGTCTAAACAACAATAACAACAACATCAACAACAATAACAATTTCAGGACTGGGGCTACTCTACCATCCGCACGGGCGCACACACCTTCTGGTGGCTGTACGCGGCGGAGAAGGCCGATGAGAACCGACCCCTGTTCATGTGGCTCCAGGTGAGAGAACCATGGTACCATGGATCCATGACGGTTCCAATTGGTGGTGTAGAGAGCGTAATGGTTCGGTAAGAGAGCGAGCAGCTCATTTTTCATGTGGCTCTAGGTACAGGGACCAAAACGCCTTGACGGGACGATGACCACTTCCGCCAGTAGGGAAGGAAAAGGGGTAGATCAGTACCATGCTAACACCATATTCGTCTAGCTAGTGTTCCACAAAGGAAGTATGTCGTAAAAAATCATTCCCCGATTGCAGGGCGGCCCTGGCTCCTCCTCCACCGGGTACGGTAACTTCCAAGAGCTCGGCCCGAAGACGATGACCGATGAGGACAATCAGGCGACTTGGGTGAGTCCGTTTCACGAGCCAGTTCTGTTCTGTTGAATAGGTCAAACCCGATCAGTTATGTTTCACCATTCCTACTAGTCTCCTTTATGTCTTCGGTCGTTGATTCTTGCCGGTATCGGCTTCCATTGTCAAATATAAATACTACTACGAAGGCAACTTTTCAAAGGCATTTTAAGTAATTTAACACCCGTTTTTACTTCAACCTTCAATTATTAATTTATAGTTCATTGTCAAAATATATTATCCAGCTCCAACTCGGTGACCTTATCTTCGTCGACAACCCCGTCGGCACTGGCTTCTCGTATGTCGAGGCGAACAGTCAATATACGACCAATGTCGCGGAGATCGGCAATGTGAGCACTATTTTACTCATGCGTTTGATTCGGAGACAGAATGGTTACGTCGGCTAATACTGTACTTGAAATGCCGATCAAGATTCGATTATAAGCATCATTCGATATTGTTTTAGGACCTCGTCACGTGGGCCATCGATTTCTTCTCTGTCCATCCCGAGTAAGTTCCCCTCTATTTCACGCGCCTTCTCGCTAGTCTGACAAAGCTAGAAAGCAGGGAAAAGGAAGAGAGCCGGAAAGTGGATCCGGCGAATAGCAACTGTAATCTGCAGATACCGCACCCGTCCGTTCTTCATTGTGTGCGAGAGCTACGGAGGCAAGATGACTGCTGAATTCGCCGCCCAATTGCACCTGGTCAGTATCTTCATTTTGCAGTCTTTTTTTGCACGCGGGATGATGATGTGAATTCATCACTCTGATAGTACCGAATACAAATGCATTAGAACTGAATTCAGAATCACATTCTTTTTCTAAATTTGTATGGAACTGAATAGCCGACACATATATATCATTGTTACACTAAGCAATAAATTCTTGAACGAATCGTGAAACACATCCAAATCTATGTTTGAAATGTGAAAATAAAGATAACGTAACAAACTTATCAGAGATCAAAGATCAATCATTACAGGCCGTCAGTGCCGGAGTCATCCCTCTCACCAAGTTCAAGGGAGTCGGATTGGGAGATTCGTGGATCTCCGCCATGGACTACGTCAATACTTGGGGAGAGTACCTGTACGCTCAGGTAAGGCTTTGTCTTCCTAGATCACCGTCAAATGATGCTAAACTAATCGACTGACCAAGCCATCTAAAACGCCATCTTACAAATGCATGTCTTGAGAATGAATCACAGATTACGAACTGCGCCGCATGATCGAAAAATTGCGCACTTCATCAGTACTGATAATAGTGCACAGCTCTTATCATCCGCTAACGAAATTACCATGAACAAATAATCACGATAACATTTTATTACGGTACAAACGTCACGAAACAAATCTACACACATAATTAGGGACCACAACGTAGATGACCGATTTAAAACCAAGGGGTTAAAATTATGTTCAAGCTATCCCTCATGGACCCAATAACATCATGTTTTTTGCCGTTTGTAGATATCTTGTCTCTGAGCCGCGCTAGAGCCCGAGAAGCACACGCGCAACTCACTGGGGAAGAGGAGGGAAAGGCGAGACGAGAGGGAAGGGGGCGGAGCCTAATTTGCGTGTGTCTCTCTCCCTCCTCCCGCCCTCTCGCTCGCCTCTCCCCGCGCTTCTTCTAACAAAAGTCACAAGCTTTTGAAGCATGGTAAAAATCTAATTTTTTCTCTAAAAGTCCTAAAATATTCGAATTAGTCAGAAAATTACTGTTCGAAAGAATTTTTCACCGTGGAACCCACTGAAACAGGCTATTCCATTCTTTAAATCCCAATTTTGATACACTCATTGTAAATTTTCATCTTTTGAACAGTGCCCGATCGATAGGTGATGGTAATAGCTATCCATGACAATTTAAAGTGATTGATTTGGTTTAGAATGAACCTTGAGACTTTGTTTTCTCGCTTTTTCACAATATCATGTCAGACGAAAGTGGGCGGAGCTTGTGGGGCCTACGCATAATATATTTTTAACGAAAACAAGAACAAATAATTATTATTATTTCCAGTCATACCTCGACGAACAACAGCTCGACCGCGTCAACACCAAGGCCGCCTCGTGCCAGGTAAATCTATTAATTAATTTTATTTATTTTAATATTTATTTATTTATTTAATTATTTAATTATTTTACAAAATAAACAAACATTTTAGTCCCTCGTCGACTCGGGCAAGTGGTCGCAGGCGACGAACTGCTGGAGTGCCATGGAGGAGTTGATTGAGATCGTGAGTTGGCGAAACAATCTCTATCGCTTCCCAGTCGTTTTCTCATAACGATTAGGCTGATAATCTTCTTGATACCAAAATACTCTTATTCATCAACCATAATCCACCGCTGTAACCGTACCGTAGTCTTTTCTAGGATTACGGTATCGTTAAAAATCGATAATCCCGAAAATCAATAGCTTCCCCTTCAGGAAACCGACGGCGTCAGCTGGTACAACGTGCTCAAGCAGGGCGATTCGGACGCCTGGTCAGCGGCCATCAAGACGAACAGAATTGACACGAGAACGCACGTCGGTGAGTGATCTTTGATCTTTGATTTTTGATATTTGAGACATAGTTTTTTCAACACCAATTATCACTGCTTCTCCATTACATTTCCTCTCGCAGCAGTCGTGAAACATTTCCGAACTGAGCTAGCGAAATACAATTTCCGAAAAAATTGGAATTGAAATGAGTTTCACCACTAGTATGTACGCTTGCTATTCGAGTTCGGAAACGATGAGAATTCGGAAGCTTTTTTTCAAAAAAATCAATAATCAATCGATATCAGAAAAGCTGTACGACCGCCACGTGCGCCCGCTCCAGCTGGACGCCCTCGACAACTACATGGATACGGTAAGTACGGTAGACAGTGATCGAGGACTGACTGTTCAATGAGTAGCTAGCTGTATGGATACGGTAGACGGCTATCGGGGACTGACTAATTACTTGGATACGGTAGGCAGCGATCGGGGGCTAACTTATTCAGAGTAACTATTACGATATGGTAAGGACAATTACGGTAGATGGGCCTTGGCTACCGTACCAAAATCAATCGATAATCTGCAGGTGATCAGGAACAAGCTCGGCATCATTCCCGACAACGTCCACTTCGGAGGTACGGTAGATTTTATTGATTTATCAATTGATCTTTACAAAATAATTTCGTCATTTCAGCCCAGTCCGGCATGGTGTTCAACAAGCAGTCCGGCGACTTCATGACTCCCAACTGGGCTACCGGTAAGGAGGAGATGATCTTTGATCTTTCAGATTCCCTTTGCAATCAGATTATTTGAAGACCATCTTTTATCTGATTTTTGATCTTTGATCTCTTCCAGTCGACAAACTCCTCTCGTACGGCCTCCAAGTGACCGTGTTCAACGGCCAGCTCGATCTTATCTGCGATACAATCGGTAAGGAATACGTGCAGTGTCTCATAGTGCCGTCTCTGAGGAATAAGTTATAGTACATTTCGAAGAGTGACTATACATGACCTTTCGCAAAGTACTACACGTGTCTACATGTCCGGGTTCATACGGGGGAGTGATGTAGATGCTAAGATTGCATTATGCAGGCACTGAGCGCTGGATCAACCGTCTCACGTGGAAGGGACTCGACCAGTACAAGGCCGCCACGAAGGTGTGTTCATTTTTCACCGCGCTCATTTCTATTATTCCCTCCTCCATCACTCATTGTCAGAATAGAGAAATGGAAATCAAGCATATTGTATTGACTACTTGACTAATTCCAGCTGCCCTTCAAAACCAAGTCCTTCCCTCTGGCCGGCTACACGAAGACGTACCAGAACTTCCAGATGATCTACATTCTGAGAGCCGGACACATGGTGAGATTAGAGTGGATACGGTAGATAATGGTACGGTGGGCAATGATCGGGAATTGACTTTTTGTAGGACGGGATACATGGGGATACCAACCTGGTTACGGTAGGGCGAAAGTACGATGGACTGTGATCGAGAATTGATTTTTAATAGGGACAGATGGACAGAAATGTTTTAATCGTAAACGCAGCGCAAGGTGGCTTTTGGAATTCGCGGACTTTTTAGACAAACGATGAAACTCATATGCATTTTCCAAAATGGACTCTAGTACAAATAATGCAGTTCTAGCTTTTGTAGAAATCGGTTGTGTTTCACCGCCCGCCTAACTCAGTACTCAGCGAATATCTTGAATGAGGTTGAATGATTGGATGTTTTCGAAAAAATTGCTCGAACATTTCTTGCTCTAGTTTATGATTGGCTGAAAAAAAAACTGATTTACAATACTTACTAATAATAATTTCAGGTTGCTCACGACACTGAGGAATCGGGCCTGTTCGTTCTTCAGTCGATGATCGATCGTGCCAAGTAGATCGGCACTCTCTCAATTCCACACACTCACTCTCTTACAGAGATCTAGATATGAGCCGCCGTCGCTTAATTTCGCACACTAACTCTATTAGTGAGAGCGTATAAAGTGACGTTAAGCTCAAATTTCGAGATTTTCACTGTGAATGATGAGTGTGATGATTGGCTCTAATATTGTACACCTGTGTATTTATTGCGCATATCATAAATATGGTTTATCTGAGTGCTACCGAATCGTGCAATTGTTATCATTGGAAAAGAGTAGACCCGTGAATGAAAAGAAAGACGTGGATTTGGCTAAGGGAAATGGAGGGGCAAGAAATAGTGGAAACAACAGATGCTATCTAGCGATTGTTGGCACCAAACTGCAACTGCACTAGAATAGTTGATTGCAACTTGGAAAAAGTGCCAAAAAAATTGTTGCGAGAAAAACAGTAGGCGATTGTCGAAAAGTGAATGGCCTAACTGAAAAAGTCGGATTTTCATCTCTCATTCCGTGCTCAGAAACTCAATCCGCTCCTCCGTTTCCCTCCTTGGATCGAACGCGCGCTGCTCCCGTCGCCGGTACTCCTGCGTCACGCCCACGCCTACAACTGGAGCAGGATTATTAGGCTCCACCCACTTGTTTAGGCTGCGCCCATTTTGCAAGTCCTTTCTACCTTGGGCGTTCACTATTGCAAGCTGACGCCTACAACTGGAGGGCGACTAGGCTCCGCCCACAATTTAAGCTCCGCCTACCCAGATCCATCCTCCTCTTCGTGTCTCACTCCCCCCCCCCTTCGGCGTCCTCGTTGTAGTACATTATTTCAGCTTTTTTTAAATTAAAACCCTCCCCTATTTTACTAGGCTCCGCCCACTAATGAAGCCCCGCCCCCCAATTTAGCACCGCCCATTCAATCCCTCTTTTCCCTCAGTCTCACCTCCCCGCCCATCTGCATCCTCGTTGTAGTACATTATATCAGCTTTTTTTTTAAATTAACCCTCCCCTTATTTTACTAGGCTCCGCCCACTATCTAAACTCCGCCCATTCTGAAGCTCCGCCCACTAATTTAGCACCGCCCATTCAATCCCTCTTTTCCCTCAGTCTCACCTCCCCGCCCATCTGCATCCTCGTTGTAGTACATTATATCAGCTTTTTTTAAAATTAACCCTCCCCTTATTTTACTAGGCTCCGCCCACTATCTAAACTCCGCCCATTCTGAAACTCCGCCCACTAATTTAGCACCGCCCATTCAATCCCTCTTTTCCCTCAGTCTCACCTCCCCGCCCATCTGCATCCTCGTTGTAGTACATTATATCAGCTTTTTTTAAAATTAACCCTCCCCTTATTTTACTAGGCTCCGCCCACTATCTAAACTCCGCCCATTCTGAAACTCCGCCCACTAATTTAGCACCGCCCATTCAATCCCTCTTTTCCCTCAGTCTCACCTCCCCGCCCATCTGCATCCTCGTTGTAGTACATTATATCAGCTTTTTTTAAAATTAACCCTCCCCTTATTTTACTAGGCTCCGCCCACTATCTAAACTCCGCCCATTCTGAAACTCCGCCCACTAATTTAGCACCGCCCATTCAATCCCTCTTTTCCCTCAGTCTCACCTCCCCGCCCATCTGCATCCTCGTTGTAGTACATTATATCAGCTTTTTTTAAAATTAACCCTCCCCTTATTTTACTAGGCTCCGCCCACTATCTAAACTCCGCCCATTCTGAAACTCCGCCCACTAATTTAGCACCGCCCATTCAATCCCTCTTTTCCCTCAGTCTCACCTCCCCGCCCATCTGCATCCTCGTTGTAGTACATTATATCAGCTTTTTTTAAAATTAACCCTCCCCTTATTTTACTAGGCTCCGCCCACTATCTAAACTCCGCCCATTCTGAAGCTCCGCCCACTAATTTAGCACCGCCCATTCAATCCCTCTTTTCCCTCAGTCTCACCTCCCCGCCCATCTGCATCCTCGTTGTAGTACATCCGATTGCTCTCCTCCTTGATCGTTTTCACTCCTGAGAGTGAGAAGGTCAGCAATTGTTCAACAAGAAAACACCGGCCTATCGTAGAAAGAACCAGCTCCGGAGAGTAGCGCGTTAGAAGAGTCTAGGAATATATGCCAAGCACAATCTTTCCTTGTGGAAGAAAGGGCAAAAATGGCTTCATTGACTGAACTCTTTTTACTACGAGAATCAAAACTTTTCATTTCCGAACGCATTCTTTAGCTAGGTGAAACATATTAGGAAAACATTTTCTTCTGGGAAAAGTGAATGTCTCATTTTTCAGTGCATCAACTTTTCCGCAACGACAGCTCTTGGCGGGGCATATCGATGTTGTTCTCGAGATAATTTAAATTTGTGCAAAAGGACTCACGTCGAACTTTGAACAGGATGCAGTACAGACAGAAGGCTGCGGGAGCAAATATTAGCACCTTCAAAAATGCATGTAAGGCAGAACGATCGTAATAATAACTTGCGAAAAATGAAAGCAACAATTCAAACTTGGGCAGTTGCTGGTTAACGAACCATAAGAAACAGAAACGATATCTTCGCCCACCACGGCAGTCTCGTCAGAAGTTCCTCCATGGTCAGATCGCACTCGAAGAAACCTGGAAGCAGATGGTGAAACGATTAAATCATCCCGTTAATCTAGACACGTCCTGCGGGATAGCACTGCTTTGTGCGTTTGAAATGCTCAGCAAACGAAATGTGCTCCTCTCTAATAGTCTCGCGCGGGAGAGGACCGATACTGAACCTGCAACCCTACTTCTCGGCTAATGTATATTCGAGGCCTTTACAGTCCGGAGGGCCTAATCTCTTCCTTGGATCTACTTTCTTCGAAAGCAGATGTAATTCGTCATTAGTTGGTAAGTGATGTGTTTACGAACGAAGTTAACCGAAGAGACAGTTTTTCGAAAGATCATTCAATCTCACCCTTCTCATTGAATCCGCACGTCCTCAGCCGCGGTTCGATCATCTCGTTCTCTGCCTGGGAAAGAGGGACGAGCGTCCATCTGAGAATAATCTGGTCTGTTCATTGTGCCTTATCTCTAGTCATCTCTTATCTCTTATCTCTTATCTCTAGTCTTATCTCTAGTTATCTCTAGTATTCAGTTAAATAATCTACCGGAATACTTTTTTTACGGCAAGCGGATTTGCAAGATTCTGGCCGTCGGAAAAGAACAGTATTGCATACTTCCATTTTATTTTAGGAGTGGCAAACGGTCCAGTATTGAGAAAATATTAAATTTGCTCAATTCATGATGTGCGTGCAACCTAATCGAATCTGCACATTGAACATCTTGGCATTTTCTCTTTCTACCATTCACGTTTCCTAGTGTTCACTCCTTTTCGGTGCAGCTCGAAAAAGTCATAATCCATCATTTCTATTTTCTAGCCACAACATCTCCACTCGTTACGGTTCCCCATCCATGATTGCCGTAACCCCCTACCGTACTCACCTGGGGTCCGTCGATCGATCGGCCAACGGGTAATTCAAGTAGCCACCGTGCACTCGGCCGTCGCCGATTCTGAACGGATTATTGATATATTTTCGAATTACCGTATCCGAATCGTATCACCTCCCATCAAAGACATTCATCAACCAACGAAATGTTTTCAAAGTACGTTTCAACTGGCTAATGAATGCGTTCAGGACCCATGCGTTTTGATCTCTCGTTCTCCTCTTAGCTTCACAAAAAATAGATAGTTGAAAGGAGTGTCGGCCTTGAACTCCATTGTTCGGTTGTGTATTTTTGTGATGCAATCTTCTAAAGATTGCATCATTTGTCGTGCCATTTATCGTCTGCGATCAGATTTATCAGTATGTTTCAATCAGCGAATGAGAGTGTATAGAAATGAGAAGGTTTGATTTGATTTCGGTATCGAGTTTTTTTGGTAAAAAAATAAATACTCCCTACCTGAAAGGCGTGCCCGCCTTGACCTCCGTGGGCGTGAGGGCGCCCGTGATATAGTAGGGGAGGTGATCGAAGTCGGCCGTGACCTGCAGGGGAGTATTGATTAATCAAGGATCTACCTGTTTGGGCACTTCCCTGTTTTTTGGCCCAGCCTCCTCTCTCAGAGTATTCCATCCCTATCATTCTCATTTCCTATTCCCTTCACATTCAGAGCGGATGTTGTCTGGGCCAAAAATCGAAGAAGTTCCCTTTTTTCGACCAAGACAAAAAGTTATGTTTCATTTAGCTTACGAAAACATTCGAAACACAAGAGTTTTGATTTCAGACTGTCATTTAACTGTAAAAAAAGGATTGCCGGTTCCTTCGAATTCCCGGCCCACCTTATCCGACAGCTTCGTGATATCGATCGTCGAGTATCGGCCCGTCTCGCGACTGTCAACGACGATCAGGAAACGCCTAAACCGGGTTTATATTCAGGGAACTTTCACAAATTTCCCCCCATTCAAACAGTCTTCTCCGTCAAAACGAAACAAGAGCAGTAATGCCAGACAACATGGCGAAGTAGTGGCAACAGTGTAAAAAAATAAAAATGTCCTTTGCTCTTCCCGAACACAAGTAAGTTAAGAACCTTACCACACATCTCTCGTGTTCACCGTCTCGCTGCTCTCAATGTCGATCTCCCGCTGGAATTGGTAATTATTGATGCCAAGCCCCGCCCCATCGAAGCTCCGCCCCGCTTCGAAAGAGGATGCGGAGTCGAGTGGATAATACACGAGGCGCAATAGCTGGCCCTCCGAAAGGAGTTGAATTGAAAAGGGGTGGAGCCTATTTCGAAATTACGAAATCTACCTGGAAGTCCAGTTCATCCACGGCGTGCACTATGTAGGGCGGCGGATTGATGGAGCAGACGCGCTCGAGGATATTCCATGGTCTGGAAAAAATGGAGTTATGTGATGCGGTGGGAATTTCATTGCTAATTTTGATACTTTTTTGTTCAAATTCGACGGAATATTATCAAACAATTGCATTTGCGACCCATTTCAATAGCTAGTTTAATGAAAAGTTCGAAAAATCATTCGAATAAGGTTTTTATTTTTTCAGGTTATCATTTGGAGGATTGATGGAGCAGACGCGCTCGAGGATGTTCCATGGTCTGGAAAAAGTGTAGTGTTGCGCTGACACACTGGCGTTTTTGGATGGGTTTTAAAAAGGAAATCTGTCGTGTATCAACGTTCCACGATTCTAAAGCTTTCAAGGTCTAGTTGAAACACATTCTGATCAATTTTCTATAAAATAATGGAGCAGACGCGCTCGAGAATGTTCCATGGTCTGGAAGTGTAGCAATTATTAGATTTTTTAGATTTGTTGCTGCGAGCCAAAAACTATTCAAGATTGTAAGTCGAAACCATCAACCCCCAAATTTATACATCTACCTGAGATCACGCTGTTTTTATATTTATTGTCCGGAAAAAAGAGGATGGAATCAAAACTACCGAACCCCAAAACGCATTCATTCACTAGTTGAAATGCACATTGTACCCTTGAAATGTCCTAATTATCAATAACTATTCAATTCTCACTTTCTCTGCACGGGCGCCCACTTGTTCCACATGCCCTCCACTCTCGCTCTGATCTCGAAGAAGAGATCACGTAGCCATGTCAGTTTTTTTAGATGAAAGTGTTAGCGAAATCAAAACCATCAACTTCCGAACGTTTTCATTCACTAGTTGAAACATATCTTGGTCGCTTCCTATTAGCTTGCTTTTCTCTGAATACTTTTTAATGTATCAATAACCATCGAATTCTCACTTTCTCTGCACGGGCGCCTTGTTCCACATGCCCTCCACTCTCGCTCTGGTCTCGAAGGAGAGATCGCGATGTTTTTGTATTTTGTTGCATCGAGTGGGTGTTATACGTATTTTTATAAAGCTAAAAGTACGACGAAATCAAAACTAACCAATCCCAAACCCTTTCATTCACTAGTTGAAACATACTGCGTTCACGAAAATTTTCCCCTGCCAGGTGATATTTTTTTCGAAATAATTATCTAAAATCATTCTCACTTTCGCTGCACGGGCGCCCACTTGTTCCACATGCCCTCTACCCTCGCACGGATCTCAAAAGAGAGATCTCTCGGCTTTCGAGGGAGATTGAACAGGAGAGCGCACATCCACGTGCACCCGAACTTGGGACATCTGCAATCGAGAATCATCAGTTTGAGTCGAGGCACATCAACCTCTTTTCAGAATAAAGCCATGCGGATACGGTAGGCCGATCGTCAAAGGACTATCCTACAGTATAGCTCAATTGCTGCTCGTAGAAAAATTAGTATACGGTAGCTCAATCGTTAACTGACTATTCTCCCGTACTTCTCAATTCAACTCTTCTACTGTATACCTCAACTGCTGCTCGCTCAACTCCTCCGAGTACTTGCTGAAGTTGACGGGCACCGGGAAGTCGTCGTCCTCCCCTGAGGTCATCGTGTACCGAATCTGAAAACTTGCATAACTCTCCTCATTTCAAGTGCTTTCTCGCACCGGCGACAGACCGCGCAAAGTATGGAAGGAAGAGGCCATTTTTATTGGGATGCGCTAAATAAACGATGAAACAGCCGGCTCTCTCAATTTCACATGACCGGCTAAAATCCTTGTAAATGGAGGAACGATGAGTCATTATTAGAAAATTTGTAAGGAATCACGAACCGGATCTTCTATTCGAATGAGTTTCAGAAAATATTCAAATAGGCGCAGGGATTGCTTGCAGTCTCTGTTCGAAAATTCCCGATCAATCACCAACCTGGTAGGTGACGTCGCCGAGGTTCTGCAGTGGCTGCCACACGAAGGAGGCGGCCTGCTCGGTCTCGACGACTAGACGGGGCTCGGCCACGGTGTATTCGCCTGAATGCATTGATTGATAAAAAAACGCCTGCCAAATGGTATGCTTGGTATTTTGAGGTTATATTCCTCATGTATTTGATAGATTAAACAGACACGGCTTGGCCACCGTGTCGTCGCCTGAACGAGTATTTCAATTGAGAAATGTTTTTTTTTTATTTCGCCAACGCTTTCATTTAATTCTAATAGGGAATCAATTGAGTTTCAGAATTTCTTCAAAAGTTCACGAAATTCGCTTGAATAGATGAATTCAACGTTAATATTTGTAAATAATTAATTATTCCACCTTGCACAAGCGTTGCGAACACGCCCCAGATCAGTTTCTGCTTGACGGGCCGAGCGAAGCGACCGGTTGTGGGGTTTGATACCTGCGATTAGCATTATGGATGGAATGGCTCGCTCAATTCGCCATACTCTCTCGTTTTACTGACGAAAAATAAGGCAAAATAAGAGATTTTTTCCCTCTCGCTGTTCATTTGACCCCGTGGCTTTGCTTCCAAGCAACTGTTTGACTTTCTGTTCGTAAGATGAATTTGTACGTCTCATTTCAGTATTATTATCTCTGCATTCATTGTCCACTCTTGATTGTCCCCTATCACCATTTCTATTAAAATTATATTTTTACCGAAATTAACTGTCTCTCTATTTTCGCACTCGGGCAGCGCTATGAGTACACAGCCGCTGATCGTTCGCTTTCAAATCGCCCAAATTACTCACCTGCTCGAGCCCAAACTGCCCAATGGTCACACACACTTGTAAGTTTGTTGTGCGTTTTTTTTCGCTTTAAAAGTAATATTTCCAAACGACGTGCTTTCTCGTCGGTAAGAAAAATTTTTTTTTTAAACGCTTGAATACTTATTTGTATTTTAAACTAAATTCGAATAATTAATTAAAGATTGACGATGTGTGTGCGAACACATGATGGGCGAGAGTTTACAGATCGATCTTTCATCGAGAAGGTAGCAAAGTGTTCTTCATTTGGACATTTTGACCTATGAATAACTTCATCTGATTTTTTTTTTTCGCTTTACAGGTTGAAATCCATCTAAACAATACACCCAATCAAATAATCAAGAATCCGCCGTTTATGGTTAGCTTCTTTGCATGATTTCGATGCCGCCCCCTCCATTTTCCGCTTCCTTTTTCATTGAAAATGTTGTTTTTTCAGTCATCGAGAACATCCCAGCCGAATTCAATATGGCATGACAACAAGGTTCACATATCCATTTGGCTGGAGGGAAAGGAGTACAAATTCGAATACGACCCCATATTCTCCATGGGTAATAATTTACATTTAATTTTAATATACGTTTTAAAATTTTCGTTGAATTCAATAGCGGAGTTGTTCAGATTTTCCTCATCGTGTAGAGCGTCGAAAATATGCAACTTGTTAGAAGCTGCTAGAATCGCCGCATAATATATTTTTTTGTGATTTTTGTAACCACACCGTAAAAAAAGAAAATGGTAAATATCTTTTCAGAAAAATCAGCATCGCACTTCGCTATAGCGACTTTTTACATCTCGGAAACCACACCGACCTTCCACGCTATAGCGACTAGGTAAGCAATATGAGCATTTCGAAAAAATCTGTTAATATTTTCAATCCGGCTAAGAATATCATCGCAGATTCCTCGCCTGCATTTCCACATTTAGTATTCATCCCATGTTCAGGTTCGGTTCGGACAGTGTGATACGCAGTGGGGAAACGAGATTTATTGGATTGCCCGGATTAGATCGCCCTTGCGTGCTCGACTCGCTAGATTTAGCTGCTCCGAGACAGAAGAAACGTCGAATCGACATGGACTTTGTATGAGTTTGTTTTAACAGCTTAACAGCATAAATTGGAAACAATTGCATCTTGAGATTCCATCTTATTCGATAAGGAAAAATTGCGGAAAACCGTTCGATTATATGTGTATTTTTTTCAGTTTGACCTTCTTGCGCTTCCGAATGAACTCATATCGCAAATCTTCTCACATCTTTCAATCGAAGATAGATTCAGAGCACGCGTAAACAAGAGACTGGATGAAATCGAGCTAAAGGCCAAGTATTACGTGCCGTTTCTTTACATTCATGAAGTTTGTTCGAATTTTCATTTTCTAGGATTTTTGTTGCATATTTTATTAAATTGTGGTCCTAAAAAATATTTTTAATATGTTGGTAATCAACAATTATTTAGCGTCATTGTCACAAAACGACCTAACACGCCTATCGTGAGATTATTTCCCATTCCACTCATAGTTGACCATTGACGGACTGATTGTGAGTGGGGGGAGGAGGGAGAAAGAGGCCGGGAAGAGGCTAGTGGTCTACCTGTCCCCTTCCCCCCCCCTTCCTTCCCCTTCCTCTCTCCCAGACAATCGATAGCTCGCTAACCAGCATATTGAGTTTGCTAAGCATTTGAAACGCACGATACTTGCAGGTGTCTGTCAATGATCCACTTGCGCTTTACAAGGGTTTCGGGTTAGTTTAATAATACCAAAACTGGGAAATTAATGTAAAATTCGTTGCAGTCATCAGGAAATCAAGTTTTTCGAGGAAAAATCGTATACGGCAGATTGCATCAAAAGAATCGCACTGAATGCGTCTATCGGATCCCTTAATCTTAATGTGTGTTTTTTTTAAAATAACCTCGAAAAGTGTTTTAAAGTATCGTTTCAGCTAACTGGATTCGATATTTTCCACCGAGATGTGTACACTTTGATCAAAGATATCAATATTAAGAGGATAGACATAATATTCCCGGTAAGTTTTAAAATATGGTTTTAG
The DNA here is from genome assembly GCA_900490705.1 of Pristionchus arcanus. Lineage (NCBI taxonomy): Eukaryota > Metazoa > Nematoda > Chromadorea > Rhabditida > Neodiplogasteridae > Pristionchus > Pristionchus arcanus. Next base: position 202,361 of record LS485264.1, read on the forward strand.
GGCCGTGTTTTTATCCTTACTTTACATATTTTTAACTTGATAGCCTCTCAGACAAGCGAGATAGCTGAGGCCATTATGGATGATTCATACTTCTTCCACTTTGCGGCAAACTGCGAGTCAGTCGCTTTTAATCCCTGCCCAAAAATTTCTTCCGATTTCCTATTTGGAGTATACACGGTAAGGGGCTAATAGATATATTCCCGGTATTTCTTCCCGGTCGAAGCAAATGGCTATAACTTTCCTTGTTGCAGGAAATGGTTGAGGGGTCAAGACTTAACTATTTGGAATTCGCGAACTATAAATACAAAAGCATGGTTAAATCTTTCTTCAAACTAGCTGGAATCGAGTACCGCCATGAGCGCTTCCACTCATCCCCAGGCTTTGAGGTGAATTCCGCAAAGTTTCCTTGTCAAATTTCAATATTCAATTACTTCACATTACGGTACTCCCCCCCCCAAAATATGAAATACAAGTCGAGTAGAACTATAAGAGGTATTGCAGATATACGGGTCAGATGAAGATGGAACTGTGTACATCTTCAATGGGCGTGTGCAATTCAATTTCGATAAGCATGCCTTCGAATCTGATGAGGAGTTTTATGTAACTATTACTCGCCACGAAACTCAAAAAAAGCTAGACGAAAATAAGGATGAGTATGGCAGAATTGTTTAAAAGTTATTGTGAATTTCGCAGCATTTCAATCGATAGACAAAATCCTTTTTCGTTTATTCTCATTTGTTTCGACTTTATTTTTATACTCTTTTTGTTGAAGAATCATTTCTTCATTATAAATAAGTTTGATGCACAGAGTACAGATCTTGAAAATTTAGTCCTGTTTTTGAAAGGCGGATAGCCTGAAAACTCTAACAATCATGCGTGGTTTTCCTTTAATTTTTTGTTACATTTCTTCAGAAAGATTCAAAAATGAAAGTGTTATTTGTGATATGTGCTTTATTTCCCACCTCATGCTCAGCCGTCGTCACGGAGATATTGTAGGCTGTGGACGGGCGCAGGTTGCGGATTGTGAACTCGGCAAACTGCAAGTGCAACGCTTGTCGATCAAGACTAGGGATGGCTTGGCAAGAAATGACTCTCCTCATTTCGCGTGCTCTCTCGCCTCTCTGACCGGTGAGAGAGCACGTGGAATGAAGAGACATTTCATCCCTAATGACAGCCAGATGAAATGTTTTTCACAAAACCACAAATGTGCTCTGCCATCACTTTTCCAAGGTACGCCCAAGCGATTTCAAAGTCGTTCGTATATCGATAGGTGGTAAACCCGGATGTTACTCTGGTTTCTCGTGACCAGTTGCTAACCAGTTGGGGTGGGCGGAGTCTGCGACAACCAGTTGCTAACCAGTGGTCTGACCAGTTGCTGACCAGTTGACTACTGACCAGTTGCTAGCAACTTGTCAGCAACTGGTTGGGTGGGTATTTGCCTACCCGTCATGACTAGCACGCGCCTTGCCTATAAGGGCATATTTTTCTCCCCTCGTCAAATTATGATCAGACGGCTCCCGAATGTGGATGTTGTCTTCTGCTTTCCCACCAGGGAAGGCCTTTTGGATGTGACTACCGTACATGAACATTCCATGCATGGATCAGTTACAGTATGGGGTTTACTCATACGATATCGATCAATAATACAGTATCCATCCGATTCGAAAGTGGGCGTGGCCTATCCCCCTGACCAGTTGCTGACAAGTGGCTGACCAGTTGCTAACCAGTATCCTGACCAGTTGTTTCCCTATCCGCCAGCAACTGGTCACCAACTGGTTAGCAACTGGTCACGAGAAACCAGAGTAGGCGATCTATACTGCACTCACTTTCATTTCTCTCAGATAGATTTATCTTATTGGAAAATTTTCCGGTGTTCCAATAAGCCGAACAAGGGGATTAACCGCACTCGCGACGAGAGAGTGTGAAGAATGAGGAGACTATTGGAAATCCATTAATGCTATTGGAAAATCATTTTCCAAAAAGAGAACTCTACTCTCAGACCATAAAATCTTTTGCTGAATGAAAGTCGGATCGAACTCACATTCCCATTCACTTCGGGCGCCGCTGTGTTCACTTGCTCCGAGTCCAGACCGTCCTCGATCAGCAGGGACTTGGCACGGATCTGACGCAAGTATATTTAAAAAGAGAGTCGCTAAAGTTAACAACTTCCATTATGAACCAACCACGCAACTCTGAAACGTCTCGAAAATCACTGAATAATTATTTCCTAAGAACCCAAAAAGTCCAGTCCGTCCTCGATCAGCAGAGATTTGGCACGGATCTGTACAAGGAATACAAGTAAACTCTCTACAAAGTGTGTACCCGACGAAGTGTGACGCGCTTGAGTGACAACAGACTGCGCTAAATATGCTTGCAGTTTCACGATGTGGATGAGGACTGGAAATCGGTGCTCATGGCCTAAGAGTCTAAGAATAGGACTGATTGAAAATGGGCCGTTCAAAAGCATTGTTCACTTGCTCCGAGTCCAGTCCGTCATCGAATACAAGAGCGAATCGTGAAACTGGATAAAAACAACGGAAAATATCCCCTGTTATTTTTTCATGGTTTCCCAGCAGAGTTTCCGTTTCTCCAATTTGTTTTTATTTTCTTAATTTCACATTGTGCTCACAAATGTTTCGTGCTGGCTATTTCTCATTCAAAGAGCACTCGCTGGAATTCATCAGCCATGCAGCGTTGATTACCAAAAAATATAAATGCTTCATTTCAAACTGTGGAGCGGGTACATACTTTTTTTAGCTATTCAAGCCATCGCCCTATTCAGGTATTCACAGTGTGTAAAAACAAAGATACTTTGTTTGTATTCACAGTTTGTAAAAAAAGATACTTTGTTTGTATTCACAGTGTGTTAAAAAAAGATACTTTGTTTGAAAGGTGCGCCCTACACCTCACAGCACACTTCATAGACTTTATCCCCATGCCCAGACCGGGATGGGGATAAAGTCTCAACCCATATTCTGCTATCGATGTTCTAAAACGGGATCGTCTGTTGCACTATACTCTAGATGAATGAATGACCTGTCAGTTTTTAATAGAGTTGTTTGCTCGAGTGACACTCGGCGAGCGCTCGCCACTCGCCGAGTTCATTTCTGATCCACTCGGACCGGTTGGATCACTCGCGAGTGAAAATCCACTCGCGAGTGTTTTTGTAGAATTCGAATCGAGCATTGATTAAATTGAAAACTCCATTGAATCCCCCATAGAATGGAGAGACCGGTCGCCTGATTTTGGAGAGGAGAGAAGGAATGAGAGAGAATTCATTTCACTCGGCGAGTGGATTTGACTCGCGAGTGCGAACAAAGGAATCCACTCGCGAGTGGATTTTCACTCGCGAGTGGATTTCTCATTTTTCACTCGCGAGTGCCGAGTTACTCGGAATAACAACTCTATTGGAGAATGACTTACCGTGCACTTGGCAGTCGGGTTGGTCATCCAGTGCAGTGGCCAGACCAGCACGATCGAATTGGGAGTGACGTCGTGTTGAGTGAGCACGACCTCGTCATCTGCAAGGCAATTATAATTAATAAATAAACAATAAATACAATAAATAAACAATAAATACAATAAATAAACAATAAATTGAGACTGACTAATGAAATATTCAAGGATGACTAAAGACAGACTGAACACAATTAAGTAACAAAAGTCTTGTGAAGGGGATTTTTTTAATTATGAAGAACCTTGCAACGTTGATACGGCGGTCCATGCAAGCTGTCCGTAGCCGAAGGAAGTGCCGGCCTGTAATAGAGTTTTATTATTATTTTGTTTTGCAATGGATAAATTATTATGCGCGCGCAAGCGAAAGCATACTTACCTGTATCGTAATATTGTACACTGTTCCAGGCGCTAGCTTACTCAACAGATACGAGTGCTTCGGGATCGCGATCGAAAAGGAGGCCTGAAATCAGTATTTTATTTCAATGAAAGATGATTTACGGTATCATTATTCAGTGAAGTGTGACATCAACTGTCACATGAAGGTGTGTCTAGTCAAGTTAGTCACGTGCGAATTCGATAGAGTAGAAATGCGAAAACACGTTAATCAGCGATACCTAAAGTTCGGACTACTAATCATAGTCTCTTCACTGAGAATGCCTTATCACTTCTATTTCTACTCTATTTCGAGTTTCATTAATCACTGATAGTACCTTCTTGATGAAAATACGCTGCGCCGGAATGAACTCGTAGACGTTCAGCTGGAATTTGTTTAGAATTCATATTTATTTTTATTTAATTAATTATTTTAAACAATTTAAAACTCACAAAATGCTGCGATATTAGTGCTGATGTAGTGCCTTGGACGATAAGTGGAATGGACCTGAAATGGATCAATAGTTGAGCATACGCTGTAGATTATTTATTGTATGGAAAGGAAACAAACGTGCACGATCGCTACTAATTCAGCATCGAGTTTATGGGTTACAATTGAAACTTATTCTGAGCGTAATACGATTTTATTTCACACACTATTATTTAGGATTTGGAGAAGAAAAGTCTATGCTTCATTTATAATTCGAATTTTCACTATTTTATCTTTTTATATATTAATTTGTTGTTTGGATGTCCGTGGATCAAATCGAAAATTTTTTGTGTTTCGAATTTACGAAAGTTCGACTGAAACTCAACTGAGCACGCAACAAAATTGTATTTGAACCGCGACCTACCACGACGTGCCTAATCGATTTTTCGTCACAAAAATGAAACAATGACTTACCACGACAGTTCAATCGTTGAGTTCGTCTTGTGAATGAGCGTGAGATCCTTGGGAGCAGCGAGCCAGTCGAGGGCTGAAAACAACTTGCATTTGTCCTTCCAAAAGACTTGTCTGCGTTTATAAAATGTTTGTTATGATGGTTGATTCGAAATCAGTATCGAAATCTTTTTTGAACGGTTTATGATCCACAACTTGCTGCCCAACTTCCCTCTCGCTTTTCAAAGAACGTTTATTACCAGCCAACGACGTGTGCAGTGTCTCGCTCGAGTACCAGATGCTTCTATCGTCATTGAAGGCCTCGATGCTCGCCCGGTAGGTGGTGTTGCCTGAAGAGAAGCAGAATGCTCCCGGTATCTCGGGAAACAGAAAGAAGAGCTGGTTTGGTGGTATTGTCTGAATTTTTAGTTAAAGTTAAAAGTTAAAGTTGCTTCCACAATCAAGGCGATTTTACAGTTGTCATGGGACAACCACGCCTGGTGGGGTACACAGGTAAGGCCCGGTACGAATTTTTAGTTGGGAACTTTTATTTTTTGTATTGATATTTTTATCAAAACAGCTTCCGAGCCAGCATTGAATTGATTCACCGTCGAGAGCTTATGGAAACCGAGTGAAACTCAACTGACAGTGAGCGTAAGACTCAAATTATTTCCAATTTTCCTATCAGGTGAAACAGGGCTAGAGAGTACGGGAAATGAGAGAGTTAGACGATGAAATGCTAAATTCACTCTCCATATTCTCTTTCCGGCCAAACAGAGCTAGAGAGCACGAGAAATTGAGAGAGTCAGACGTGAAAATAATATCAATTACAGATTCAGATCAGACGATGCAAGACATCACGAGGAACATAAACAAGTAATTACCCTCCAGATTCTCAAATGTATACGAGCGCGTGTGTGGTTTGACGAAGACCGAGTAGGTGGAGGCACCGGCGGAAGTCGAACCTGAACATGGAAAGCGGTTCTAAATAATATATTTTCGATAACTCTCCTCCTCTCCGGAAGCGTAGGCGAAGCAATGGGAAGAGTTTCCATTTTTTGCGAGTTTGCTGTGCACCTATCGATGCGAGCTACGCACTTGTTTATGCGAAAATTCGGAAACGATAACAAACCTGGCCTGATGGTGATCATCAATCGCTGTTTCGTCGTCTGATTGCCCACCAGCTCGGGCAGTTTCCACGCTACGGACGCCTGAATAGAGGAGTGATTTATCATCCTCACCATCCTGTATTTTTGCATACTCTTGCAACAATTGCCTGAAATTGTAAATAGATTGATTGGTTGAATATTGTAGTTGAAAATATGATCGAATTTCATCATTTCAATAGACAAATAAGAAGATTTTTTCAAAATTCTCTGAATTGGACGGGAAAGATCGAATTCTCAAAAGGAAAAAAGGTAAGCTAACCTTATCATTCTTCACCGAGATCACCTCCAATGAGGTGGGTTCATCATCGTAGATGGACGGTTCGGTCTCGTAATCTGTACGAAAAACCATATTTGCATTATCTACGTCACGCTATTCGACTCCAGGCAGTCTAATGGAAAAGTGAGCGAAATTGTGATAAAACAATGATGGTGCAAGCAAGAATATTTCGTAGCCATCCCTAGATTAAATAGTGGAATGCAAAAAAATATTTAAAATTTACCTTCAGCTCTTCCGATCGCAAATATCGTCAGACAGCAGACCAACAGCGGTATTCGCATGAACACTCGCTTGTGAATCGAAGAAAAGTTGGGGATCTGGAGATAATGAAGAATTCGGTTCTTCAATGTGAAATTAAGAGATGCACACTGAATTCTATTAATCTGGCATGCAAGCATAGACAGATAAACTGAAAAGCGAGCGAGCTAAGATTTAATCAATAGATCAATCACAATTTAGAACAGTGAACGGAAGCGGAATTGGTAGAAAAACGCAAAAATCGGTGAAAATGGACAAAAAGTATCTAGAAATATGAAAAAATCCAAATAATGAATTGATCAATCTAGTCGGCAAATTTAGAACAGTGAACGAGGGTGGAATTGGCTGAAAAACGAAATTAGGGTGGGGTTGCGGGGCGCGGTTTCCCTATCTTTTCCCTCTCTTTCACCCACAGATGGGATTGCTTTGATATCGACCGACCACTACTCACTCTCTTTCTCTCTTCATTAATTCTACCCCCGCTCTAAGGTCGACCGGAAATGATCACCAATGTTCTCGTGGCTCCTCATCTCGCCTGATCTCTCCCCTGTCAGAGATACGAGAGAGCAAGGCGATATGAGAGAGACAGATCATGGCAGAGATGCAGAGACGACGCTCCTCCTTTCCTTTGGTCTATAGTTTTTTCTGACTGACAAGAGATAGGGTGATGAGAAGAGGGAGGTGATCCACTCTGTGCAAAGAGAGTCAATCAAGATATTCTCGCTGCAACTGCAAGCACGAAGTGATTCATCAAGGGGATATTGAGAAGGGGGGATATTCGAATTTACAAGACCTAAGCGATGTAGCGCTAACAAGTAAGCAAAATGTGAAATCTGAAGAGAACCATCATTACTTTTGTATAGTATCGAATACGCAATTCACTTTCTAGTTTACTGATCAGTAAATAAGTAATCACTAGAGTTGTGTGGGCAAAGAGACAATCAAGATCTTCTCGCTGCAACTGCAAGCGCGAAGTGATTCATTGTATATGGATATTTGAAGCGGGATTTGACGAAATTCGAGGGCTGAGTTCGAAATTCGAGGAATAGGCTCTTCATTTCACTCACAATTCAGCCACTCTGAGATTTAGCAAGAAAAAAGATAAGCTAGGTCAGATTTATCTAAATTGAAACTGGGGTGATCTTCATTCTGCGTGCTGTCTAGCCACGGTAGCCGATTAGAGTTGAACGCGAAATTAAGTGACTATTAATCTCCCTTTGAAAAGGTAGACAAATCGTCTAGGCGAATGCGTAATTGAACCGTTTTTGCCGCACTTGGCAGAGAATTAGAACTCGCTAATCTAGCACGGTCTTTAGCAAGTCAATGAAATGATTCGAGGGAGAAATGTAATGTATTGGAGCCCCGGTGATGATAGAACAACTACGCAAACATGGCAAGATAAAGGGCAAAACAAAAGCTGAAGAAGAAAGCTGGGAAATTCGTCAACATCACAATTTGGGAGCCTCGATCCAGCCTGCATAAATATCAACACACAAAGGAACCAAGCTATAATTTAATTAGGAAAATTCATTTGTCAATAATCCAATCTCTCCCTCTCATTCTGCACATCTGCATCCCTGCCATTCGGTCTTCCCCTCTCCTCCTTCCCTCGCCATTTCTACGTCCCGCGCCCGCGCCGAGTGGTCGTCCCGCCACCCCGAGAAAAGAAGGAATGGAGAAGCTGGCGAAGGTGAGGCTCTTGACTAGAGTTTCGAAAACGAGCGAGTACTTGTCGAAAAATTGAAACGAGTACTCGTTTCCGAGCCTTTCGAGTACTCGTCTTGCTCGCCGAGTGGTCGTCGAATAGAAAACGAGTACTCGCCACTCGCGAGCGCGTGTGTTTCGCGAGTACTCGCCTCATTCCTCCTAATATTACGTTGCTCGTGCGGTGGGACCTCCGTTCTTCAAGTGAAACATATCCGCCAACTCAACTTTTCAATCAGAATCAAGCTCTCCCTAATCATTTCTCATTTCACCGACCGCGCGAGTACTCGTAACGAGCATAGAATGATGCTCGTCGAGAACGAGTACTCGTTTCCTCTCTCTAAACGAGTACTCGTTTTCGCGCAATCGCTCGTTTTCGAAGCTCTACTCTTGACCCGGTGTCTGTCGTAGTCCACAGCGTGTCAAAGAGGGGTCCTATAGTCCTAGTCCTAGTCCTATAGTCCTATAGTCCTATAGTCCTATAGTACTATAGTCCTATAGTACTATAGTCCTAAGGATTACTGTAACCCTTAGACCTACAGTAACCCTAAGGCTTATCGTAACTTCAAGATTACCGTAGAAATTATCCTTACTGTAGCCTAATCGCTAAGTGACCCGCTATCCTGCCGTCTCTTCAATTAGTAGTTTCTATCGCAGGCAATCCATTGATTCCATACCTACCGTAATCCCTTGATGATTCGCATCTACCTTAATGTTACCGTACCCCTACTTCAGGGCATCGAGATCGACCCGAACGACTGCGTGCGCTTCCACGGCTCGCCCAAAGATGTACGGTAGTCCATGTCGACGTATCAGTATCGATCGATAACTACAGTAAACTGACTCAATCAATATCTACCGTATTGCCTACCGCACCCCATCGTCGTTGCAGGAGACGGTTACGATGACGCTCAAGAACCGCACCGACCAGAAGCTTGCGTACAAGGTATACGGTAGCCTACCGTACCCTTACCCTGACACTAGATAATCGATACAGGCCTACCGTAATCAAATCGAACACAAATCCTAGCCGCTCCTAAACAAACAGAGGCATCTGTAATGAACAATTAAAAAAGTGATCGATTACCTACCGTACTCCTACCGTACCCTCAGATCAAGTGCACGTCGAACGATCTGTTCAAGATCCTCAAGCCGATCGATCTCATCGAACCGCGCACCTCCACCGAGATCTCCGTCACGTATCGGTAATACCGTAGACTACCGTAACCTGATGTTTCGATTGTATGCGATTATCGTGGACACAGATAGGTCGTCATACCGTAGCCTACCGTATACCACGATCGATACCGTAACGCTACCGTATCCTACCTTAACCTGAAGTGATTATTTGATACTGTAATTGTAATGTCTTAGTCCACAGCACCTCTCGAATGATAATCTGGCATTGTACCACTGTACCTCGCCCTGACCTACCGTATCCAACAGTAACCCTACCTGATTCAGGGCGGGCAAGGGCATGGCGGACGACCGTCATCACATGGGCGTCTACTTCATTCCCGCGCCCGAGGTACGGTAACTGGACTACCGTACTCCATGCACTACCGTAATCTACCGTAATCCGCAGCCGGCCAGTAGCACTGTTGAAAATTACACCATTTTTCAAATCTCCTTACAGTACCCGCTCCATTAGTGTGATTACCGTAATCTAGCATACTGTAGCTAATAAATTATCGATTGCAGGGCTGCACGGCGACGTCCGTGTGGGCCGAGCACTACGGCAAGGCCGTCGGCGAGTATCGAGTCAAGGTACGGTAGGGTACTGTAGGTCCCCTGTATTGAAGGCAGAGGTTACGGTAGCAACGGTAAAATTGTTGACTGAGATACGGTACTGTAGGTTACTGTAACTCGCATTATCGATTCCAGATCGTCGTTGAGCAATCGGGAGGATAAGAAGCTCCGCCCAATCCCTGGCTCCGCCCCCTCTCGGCCCCGCCCCCTTCCCGCTCATCAATTTCGCATCAATCATCTCTAGTACCGCCTTTCCCGCTCGAACTGTCGAGCACACGGGACAGCAGTCGAGTCGCCTTGCTCCAATAAAGAACTCTCTTGCGTGTTTGTTCGCTGCGCTCAAGAGAGCAAAGATCAAATTAGTTAGGCATGATTTCGCTGTAATAATTTGTGTTTCCGTGGTTCTCTTGCGATCGATTTGTGTGGTTCAACATGAATTGCCTCACATCTGTCACCAGTTATTTCGTAATGAAGGACGTTCAGGGTAATTATCCATCTCCTCCCATGACCTTGTCTGGAAATTCTCTCATTGAGAGAATTGGTTCCCTCACTGGTAGGAACCATAGGCTAATAACTGAGTGCATCATAACTTATATCTTGTAATCACATATGAATTACTGTCGAAGTGAAACATTATTGAAACATTCTCTCAATTGGTTCGCTGAAAAGGACTTCCTTTCTTCCTTGTTCGCGCAATCGCACACTCGTTCTGCAGTATTTCTATTTCAATTACAAATTTCGAAGTTGCCAAAGCGACGTTCGCTGAACGCCTTCATTTTCGCGTGCTCTCTCGTCTTTTTTGCGTCTGTCGACAAAGATCTTACTCATTTCCAGATGTCTACATAATCTCGACCGCGATTTTTTTTCGTCTAGCTTGACAACGTTTCCTGAAAATAACAAATTCGCCCACGATTGACCTTCTGTTCAACAACCTTCACGTCTACTCAAAGCTGCCGATTCACTCGCTTACAATCAGGAGACGGAAAGCAATACGTGGCATTCAAGTGAGTTCAGGAACTTTCTTGCATTATGAACAATTTTGCATCCAGTTTGAAGGGACAACTCACTAAAATCTTTGCATAAATCTATTTCCCAGGTACGAATATTGTGAAGAGAGGAATTGAGCATCTGCAACGTGATCTTCATCGACTCCTGCCATCCGATGGAGAAGATCACAGACATGAATAAAATTGTTGTTATTGAATAAAATAAATGAGTATACTTGGACCGTTGTTGCAATGCAATTTTCGACCGAGCCGAATAACATCAAATAAAGAACTATTCGAACAGATTAGTGTTATTCTATTCACTATTCCGAAAATATTGTTTTTGAATAAAGTTGATTGATCATCGCTCGTATAGTGAGATTATTTTCCATTCCTCTCGTAGCTGACCTTCTCTGGTTTCTCGTGACCAGTTGCTAACCAGTTGGTGACCAGTTGCTGGCGGATAGGGAAACAACTGGTCAGGATACTGGTTAGCAACTGGTCAGCCACTTGTCAGCAACTGGTCAGGGGGATAGGCCACGCCCACT
>LS485264.1:214856-288927 GCA_900490705.1 Pristionchus arcanus
TTCTCTGGTTTCTCCCACCCACTGGGTACCCATTAAAAGTGGGCGGAGTTTGAGCTACCCAGTGGGAAACCATTACCTCACCCACTGGGCACCCACTCCCATTTCACCCACTGGGTACCCATTACCCCACCCACTGACTACCCATTAGAGTGCCCGTGTGTACCCGGTGTCGCTAGCACGCACCTTGCCTATAAGGTCTATTTTTGAAGCAGCCCTCATCGGGCGGCCTCGGATTCGAGTGTTGCCCTACCTACGATCCAAAGTGGTCGTATTTTGGATGTGACTAACCACTCATGGTCTCACCACGTGTGGTTTGGTTACGGTATGGGTACAACTCATACACTTATCGATCAACAATGCCCATCTACAGTACTCTCCCACCCACTGGAAACCCACAACCTCACCCACTGGGTGCCCATAACGCCACCCACTGGGCACCCATAACCTCACCCACTGGGTACCCATAACGCCACCCACTGGGAACCCATAACCTCACCCACTGGGTACCCATAACGCCACCCACTGGAAACCCATAACCTCACCCACTGGTTTGCATGCGCGTCACCCAGTGGGTCAGTTAATGGGTACCCAGTGGGTGGGAGAAACCAGAGTCGGTCCTTGAATCACCAACTCGACCACAACTCCGCTGCCGCTATTTTCAATGTTTCCACGGTCCCGGTTGAGTATGGTGGAACAATGATCGCGTAACAATGAGGTGAATACTTTGCAATTTTTCTCGTTATAGTGCAGTTGATTGTGTTAATGACTGATGAGTGTGAGAAAATATAGCGAAAAATTATTCCGTAAATAGCATTTTACTTTCAGATTCAACTACCGACAACGAACTGGTCTTCAGAATCCTCCCTCTCCGTCCTGACGATCCTATGTTCTTATGATAAAGAAGCTCATTGAATAAACTTTTCTGACAGTTCGTCCGTCCTGTCACAGTGCATTATTATCGTGTGCTTCTTTATTCCATCTGTATGTGCGTGCAATCTACTCCCCTTCCTGCTCGTACTCTTCCTCAGCATCAACGATGTCCCATCACTTCTTCTTGGCTTCTCGCTTGTTCTCTGAATAATCGCAGCTGTCCTCCTTTCTCGAACCTTCCTCAATTACCTCACATATCCGCCACTAGTTATCTCGTCACAAAGAGCCATTCGTTCGGGACAATTATCCTTGGCGCTCGCCCTTTTCGAATTCTCTCCGCTCGGATAGATGAAAACTACTCCACTTCTTCCTTGCTTGCCGTGCCTATAACTGCAGTAGACGTAATGCTTGGCAAAATTCCATTTCAAAGTTCACGATTTGCGTGCACCTTTCTCACTCTTTTCGCGTTTTCTTTCTCATTTTTGTTCGTGGAACCGTATTAGGTTCGAAAGCGTAATTAATTTACAGATGCCTGCACCATCTCGACCGTTTTGATTCTTCATCTCTTTCAATTTTTCGTATATCTTCAATCCTGCCTATTGGCAAGCTCATCGAGCGCACCTTCCGCCCTTTCCTTTCCTTCAGAAGGCAACGACGACCGCTCGTGAGTATTGTGACTTTTTTGGCTAGTGAATTTTGATCAATGAATTAACAGGAGTCTTTAGTAGTGCAGTAACAGCTGGCCTTACCAGTGGGTCCCACCTAGCGTTGTCTTACGACTGTAAAATCGTTTGAAGAGGACTCACATTTACCTTTACCTATTGTGACGGATAAGTGAGCGTTAGGAAACGCAGAAATAGTTGGTAAAATAATTGTACCTTTCAGAGTCGAAGTCTGTGTAGGAAGATGGCGTGTCTCGACTTCTTCAATGCCTACCATCACTACTACCTGATGAGGACCGAGCAATAAATATCATGAATAAATTTATTTGAATATCTGGCTTTACTGATTTGTTTACAAACAGCGACAAATTGTCCGTACACTCAATCAAGCTGTCGATTGTGAGAGAGGAGTGTCGAGTCGGAAAATTGAGAATGACTCCAAACACTTTGTTGTTTTCTCTGTTCATGATAAATTTGTACAATATTTTCGCACAATCACTGAAATCAGCATCAGCCGATTGTTTTGGAATGGTTCCATACTTTTCACCAGCGATCTCGTCATAGCAGAGTGTTCAGGGCAATTATCTCGTCGCTCGTAAAAGGAAAACGAGCGGATTTCTCTGTGTCCGCCCACATCTCTCGTTCCGAAGAGACGCTACAACCATCATTCCTTCAACCTTTCCTGCTCTTCTTGTATTAACACTGTTCCCATTGTTCGCTGTTATTGTTTCAATTTTGACTCGCTAATTTTCAGATGCCTACACCATCTCATCTGATATCCATGCTCGCACAAATTCCTTCATTTATTCATCAACATCATTCAACGATATCAATCATGGGAACTGTATCTAGCAAAACTATCGATAAACGGAACAGCAATCGTTTTGGAGAGTGTCCCTGCTCTGGAATGCTAGTAAGTAATCCATCTCGTGTTATCTGTGAGGTTGTTTCTGAGTAGCCGTTGCAACTTGATCATTGATTATTTACTCGTTTTTCACCCTTTCGATTCATGCCTTTTCAGCGTCAAATGCGACAGCCAAAGACGCACAATTGCCACTTCGGCCTGGACTAATGGCGGTGTCATAATTTTATTGAAAAATAAAGATAAAGTTACTCAATGCTTCACTCGTCTAACCGTTTTTTTTACAATTTGATACCATCTAACTCGTGTCTTCATGTTGTTTTTACGGAACATTTTATTTTACCCTTCCTCTTCATGCCCCTCCTCTTCCTCATTTGCTAAAGATTTATTATTGTTTACATGATGTTATTACAATTTCACAATTCATTTATTCCCCCTTCCTCCCCATTCTCCTCCTCTACCTCATTGGCTATGGATTTACTTTTGTTTACATGATGTGATTGCAATTTCACAATCTGTTTTTTTTTTCATTATTATTATTTTTTCATTTCCCTCCTCATTCTCCTCCTCTCCCTCCGCGATGAGTGGTCGTCTGCTCTTCTTCGTGCTATTGCTCACGCTTTGCGGTATTTTAGTCTATTTTTATGGATGAACATCTAGTTTCTGATTGCCGTACTGAAATTATATGAGTCGAGCTTAGTTCGCAACTGTTTCCTACCAAAATCCATAAATATCGAAAGCATTGGCAGTATTTCAATGTTAAAACTTGCAAATACTTTCAAACGTTCGGTTTTCTCAAATGCATGTGGCTCCTGCTTTTTCTCGTTTCCAGTGATCGAAATAGAACATCACTCCCGCAATTTTACATCGTTATTAATCTTATCCATTCCCTTTTCATATCTGACCTCCTCGGAATCCTTCGAGTGCTGGATCCTCGACGGACTCATCTGTCCCATCCTCTGCTTTGTGAGTTTCTGGGAACTTCTTTGTCGTTTGGTCCGGTCTACGACCTCTCTGAATGTGAAGGGGTAGAAAATGAATGGTATGGTAGAGAATACTCTGCGAGAAAAGGCTGCGCCAAAATACAGTGAAGAACCGAGTTTTGGAAATATTGGCCTTGGAGCATTTCCTCTGATTCGCCAATCGATAAAGCAGTTAAAATGGTCAATGCTGCAATCACTTTTGATGGCTGAAAATCCTATTATCGCTGAAACACGTGGGGGAGACGAGTGAGGACTTGGATTGCAATTATCGTTCATTTCCTCCTAACCTCATCTCATTCAGAGTTACCTGACGCATCGTTGCTTCCACAACACGTGCTACTGCGTGTACCCGTACAGTTGTGAGCCAATTTATGATTTGTGTTAATTTATGAATGATCAAAAAATGATACCCCAAATATTTTGGCCGTATCGCAATGAACCAACCCTCTCTGGTTGCTCATGAACTCCATATTCAGAAACGACGGGATCTTGTGAAGAAACGAGCTAAATCCCCGTTCCCTGCAGCTCTCCGATCAGATAAACGTAGTTTCATGTGCATGTTTCGACGCTGAAATAATTGTTACTACATCAAGTCGTTATGTAGAGATTGGACCTTCCGTACACCATTGGTATTGAATAATCACTATCAATAATAGATAATCAATAATAGAATAATATCAGTGGTCTCCCGCAGGACGAAATTGCGATAATCAATTGGAAACCGTTTTACATCATCAAATCAGTGCTATCAAAAACGAATTTATCATACATAATTACAAGATGAGATGAGCATTTATCTTTGAGAGGGAGATTAGAGATCGTAACATGAGTCGCCGTCTTTTTATTTCGCACACTCTCTCGCTCTAACAGCTAGAGAGTGTGCAGAATGAAGAGACTACGGCTCGTATTTCGAGCTCTAGATAGTGAATAATACTAGGCAGATCAACTAAATCAATACCTGATTGAGAGGGGAGGTGGATTATGTTTGGATCTATTCAAAATAATTCGGAGTATCGACGCAAACAAGATTAGCAGAATAAGTATATGGAAACTATGTCTAGAGATCTCATTATGAAAAACTGTTAGATTCGCCTTATCTCAAGCCAGTCACAGAGGGCGAGACGACAGGGGATTTGAAAGAGCATAATTGGCAGATTTCTTAATTATGCCTGAACGCGAAGCAGACAACGTCGTTCTTACTCGTCTGGCAGTAGAAGTCGGACCGAGATGTGTAAGAGAAGTCCTGCAAATGTTATTCATTACATTTATTATACTTTTTTCTCAATCTGCGCACTCTCGAGCATGATCTATCTTGATTCTATTTTAGTCTTTTTTTTCATGACTTTTATTTTATTTGTCTGCGATTTTCGGTCTCCAGCGGTGTCACCACTAACCTCCTTGGAGCAGAAGACACTGAAGAACCCTCCAAACTGCTCCTCGGCTGCCTTCTGGATGACCCGCTTGGAGAGCGTGGGCGTGGAGGTGGTGGCCTGAAAAGAATTATCCATTCATGAATTATACAGTTTAGAAATGCTGCAGGTGTTCCTCAACTTAGTCGTTGTGACTGCATTTCACTCATTTGAATCTCTACTTATCCATTGTGCTTCTTGCGATACTGCAGTAGCACGCCAGGACGAGAGCGACTTATCTACCTTCAACATGGTCGTTCTCAGCTCCTCCGACGTGCATCTTCCATCCTTAGTAGGAGGAATGTCGACCTGCTTGCCCTCCGGGTCGAAGAGTTTCGCGGCGAACTGAAGGGTTGATCTCATGATCTTTGATCTTTGATCTCTACACTGATGTATCTTGAGAATATCAATATTCTACAAGTCTCTTTTCTTCTCTTTTCTCATTTTTCCTTTTTTTTCTCGTCTTTTGGTTAAAAAAAACTCTGGTCTTTCGTGATCACTGGTATACCTTCACCTCTGGTTTGGAAACTTCACTACCAGCGGTCTCGATAAACCAATGAAGGGAAAATGTAGAATAAGACAACTATTGATCTCACCTGTCGCTTGACCCTGTTCCTGCACGGACTGCGGCACTTGCCGCAGCAGTCGACGAAGGGGGGAAGGGGGCGAGGGCCGGGGATGGGCACCGGATGGGGAGGAAGGGCTGGAAAGATAGTTTTAGATGATGTGAAGCTGGAGGCATAGTAGAGAATGTACAGCTTATGAACAAAAAAAGCTTGTAATTCTGATGAAACTCTAAAGAAAGGCAAAAGTAGTGGGCACAGGGTGGGGAGGCTGAAATTGCCGACTCAATGGGAAAATCGAGAAAATATATTATCTGGATGTTACGAGGAAGCACGATAGCCGATTCAAATGTGTTTCATCATTCTCATATTTTCTATTCAAAAACAAAATAAGTCCTTCAATAAGTCCTCGCTAAATGACTTGCCCTTCACTCCCAAACACACCCATCCCGTTCTTCCACCTATCTATGTATTAGCGTCCGGACCGGGTCAAGAATGGTCTTCGATTTAGCGGTTATCAATCCAGGATTCATTTTTTCCATCGATTATCATACTCCTTAATAAAGAAGAGATGTCTCCCTGTGCGTGTATGTTTGTCCACTATTGCGAAAGTCACTTTGGCAGGTCACGAAACAGTAAACAAGGTCAAACGTGTTGAGCGCGCTCTCTATATTGCGAAATGGGTGGAGAGAGAATCGATCATAGGTGAACCCTGCCAGCCGAACAGCCCCGCCGAAGGCGGGGGCGAATATTCCAATAAGCGCGAATAATCCATCCCAGTATTGCTTGACTATTTTGGCGGTTGGAATGTGTTTCAGGAGTCTTATAGTTAGGGGCCACAAGCTCCGCCCACTTTGGTGTGACATGATTTCGCCAAAAAGCGAGAAAACAAAAGCACAAGCTTCATTTTCAACGAAATCTCTCGTTCGAAGTTGCTATGGATAGCTACTACCATCCCCTTTCGATTGAGCTTGGTCCCAGATTTGCATAATAACACTAATTATGTCAAATTTGCATTTAATCGAAAGGAATAGGTCGTTTTGGCATGTTCCAGTTTGAAAGTTCTTCTGGGACCAAACTTATTTTACTAATTCGAATATTTTAGGAATTTTAGAAAAAAATTAGATTTTTAGCATGCTTCCCCGGCTTGTGCTTTTTGCGCGGGGAGAGGCGAGCGAGAGGGCGGGGGGAGGGAGAGAGACACACGCTAATTAGGCTCCGCCCCTTTCCCTCTCGTCTCGCCTTTCCCCCCTCTCTCCCAGTGTGTTGCGCGCGCACTTTTCGGGCTCTAGCGCTGCTCAGAGACAAGATATTAACAAACGGCAAAAAGTATTATGTTATTGAACCCATGAGGACTAGTTTGGGCTAACTTTTGGCCCCTTAGTGTGAATTCGGCTTCCTCAGTTGTGGCCCCTACTTATAGTTTCGAATCGAGCCATTTCTTTTCAATAATCCATATTCATCCTATTCAAAAAATAATAATATGTCATATTTTAATCTCGAACCCCGTCCGTTCAGTTCTCGATCAATGTTTGTTCAAATCCTACCATATCCGCCCTGCGGCACAGCTCCTCCTCCTATTCTTGTGTAAGTCGGGCCGGGAATCGGCTGCGGCTGCGTCGGGTACGGGCCTGCAACTGATTGATGTCCCTCGGACTTCGTGGATCTTCGTGGATCCACACGCTATCATCTACTCAGCGCAATTCGACCACAAAATATCATCAGTCTAGGGCGTTCGTGAATGTGAAATAATAAAAATTCATATTAGAGCTTTATCGATACGATGTGCACCAGGGCTCGAGAAATTTAGATCAATACTCACCCGCGGGATACGGTCCGGCGGGTGCGGGTAGAGGAGCGGGCACTCCGCATGGAGCCAGGAGGAGTGGTTGCGGTCTGAATCATGGTCTTTGATCTCTGGTCTTTGATCTTTGCCCCACCTGTATCCTCCGTAGGGCGAGACGTAGGGTCGCTGGGGCACGTTGTGCGGGCCGAATGGATAGGGTCTGCGGAACAACTGTTATCGATATCCTGAGCTTCTGTATACTGTTTTCACAATTATCCATTGATTTTAGCTAACTTTCGAATTAAAATCAGTTCTCGATTTTACAATTATACCGTATACCTGACGTAGGGGCTGGTTGGCTGCGGCAGGGCGACCGGTCGCGGGGCCACAGCATAGGATCCAGCGGCGGTGCCATAGGACCCGGAGGCGGTGCCCAGTCCGTAGGTGCCAGAAGCCGATCCGGATCCGGAACCATAGGGCCCTACGGCCGAGGCCGGCGCGACCATGGTCTGGGTGCGGGTGGAGGAGGACGGCGAGAGGGTCGGGGAGACGGGCGATGATTTACTGCTGGAGGGGTACGGTCGGGAGGGTATGAGACTGGAAGATATAACTAAAGCTTCCGTAATGTTAGACACTGACTTGAGTGTAAAAGGTAAGGTAAAGGTCATCCCGTTAATCAAGGCACTTGCGTCCTGAGGGAGATCACTGCTAGGCCAGTGATTAGTACGACTTGAGTGTACAGTGCGATAATGTTGCAGCAACAAATCTACAGTTCTCTATGGTCCCGTACCGAAGGTTACTGTAGGATACTAAACTAGTCACTGAACACCGTAAATCGTTCACCTCATTCCTGCGGACTCGGCGAAGGGATCCTTATCACCGGCTGCAGTCTGTGTGAAGGAGGCAGGCAGGGGCTTCGATTGGGGAATGAATCCGGCTGAAATGTATTTATCGGGGACTGTGGAAAAATAATCTGCTTGCTCATTCCAAAATTTGATTGACAGATCATTTCGATCTCAAGTATGCTTCACTTGCTCAACTAAGTATAGCCGATGCGAACAGTTTCGCTGTGATCCTTGCGTTCGTTTGTTTAAAAATCTCTAAATGTTGATAGTCAGGAGTTAGGAAGTCAGGGGTTCCGATTGGGGAATACACCCGGCTAGAATGCAGATTGACATGTCGATTTGTCGGGGAAACGTTTTCGCTTTGTACAGTTGTTCCGATTTTGGACGAGTTTGATTGGAAAGTCACTGCGATTGTGAGTATGTTTCACATTATCTGCTTAACCTAGCCGACGCGAATTGGTTCGATACCACCTCAGCTTCATTTTCCAAAAAAAAACTTTTTTTTCGAAAGCATTGACCATTCGTCACTGCTCGTCAGAGAAAGCGAAGGTCAGAGAAAGCGAGAGAGCATGCGTAATCGAGAGAATCAGACGAAAAACTCACTCTTGCTGTCGGTTTCGGACACGAGATCTTTCGTGATCTTATATCATTCGGAATTTTAATTTTATTTTTCTCGATCCCACATCCTACCGTAATCTGGTGTACTCACTCTTGCTGTCACTGCTCGTGCTCTCTCTTACAAGGTCAGAGAACGGCGAGAGAGCACGCGTAATCGAGAGAATCAGACGAGAAACTCACTCTTGCTGTCGGTTTCGGACACAAGATCCTTCGTGATCGACGACGTCGACAGTAGTTCATCCTTCGTGGCCGTCGAGAGGAGCTCATCGTGCGAGAGGCCGAGCTCCGGCTTGTAGGGAGTGGGGCGGACGTTGCCTTGATGAATGCAATTGAAAACCATGCATTTTTACATTACACTAGCCGCCATAATTATATTACGCGTTTTTCGACCATAACTTCTTTCTAAGTGAATCAATCTTGTTGAAATTTTGGCTGTGGAAGTTTTTCGCGATTACAAACTTAATTTCTGGTCAATTTTCAAAAAATTCAAATCGGAAGCTAGGGCACTGAGAATCGCTACTTTATCAAAAAGTGCCATATTTCAAAAATGTGGTGAGCAAAACTCTAGTTTTAAAAATGACTAAATCAAAATATACTGTAGCGAAAGAACTATTTCGGCGCTACATAACCCACTTTTTAGTCAAGTGCATGGTCCATTTTTCGATTAGTTATAGCATGACAAAGTACGGTCACTTTTTGAACTTTTTCGACCGTAGCTCTATTTCTAGCTGAGCAATCATGTTCAAATTTGGCCAGTAACATCATCTAATGACCCCAAAACATTCCTGGAGATTTGGCATTGATAGGCCATCAATTCGCGAAATTAGTCATTTTCAGTATGTGTTTGGTGAAGAGCTGTAGCTCTCGAGTCGAATTTTTCCCGGTGTCCAAATTTCAGGTTTACATTCTCCTATACATGTACCAACTTTGGGTAAACTTTGGAGAATATGTTTCTCCATTTCACATAA
The DNA here is from genome assembly GCA_900490705.1 of Pristionchus arcanus. Taxonomy (NCBI): domain Eukaryota; kingdom Metazoa; phylum Nematoda; class Chromadorea; order Rhabditida; family Neodiplogasteridae; genus Pristionchus; species Pristionchus arcanus. Next base: position 224,423 of record LS485264.1, read on the forward strand.
CTGTGACACCTCAAATCTGACCATTTTCGCCAAAAAGCGACGTTTTTGGCCAAAAATAGCACTTTTTTGCCGTTTCACTGCAATTCAAAGACATGTAACTTCGCAACGCTTTCCAGATTGTTCGTCTAACTTCGCAGAAAGTTGGTACATGTATAGGAGAATGTAAACCTGAAATTTGGACACCGGGAAAAATTCGACTCGAGAGCTACCGCACTTCACCAAACACATACTGAAAATGACTAATTTCGCGAATTGATGGCCTATCAATGCCAAATCTCCAGGAATGTTTTGGGGTCATTAGATGATGTTACTGGCCAAATTTGAACATGATTGCTCAGCTAGAAATAGAGCTACGGTCGAAAAAGTTCAAAAAGTGACCGTACTTTGTCATGCTATAACTAATCGAAAAATGGACCATGCACTTGACTAAAAAGTGGGTTATGTAGCGCCGAAATAGTTCTTTCGCTACAGTATATTTTGATTTGTTTAAATTTTAAACTAGATTTTTGCTCACCACTTTTTTAAAATATGGAACTTTCTGAAAAAGTAGTGATTCCCAGTGCCCTAGCTTCCGATTTGAATTTTTTGAAAATTGACCAGAAATTAAGTTTGTAATCGCGTAAAACTTCCACAGCCAAAATTTCATCAAGATTGATTGACTTAGAAAGAAGTTATGGTCGAAAAACGCGATGTCATATAATTATGGCGGCTAGTGTACAATGAGTTGAAATGTCGAGGTTTCGAGATGGACTCTACTTCCTTTCACTTTCCTAACCTAATTTCGAATCTGTATTTTTTTCTCAAATAGAAAACTGACCAGGCGGTTGGAGCGGCTGCAGGAACAGGTTCGAGTTGGGGCTCTGAAATGTGAATTGTATTCCCTCAAAATTGGCTAGATTTATTCTGCTGCGAATGCTAAACAAAACCCGCCATTATCGCTACCTGAGGAGTGAATTTTCGAACATCCCTGGTTGCGAACACTGTTTCGAAAGTCCCTCAGCGGTTTAGTTCCCCTCCTTTTCCTCCCTTTCTAGTAACCTTGAGAAGAATGGGCTGCTTCAATCCAGAGCGATTCGTGTTTCAGATCTATTTGCCACAATCATTACGGCGGATTAACCAGAGGAGGAAACAACAGGGGAAGGTCACGGATTCGGATTGAGACAGATACTTTCACTCTCTTCGTTTTCCATACAATATCGCGCAGCCTAACCGGCGAGAGAGTGTGCGGAAAGGAGAGAGAGAGAGTAGCTAGAGCGATTAGTGGGATCAGACGGGCTTCAGTCCCTTTGAATCGCAACTCTCGGGGTCAAAAGGTAAATGTCGCCTGGAGATAATCCGAGGCAGCAGCTAACAAGTCATTGTGTGCCGGGAAATAGAGGCAAAGGTCAGTGCAAGGTTGTGAGGCTTGCGGCTTCGACAGGTTTAGGATATTGTTGGATTAGTTTTCTGTATGCCGATAATGCAGCACAGGTCTACGCAAGATATCCTAATTGCTTTCATTATCCCATGACGATAAAATTCGAATAGATACGGTAAATTCTGTACATTCCAGACAAAAGGATCAATCGATATCCGCTTACGGTATCCCTACACTTGCCGCTCTTACTGGCAAAGTTCCTCCCAATCGATCCTACAGTATCCTACCGTATCCGGTCGGAGCTTTCCCGTCAGGAGCTCCTCCTCGTCGCGGCCCTTGAACTCGTCGAAGATGTCCTGGAAATCGATTTATCGATTTTCAAAAGATCAAAGATCAAAGATCATCCAGGAAAGATCAAAGATCAATCGCTCACAGCCAGTTCATCAGTGGTCGTCTGTGCAGCGGCGACCGAGGTCGAGTGGTCGGTGGGAGTGGCTGAACATTGCGTCATCATTAGGTAATCAGAGTCCAGTTGCCCTTTCAGAGTGCACGAAAGGCTTCTCGTTTACAAATCTCGATTGCCTTCCCACGTGCCGATATTTTTTATTCGACTAGCCATTGAACCCGTCTGGCCCAATCAATCCCCGTATCACAAACACACTCATTGACAATCCCATTTCCACAAATCCAAATGTGGTGACTTCAGTCATTCTTTGCGTAACCTTCAGAGGTGAATCAAAGATGGTTTCCACTTCTGGCAAACATTCGAAAGAGCCTTTTTTTCTGCCCTATCACCTCTCTGACAAATCAGGCAAGCCTTGAATCCGTGACCTTCCAACGAATCGAAAGATTTATCCACTTCTGGCAAACATCCCATCCAGTCTGTCCACTTTCTTTTCGAAAATGCCTCAACTATTCTTTCCGTGACCTTCCGAGATGATCCAAAGATGGTTTTCACTTCTGGCAAACATCCGAACTGGTCCTTTTTACACGCGTTCTGCCCTATCAGCACGACCTTGGTTTGGCCTTCCTTCCCTCGGATTTTGTTTATCATGCCATCCTTCCGAATTGGCAAGCACATTCAAATGACTGGTCTCGGTTCTCCTCAAATCGCGAACTATCTCACGGCTCTGACCCTCGAGATACTCTAACGAAGGAAAATAAATGCGATACCATTCCTAATTCAGAGGGTGACTGGTCCCAGTTCGGATCTGTGTGGGCAATGCCGTGTGAATGATTAGTCAGATTTTTGAAGAGAGAGAGGAGAACAAATCGCGCAAGTCAAGGCCGCTCTCTCTTTGAACCATTGGTGAAACCTATTTGGTTTTTGCAATTTTTTAAAAGAATTGTTTGTCTGTTCATGCGCATTGGATCAAACAAAAGTCAAACAAACTTGGCACCGTAGCCACAATAACGAATCTAGACTACCGCAAATCATGAGACTACTGTTCCCTCATTACAAAGTGTCTGTTACTGGATACCGTATCATCTGACTACCGTAATCACTCACACTGGGTCGGATGCACGACGCTCGCGGGGGCAACGGGCAGGGGCACGGACGGCGGAGTTGCGTACGCGCCTGCAATATGGCATTCGTGAAAAAGGTCGAATTTCAAACGTCGTAACGAGCTCGTTACGAATGAAGAATTCGTCTCTTCATTCCTCTAGATTGCACAGCAATGGTGGATTTTTCATCCGAGAAATTCTATTCCGGAGTCGATTGATGACGCCGCGCTCACACGATTTGGATGAGTTTCAGACACTCCTCAAAGCTGTTGAGGATCGTGTAGCACTAATGCTACTGGGGTCTGCTTGTAATAACATTCAATAATACCCTCGAATAGTCATCTTACTTTGTATGCTACTGCCTAGTTGTTCCAAGGGAAGTGTTCTACTCTATTCGAGATCGATTATGCGTTTCCGAGAAAGAGCGATCCTGCCCCTTACCCTGCTATTATACCAAGTTGCGCAAACCATCGGGTCTGGATCGCACTACTATTCTCCTAATAATTGGGAGTCACGATCTGTCTCTCTCCGTTCGCCCGCTCTCTCGCGTTCTCTGACCGGCGAGAGATCGGGCGGATGAGAGAGGCGAGCCTGGTAATTGGTCTGAGTCCGCCGCGCCGCTCTCTATTGTATGTACGATTTCCGCAAGGGTGTGTTCGGCAAAAAAAAAGAAAGTAAGCGAGAGCGCGAAAGTACTATAGGCGAGAGCGATTGAACAGTCTTGGCAACATTTAGTCATCCCTGGAGTTATGGGTCTAACGATTGACACTATAGTGATATCAATGCAGGATTTCAGAATACGTATGACAGCGCCCAAAACACTAATAACCAAGTGTATGCAACACATCAACAGTAACGAAGACAAGCAAAGTAAGAGAAACAATATTTCAAAAAAATCACAACGAACCTCCATGCGGGACTTGGTATTGCCCTCCTGGTACCACCACCTGGTATGTCTGTCCGTAGGGCTGGGGCTGACCGTACCGCACGCCCTGGTAGCCGTAACCGCGCCATGGACTGCAACCGCCACCACCTGAAGGATACGGTAGGTTACTGTAGGATACGGTATCAGCCCTGCAGTGGACTACGGTAAGTTTCGCTAAGGGTACGATAGGATTACGGTAGGTTACGGTAGCATACAGTAGCATGAGTCTACAGTAAGGCATGGAAGAAGTTAGATTACGGTATCATCCTCAAGATTACGGTAGGATACGGTAGGTCGGGCAAAAAGTCGAGACAACTGATTTGCAGGTAAAGGAGTGCAAGATTACGTGATGATGCTGAGGTGGGTTGCGGGCCGAACACGTATGGCTGCTGGGGACACGGACCGTACGCTAGTACGGTAATCGGCACCACAAGTGCCAGAAGCAATGTCGGACACGGTACCATCCTCAAGATTACGGTGGGTTACGGTAGGTCGGTCGGGCAAAAAGTCGAGACAACTGATTTGCAGGTAAAGGAGTGCAAGATAACGTGATGATGCTGAGGTGGGTGTCGAGACTCCGCCCCTTTTTAAGCCCCGCCCCCTTTGCTTTCTGGGGACTAGTCTGTGCCCGGGTTCAGCACACAAATTGCTGCCTGCGGTTGGAGGTCAAATCGAGGAAGGAGGGGGCAAATCCCTTAAGTATTGTGACGCGAGTGTATAAATCGTGCGTGAATGTGTGTGTGTGAAATGGCAACTAGTGAACCGAATCAGGGGCCGAGGGGGTGTGAACTGAAGAATTGCGTAACCTCTACTGGTAATCGGCTCTGATGTGACGTAGGAAAGGCCGAGGGGGAAATATAACAGAATTATGATTCGAGAGGGGCGTGAAATGGGGAAAGCTTCTGTGATCGCTTGGGAAAATCGGATGACATTTAGCGAGCTCAAGAATGGCATGAAACATTAATCTCTCGTTGTCGGGTCGGAATTGCTATTGGGCGTCCATTTCACCGTCCTTTCGCATCTTCCATTTTCAAAGGCGCGAATCCCAGCGAGAATCGGTTGTGTTTCACGAAGTTTTCAAAACGTACGAGATTGTGGGTACGAAGATTTTTTGGGAGTTTTTTCATTGGAAATTACAAATATTTCGGTATCGAGACTAGGGCTGGCAAATGAAGAACTGGAAAAAGCGGTTTATCGACTGTGCTATGCTAATGAGCAGTGAAACTATAGGGAAGAGTTGTCTCAAAAGTTCCATAAACATGTTTAGAAAGTTTTAGGCGTGTTTGAAGCTCAATAAATGCAAACCTTCATATACTTTTCATGAAAAGAGCGTGATTTATTTATTTATTAGAATTTTGTATCAAAAGTATATGAAGGTTTGTATTTATCGGCTTGTAAAGATGGCCAAAACTTTCTAAACATGTTTATGGAACTTTTGAGACAACTCTTCCCTATAGTTTCACGGCTCATTAGCATAGCACAGTCGATAAACCGCTTTTTCCAGTTCTTCATTTGCCAGCCCTAATCGAGACATCTGCTGCTGCTTCTCAATTTTGCCTATCCTTATTCCTAAAATATCTCATTTCCAGGACTGAATAGGAGTTTTTTTTTCTCTGTAGAGTCATACGTTCACCCCAGGGTTGATAAATACGAGCATGCTCGACACTCGAGGCCTCGACCACGAAAACCAGCTATTTGACTCGACTTGACTCGGGGCTCGATCGAGCGGCTCGAGTGAGAGAGGGAAGGGTCGAGTCTAGCTCGAGCCTACGAGCGGCTCGTAGACTCGAGCCAGACTCGAGTCTAACTCGAGTCTGACTCGAGTCTGGAGAGAGGGGAAGGGAGGGGGAGAGAAAGGAATCGCCTCTCTCTCCCCTCCCTCCCCCTATGCAAATGGCCTACCCTCTTCCTCCAGACTCGAGTCAGACTCGAGTCTGGCTCGAGTCTGAGTCGAGTCTACGAGCCGCTCGTAGGCTCGAGCTAGACTCGACCCTTCCCTCTCTCACTCGAGCCGCTCGATCGAGCCTAGGCTTTTTTCGAGCCGCTCGACTACCTTGACTCGAGTCGAGTCCGTGACTCGAGGCCTCGACAGGCTCGACTCGAATTCAACAACCCTGGTTCACCCCCACCCCTCTCCCCAGTCTCTTCAGCTTTTTCGGCTGCGTTTCATGAATTCTTAAAAGCGTTCTGGGTTGCGGTTACTACGATACCTCCATGGCAAGTTCATTGTAGGAAACAAATTCCTAATATTTTTGCACTGACAGACATGTAGCTACTTCTCGACTTTCCTTATCCTTATTCCTAACTCTAATGTCACAATATCAGGTCTGAAAAGGAGGATCTTCTCTCTGTAGAGTCAAACACCCCCCCCCCACCTCTCTCCCCAGTCACTTCAGCATTCTCGGTTGCGTTTCACGGATTCTACAAATCTTTCTAGATCGTAGTTACGCCGATAACTTCGTGGTCTTTCTTTTAAAAAATCAAATATTCATGAAACGTTGCTTTTTTGCTGGCACACGGTCAAGTTCGCGTCCCTCCTTTAGTCCTTCTTGAGAATACTCCTTGGAATACAGCACTGTAATCGAGAGAAGATCATGAACTCCTTAACCCAGAATTAACCCTGACTCCAGAGACGTGAAGAACAAGAAGATGAACTCTCCATTCCCACTTGTTTCCGTTCAATGGCATCTCAGATAAAGAGTTATCAAGAACTGACAGGGGAACACTGGAGAAAATCAAGAATCTTCATCTAACCCGACCCCAATTCCCATCACTCTTCCTTTTCCAACGTCAACAAAACCAGACTGCAAGTACCAGACCACAGAAGGAAAACTGACGAGAAGGCCAAGAAGACTCGCCGAACATCCAATCCATTCACATCTTCCCTCCCCTCCCACATACTTCAACAAACCAATTAGCAATCAAATAGTCTTTATCTAGCGCGAGTATCGTACAGTGTTACATTAGCCTACAACATTTACAGAGTGTCAAAAGCATAAAACGTGAAAGATCACCGGGATAGGGTGGGGGTACGGTGTAGTGCGTGTACGGTAGGTCAATGTGGTGTGGTGCGGGTGCGGTTATTGTAGCCGCCCTTTACGCCTTGCACACGCAACGGCCGGCATTGCAGGGCAGTCCGAGGCACTTGGCACCGCCGTCCGCCGCGCACTCGGCCACGTTGCACAGATCGGACACCGCCTTGAGGAAGGGGAAGCCGTTCTTCTCAAGAGCCTGCAAATAGGAGATGAGTACGGTAGATACCGGTTCCTACGATATTCAACTACAGTATCCTACTACCACAACCTACCGTGCCCAAGGAAGAGTAGCCTAATGCACCCCGGCTGATTCAAGTTTCTAATCCCATGCTAGAGAAAACGTCCACCAAATCCTCCCGTATATCAGCCTCAATAACGTACGACTACCACAACCAACAGTATCCCACTACCAAATAATGTAGTATCAAACTAGTTACTCGGCTTCCTCAACCACGACCTAAGCTACCGTACCCCGACCCTCCAGGCTACCGTACCTCCCAGCATCTGTAAGTGTTGCTCTTGGTGTCTAATCCCATAACCCGGCTACCGTACCCGAAAAACAATGCCTTAAACCAAGCTACCGTACCTCCCAGCATCTGCAGGTGTTGCTCTTGGTGTCGCAGGCGCCCTTCAGACCGCCGCACGCCGTGTCGTCCTTGCACGACCAGAAGTTGATGCACGCGTTGCAGTTGCACTTGCCCACGAACGACCCGAGGCACAGGTTGCCTGCAATATAGAGAATGAAACTACAAACTACAATTATAGAAACACCCGATGTAGTATCCACTCAAACTACAAAAGCAGGTTGCCTGCACGGATTACGGTAATGAAATATCGAAACTGGAGCTACGGTACTAAACAAACTGCCGCCTACAGTACAGTCTAGTTTTTTTCCTACAGTCCAAGGATCCACTATCTAACTACAATGCACAGTAAACTATAAGCTGCATGAAACACCAACTTCGATGGTCGATAGTATTCCACAACAGTAAACCAACTGTCAACTGTCAAAAAATACAGTACCCATCAGCTACAGTACCCTCCACTCACCCTTGCCCTCTCCGCAGTCGGCGGTGCTGTTGCACATCTTCCAGGCGACGCACTTGGTCGAGTTGGCGGCGGGCGCGTCAGAGGCCAGAGGGGCGAGCGTCGTGGTGGGGCCGGAAGCGTCCACTGAAAAGAGACAAGGTGAGTTGTGGTACCACTGAGCAACCGGGACCAGCCACCCAAGAGAACTATCGTGTTTATAGAGAACAACCCATCAGAAAAGCAATCGTAACTAGGAGCCAGAACAAGCACCATCGACGGAAAAGAGAACCCTTTTCTAAAAAAGAACCATGCAGCTGTCATATCCCGGTACAAACTTTCATGCTCTTTAAACAGGTAGGCTGCCAGCTACCGTCAATCAAGCGGTATCAACAGTAACCAGGGTACCAGCAACCATACCAAAGAAGGGCGGCTGCCGTATTATCCACATGACCGGGAACCAACTACCATAGCCCGGTACCAGGTACCCGATACCATGCCCCCAGGATCCCCCACACCGTACCAGCAACATTTCGTGGCCTAGAGGGCAGGCCCCTGGTTCCAAACAACCGTAACCCGGGGTACCCCATACCGTACCTGCAGCAGCAGCTCCGGATCCCTCCAGCGGGGTCGTGGTGGCCTCAACGGCGGCTGCAGCGGGCGTAGTCTCGGCAGGGGCGGCGTCCTGGCAGAGGGCCACGGCAGCGAACAGCACGGCAACGACCACGCAGCGAGCGATCATTCTGCAATTAGAGGGGTTAGGATACGGTAGTCAAGGGGTATCGAGGGGTATTGGGGCAGGATCCTGCAGCGGCAAAAACAAGTATTGGGGCAGGATCCTAGGGGGTATCGGGACAGGATCCTAGGGGGCTAAACAGACCTGATAGTAGTGAAGGGTCGGCGAGTGAGTAGTAGGGGCGGCTTGAGCGGTGTCGCGGTGTGAGAGAGACTAGCCTTTTCCCCGAAATCGCCGTCCTTTTATACGCCCCGGGTAGATCGGTGGAAGCTTCTGGAAGCCGGCGAGAGAGCGTGCGAGAGGCGGAGAGTGCGCAGAGAGAGCATGGCCTGAGCGGAGAGTGGTGAGACGGTTAGAGAGCTTGATCTACCGCGAGTCTCACGCGGGAATCGATGGGAACGTGCGGTTTGGGACGTAAACAAGGTGTTTTTTGTGTCGGGGCGCTTCCCTTCCACCCTCCATTTCGAAATGTACCTTGCTAATGCTGCCCCGTGCCGTACCACGATGCCCAACTAACCCGTAACAGGGCCCAGGTTCCTTAAACGCGCTTGATATTCTAGGTGGCAAACGAGCGCGTAACGGATTCTATCGTTGCCCGAGTCATTTTACGCGGTTTTTTGTTTATTTTGCTCGCGTTTTGGTTCGTGGTTCTGCCCCGCTTTTTTCTATTTTGGCATATAATCGATGTACGATTATAAACGAACGTCGCTCGCGTACATTAATCTTGGCGTGGGCGTTGATCATGTATACATTGATTGAGAGTAAACTATAGATCTAGAGCGAAACGTGGTAATTTTGGCGCGTTATTCGGCTAGAAGTAGAGTATTACTATTGATTGTCGGCAATTTTGGCGTGGGCTTTGATTACGAGGCGATGTTTGTCTAGGAAAAAAAATGTTATCGAACAGAGACTCGGTTGATTAACGGCACTTTTGGCATCGCGGTTAATCGTGCCACGTAACAAGCATAGGAAAGAACGAATCTCGAATGTAATTAGTGCGAATCGTGCTGCGAAGCAGAACGTACGCCCTAAGCTGTCAAGAAGGCAGCGATTTTTGGTTAAAATGGCAGTAGCGATTGAGGACGGCCTTTTATTTACGTCATTTTTTTGGCAATACTGTTAATCGTGGCACGCTTTACGCATGCGGCGAAGCCAAACTCGTGAATTTGGGCATAAACCATAATATTGAACGAAAAACGTAAGGGAAGCGCTTGGTTCGAACCATGGTTCTATGTAAAAATGTCGATAACGAGCAACGGAGGTGATCGGTTCACGACATTTCGAATCAGGGTGGTTCCACGGCACGCAGTCAACGAACGGAACAACAGGAGACACGAAATTTCAAAAGGAAACGGACGAAAGGAACGAATTTACGCGGTTTGAAAAAAAGTGTATCAAGAACTTTCATTTGACCCGCTGAACCAAATTTGCTCCGATTGAACTCGTGCACTAAAACACGGCTGCGGTTTCTCTTATGATGGGCCCGGCTCTCACTTTTACGTGGATTTTCGTGCAGTTTTCTATGGTGTATTTTTCGCAATTTCTTTCCAATTATTTACGATAGCCGCTAATCGTGAGGACCGTGCAACGATCTCAACTTAGTCTCTTCCCCGATCCATGTGGCATCCATTCCCCTGACCTTGTTGTTCTCTACGGATGGAGTTGTTTTCGTCTTTCTCACCCCCGTTGATCCCCTCTGACCTTTCCCCCTGCACCCCTCTTCCTTCTCCTCTTCCTCATCCTCCCTTCCTTCCTCCCTTCCTTCCTCCCTCACTTCCTCCCTCACCCCTGGTACAGTTACACAATGCGCTCCGTGTCAACATCTGTACAGATGCAATGGACACCATTAGGCCCGAGTACCATTATAATCTGATACCGATATTCTGGTATCATTTTGGTACCATTCTTGGATTTTCTGGTACGATTCTGGTACCATTATTAGATATTCTGGTACGATTCTGGTACCATTCTTGGTTATTCTGGTACCATCCTTTGTGCATTTGCGCAACGATCAATCATGAAAGAAGTCTTTACTATACCAGTCAGTAATCACAATTCAACAGGACTGATGCGTGATGTAACTTGAAGTTGTGCGCTTTTGGTATGAACATAGCACCCGGGGAAATGAGAAGAAATAGGCATGGACAGGATGTGAGAAATGAAACACTGGGTTGATTGAGAAGTGGCTAAAGATCAAAGATCACATCATTGATGGATACGAATGTGACATGGAAAGAAGCGGAGAGGTAAGGGAAGTACTCGGTACAATTAGGCGGTGGAAAGTGTGGTCACCCAGAAAATAGGCAGCATAAAACATATTAATAACAATACAAGGCGATGGTTCCTTGAGGTACAATCAGCGTCATGTCTAGTCCGGCAGCCAGCTTCGAATGGAGAGATCAAAGATCAGTTAAGATCTAACGCTCCGAAGAGGGATCATTGCTAGGTCTGGCTGAATGCCGTTTGAAAGATCAAGGATCAAATCGTCAGCATTTTGCCAGGCCTAGCCATTCCGCTCGCAGGTGGCTATCGGACAGTTGGAGGCACTGATTGTAGTGTCATGGTTTGGGCAAGGTGGAAAGATCAAAGACCAAAGATCAGCATCGGGCGACCTCCCACTCCTCGGCGTCTTCCTGCAGGGTCTCAACGGCGAGGACGACGGGGCGGGCGCCGTCGCGTCGTTGCGTCATCTCTCCGTCGCGTCGTTGCGTCATCTCTCCGTTGGGTCGCGGCGTCGTCTCTCCATTCCGCGCACTCTCTCGTCGGTCAGACGGAACGAGAGAGCGTGCGGAACGAGGAGAGTACGGTAGACTGGAGGATGATGATAATGAAGAGGGCGCGTCGGAGGAATCTGCAGGGATTAAAGATTAGAGATCAAAGATCAGAAGGGTTCTGACTGGGTTTTTTATTGTACATCTCTTCTTCGACACAACGAATTTTAGTGACACCGCTATCTAAAGTGTTCAAGATGAAACATAACTGAACACTCGCGCCTCGGCATATTCCGACCAGATAATGAGCAACTAATCAATTTCTGCCGAAAAAAAAGGAAAATGCAAAAAAAAGGGATCAAAGATCAAAAAGATCTTTGATCCCTTAACAAATTCTAACGAACCCTGCAATCTAAAGTGTCAGCGGTGAAACATAACTTGCTCTTATCGTGTTTCGCTAGAAAATGACCAAAAATGATGAGCAGTAAAGACCAAAGATCAAAGATCACACTTACCCCCGGCGTACGCATGATTATCCCGTCCGCTCGTGTGCACGACGACGACCTCTTCCGGGCCGTCGATCGACGCCGTGGCTACCGTAATCCGCCTCGTTCGATTGGCCGTGGCGGGACGCGCCATCGTACTGTAGTCGGGCGGAGCGTCTGCACAGTATCGATTTTTGATGAATAGTCTGTCCCTTTCATTTCGTAATGGTGTCTCGTTTCTCTGGCAGAAGAAAAACAATTTTCATCGATTGCCCAGCGAATAAGATTGCGATTAGGTTTCAGCGAGTGCGCATAACAGTGCAGATATGTATCAACAACGTTTACACAGACGATTCTTTTGGAATAAAAAAATAATTGAAATACTGATATTTTTCAAAGATTACTCTATTCTATGATTTTTATTATCGAGACTGCGCTATTGAACCATCCCTTCTCCTGTCAGGTCATGAAACGTGTCCGATACTCGTGTCAACGTGTCAGATAGTTCTTTTGGTGATGACAGTGAGAAAGCAATCCCATCTCTACGGACAGTGATGAATAAACGGGGACTGTATCTGGGTGTTCTAACTTTTTTGCACACAAGGAGACACTGTGACAGCATTTCATCCGGTAAGGGATCGCTCACTTCTAATCGTAATCATACCGTACTCAAATCATGAATCTGACTGACCGTGCTCCGAGGGCGATTCGGATCCGTCACTGCTGGTTACGGTAGACGCGAGTGAGGACTGGATGGAGTAGCGGGGAGGAGTGCTGCCGCCCTCGAGCGACTCCTGCAGGGAACAGTGGGTTACGGTAGGGTACGGTAGAACATTGTCTTACTGTAGATCTATAGCTATGTGGTTACGGTAGGGGTTTTGTGTACAAGGTTACGGTAAGATGCGGGTGATAACTACCGTATTTTTCAAGCATTTTCTATCAGGAATACGGTAGTGAACGATAGGAAGGTACAGTCTCCGGGTAACGGTAAATAAAGTTTACCCTACCTCCTCTTTCGGTGTCCTAAATGGTATATTTTCCGGGAATACGGTAATCTAAGTGTGAGGAACTATAGTATCTCTTTCGATATATATGCTAGGGTTACGGTATCTAGTTTTAAAAATGTTGCCTACCTCTTCTTTCGCCCGCATCACATCTTCGTACTTGGGCGGCGCGGGGAAGAAGGCGTCTGGAATAAATATTTGGTTAAATTAATAGTATTTTCGAAGTCATTTTGTCAGTAATTTATATTCTTTTTTTAACCGGAAAAACTAAGAGCGAGCAATTCATTCTCTGTTCTCTAACTCTTGAGCTCGGGGTGAAACTTATCTCCCTTTTTCGTGCATTTCCTCATTTCGCGTGCGCAATCGTTGACAAATTAGTCTGCGAATTGTCTCATTTTCCATCTACCCATCTATCCCCAGACCGCTGATAACATGTTTCTTCTCATTCGCTCCCCAGGCCTCCTCCCCGCTAAACAATGCCCCGCAAGACTCAATGATGGCTGAGGGCTCGATTCCATCTGCTCTTTTTAGTCTCTATGACCTACGAGATCATCTACAAAGAAGCAACCATCCCATCACAGGACCCTCCTAGCAGCTGCTTTGGTAGACAAAGCCCCTGTCTCATTCATCTCTATCATCCTTCCTTCCTTCCATGTGCATCTCATTTTCAGCTACCGCATGAGTGAGGCAATGCCTAGCTCAAAGTCGAATAAATCAGAACGCATCACATCTTAGCAAGCACATGGTGTCAAGAGGGTGCCAGAATCAGCCCATAGCCCCTCTTTGATCCATCTGCTGTTTGGCGTGTGGTAATGATGCCTTTGAACGCCCAGAGATTGTGCCAAATGAAGAGACTCTCTGTCTAAATAATGAGGGAGGTGCTCCCGCAGGTGCCACTTTGCACTCCTCCTATTATCCTCTGAGATTCTGCCCAGTGGCCGTGGCGGAAGATGCTATGACACATTACGATTCGATTCATTTATTTGTTACATCAGGCATTATTGTTAGAATTCAAAAAAATCCCTGAAGAAATACCTACTTGTTCATTTTCTCGGGGCTCATTTCACTTTTGGAATCAAATAGGGTCATTGTTCCCCTCCATTCAGAGGGCACGAATAGACAGTAACTGGAATATATGCCAGCTGCTTTCGTTCTTCTCCCTTTCCCTGACTCTCCTCAATTTCCATGATCTCTTCCGGTCAGACGGGGGCGAGAGAGTGCAGGGAATGGGGAGTGTGAGACAGTTCTTCTCCCTTTCCCAGGGACTGCGAGCATCATTGATCACATGAGGAGTAGGCAAGGGGGATGATGCCGACAGATGTGAATGAGTGAGGGACAGTTCCCGCGTTAGGATCTGCCCTATCTGGACATGCGGAGTGACAAATCATAATCAATTAGAAGGACACAGTCCGGCAGACTGTAGACCGTTCTTACTCTTCCCTAATTCAAACAAAGATGGTGGTCTGTCTCTCAGAATGACAGATCAGGCGGAATGAACAGGCTCTTCATTTGAATGAAGGAGCCACATGACCTTCCCGCATCACCCGACTCTCAGAAACTGTTTGTTTCTTCTGCTCCGCTCCCCCAATTCAAAGATCTTACGCAATCAACAGACTACGGTCTGTTCAATGCATCATAGCCAGGTGCCGCAAAGTCCTTGCAATACTTCAAGGCTAGATCGAGATTGTACTCACTGAAGGATACTCTATAGCTGGCATTGAGCATCGCATCTCACATCTCTGTCGGTTGCGAATTACCTTGACCGTTTGCACTTTTTGCTCTCCGCACATATCTTTCCTTTTCCATCTCTTGGCGATTGAAGAACATGTCTAAACTTCACGCCATATCGCTTCTCTAACCATGAAAAGTTCGCACGACAAGACACTCCCACCCCATTCAAACTCCTTGCTTATCTGATCTACTCTCTACTATGGCTGATCTCTCTATTTAGACAGTTTTTATTTAAGAGTTCTTTCCAATTACTGTCTTATCTGATGCACATTTCTTTTCGCACTTCTCCCTTCCAATATCGTGATATTTCGCGTTCTGTCTCGTTACTCTAACACTAAGTATCTCGAAATCGCGCTGAGTTCCTTCCCCATACTTCTCTGATTTTGCGCGACTCTCCTCTAGAGGTTGTTACTCTCTAATTTCATGCGATCTCTCTGGTTTCTCGTGACTAGTAGTAAATTAGTTGGGGTGGGCGGAGTCTGAGCTGACTAGTAGTAAATTAATAGTCTGACTAGTTGCTGATCAGTTGGCTGCTGACTAGTTGTTAGCAAGTAGTCAGCAACTAGTTGGGAGGCTATTTGCCTACCCGTCGTGACTAGCACGCGCCTTGCCTATAAGGGCCTATTTTTCAGCCCCCTTCAGATCAGGGTCTGATCATCAGATGGCTCCCGAGTGTGGATGCCGTCGACTGCTATGCCCAACAGGGAAAGCCTTTTGAATGTGACTACCGTACATGGTCTTACCATGCATGGATCAGTTACAGTATGAGGATCACTCATACGGTATCAATCAATAATACAGTACCTATTCGTTTTCAAAAGTGGGCGGGGCCTATCCCCGACTACTAGTAAATTAGTGGCTGACTAGTTGTAAATTAGTTCCCTGACTAGTGATCTCCCTATCCGCCAGCAACTAGTCAGCATACTAATTTACAACTAGTCACGAGAAACCGGAGCTCTTCAAACTCTCTTCCACATCCACTAAACTGTCCTTCCTTCTCTCTTTCCGTCTCAGAGATACTGACAGACTCTCTCAAATCGCCACGCTCTATAGCCAGTGAGATTCCGACCATCTCATCTCCAACAGAGATACTCTCTTCATTCTTGCTGATCTCTGGTCGGTCAGACGAAGCGAGATAGTATGGGAATTGGAGAGATTTTAGAGGGAAGAGACCATCTCAGATGTGCTGAGAGTAACTGTTTTTGTTCGAGTCATCGCGTTTCATCACCCTTCCCTTCCTTTCTTCACATCTGTGTTCTTCCCCTCTCCTTTCCACGACACATGATGGCGTTTACAATAGGTCATCTGCTCTAATGTATTCATAGCTTCTGGCGCATTGTCTCTGTTTCATCACAAAACTTTGAAAAGCAATGAATGTTAAGTGTAAGATTTTATTTTCGCATCTTACAACTACCTCTGTTTTTACCTTACAAGATCTATTCATCACCTCCCTTCCCCTTTCTTCCCCTCTTCTTCACATCTGTGTTCTTCCCTTACCCTTCCCCAAAAACATCAGATGACACCTCTCCACTCATTCCCTCCTTTTGCCTCTCTTTACAATGTCTGCCCATTCAGCGCGAGTCTTTCCTCTGTAAGTGTAATAATGCTCCTTCTTTTGTTTTTTGCTCATCATACTCTTGTATCGAACCCCGATTATCCCTGTCGCTTCCGGTGCCATCATGGTACCCATCGGGCACCTCTGGGCCCAGTCCAATCCCAATGACCCGGGTTGAGATGAGAGGCGCCAGCAGGCTCGCGGTAAATACAGAGAGACAGGGGTTCTTATCGCGGTTATTATTACACTCTGATTTCACGCGCTGTGGGAGTTTTCGGGAGATTAGGGATATTTAGGTCTGTTGCGAGATGAGAAGGGACCCCAATTATAATGAGGGCTGACTGAGATTCGAATCGTCTGGACTTTGATATACCGCTTGATAATGCAACGTTTCACGGTCGCTGTGGGAGTCCAAGGGAGATTAGTGAGAGGTGAGGGCCTGTTGCGAAAGGAGATAATGAGGTTGACGCTATCGAGATCCGAATACTCATCTGGCCAACATGTCAGTGTCCAAGGATAATGAGGCTTGATGCGGAACCGTAGTGGGCATAATCGTTCTTGAGATTAGTATGCCCGCTCGTTGCGAGGAAGGCTAATGAGGTTGGGGACTGGAGCATGTTTCATGACCTTTTCTATTGTGGCGTGGCTATTGAGGGTACAACCGTTTTTGAGATTAGAGAAGAATCCACTGTCTAAGAGGCGAGATAATGGTGAGGTTGACTAGAGATGTGAGAACACTCTGATCAACCTGGAGATTATCGGGAATATGCCACTGTCTAGAGAGGATAATGACGGCCCGATCGAGATATCTATCACACAAGAACCTTGTCTTCCTGGAATACTAATCCGCTATGATTTTTATTGCTGTCGTACGAAAGTGAAATTAGAAAAAAGGCACAATAGTGATTATATGCAGTGGTTGAAACATACTTCAAAACATTTTTTTACTCATCCGTCTGACATTAGCTCTAAACGCGAACTTTGCATCGTATTCAGAGGCCCGTTCTTTCCTTGCCTGTCTTTGCATTCATCAGCCAGTCATCCCTCAATTCTCCCCTTTATCCCTCCACAAAGGTCATCGAATGGTGTTCTGCGCTTCACTATGGAAATTAGTCATTTTTGTGTATGAAGAGCAAGAAAACGCAAAGCAATTAGCATCGACCAACCACCTGTGATTATGAACAATACGTGAAACATAGATTCATTCCTTGTTCACTATGACTTTTGTGTCACTAACTGAAGGAAATGGCAAATTCATAGGCCTTTCTCTTCTCCATTCATCACCCTTTCCACCCTTCCATTCTCCGTTGTTCCTCCTCAAAGGTTATCCAATGGTGTTCAGCGCTTCACCTTGGAAATTAGTCATTTTTGTGTATGAACCGGAAACCAATCCTTTATTGAGTAGTTCCAACCACTTCTGATTTTAGACCACTATTGAAACATAGATGCCACTTTTCTCTAACACTATCTAAAGGAGGAGGCAGTGCATTCATTCATCACCCTTCCATTCTCCCGTTCCTCCACCAAAAGTCTCCCAATGGTGTTCAGCGCTTCTCCGTGATAACTAGATAGTAATATTTGTCGATATAGATGAACTATCGCACAGCAATTAGTGATTGAATGAGTGACTATCACTTGTGATTATAGACCGTGCGTGAAACATAGATTCATTCCCACTTCATTGTGTCTTCTTGTGTCACTAACTGAAGGAAATGGCATATTCAGAGGCCTTTCTCTTCTCCATTCATCACCCATCTATTCTTCCCTATTTCCCTCCTCAAATGTCATCTCCATTGGTGTATTCTCCCCGTGCTTCGGAATTTAATATTTTTTGTGTATACCATCAATATCGAAGGTCGATTACAAAAATGCATTCAATTCTGATTATAGATCATCATTGAAACATAGTTGCTACTTTCTTCTGACACTAACTAAAGGAGGAGACACAGAATTCACCCATTCCACCCTTCCATTCTCCCGTTTCCCCTTCCTCCCAAAGGTCGTCCAATGGCGTGTTCTCCTCCACTCATAGTTAGCGGCGGAAGAGCCCCGCTCGTCTCTCGGTCTCTTCATTCTCCATGCTCTCTCGCCTTCCCTGACCCCAAGACATCATGCAAGCCAGTCGCAGTTGATGGGTAGTTGCGATAACGAGTGAGGGGCTGTGCGCCTCATTTCACTCTGCCGAGGAAATCATTGTGTCGTAAAATCACTGGTTCTGCGCACTCATTGTTCACTAGACTACCATCCTGGTTCCAAATCGGGTCCCAGATCTCTGCATCCACAGTTGTTCTGGTCCAGTACCAGAGTACTCTCGGGGCCGGGGGCGTTGCGCAAGGACAGAGATCTCGTTTCACTGACAATGAGCAGTCGATCTAGATAGATACCACCTGTTAGACTACTCCCTGGCGCTCGAATGAACCATTTATCGAAGGAGATATCTGATAGGGACGTTCCATCGTAGATATTTGAATTATTTCCATATGAACAGTGTCTTCAAGCGAGAACATCGAAAGATCAAAGTCCATGATCTAGTGACCTACCCTTTGCATTCGAGCACCTTCGATATTCTTGAGCTGTATGCAAATCGCCCTAACCCCCTCCCCCCTCTCTTCCTCAGAGATCATTTTACAACCCGCTGGCATATGACAGTCTCCTCTGACTCCTCCCTTCTTCCCATCCTTCCGTCTTCCCTTCTCTCTTCGGAGGCGCATTCTTTTATGTTTACAACCTGTTAAATCATCGCATTCTTCCCGTCTGCGATTTTCCTTTACCTCTTCTCACTTCGGAGGTGCGAAATTCTCACTAGAGTTTACGACCGCTAGAGTTCACAAGAACGGACGCTCTTGGGAAGCGAGTTTCTAGTCTGATCACACCTTTCCATTCACTCTATTCGGGACTAGGTCGGATGAGAACTATTTCGCTATGTGTTCTCTGATATAACAGTTTTATAACGTAAAGTTCTCATCCGACATAGCGAGGTTCCCCTTTACTATCAGGCTCTCACTGAATTTTCAACATCTGTTTTCAATGTTCGTCCTTCCATCCAAAGTGTTCTCTCAGTTTTCTCATCCCTTCACACCACCCTCCCTTCGTTCATCTTCCCACCTCCCCCTTCCTTTGTTCCTTCCTCCTATCCTAATCCCTCCCCCCCCCCTCCCCTGCCTCTCATTTTCACCCTCTCCCTCCTAATTGAGTGGCGGACATCCCGGCACACATTTATGCATTGCCCGAGTATCTCACTTCCCACTCTTACCCTCTAACAGGCGAGAGAGCGTGGGAAATGGACAGACCGAGCCAGATCCCCTTTCTTCTTCCACACTCAATTGACCTTGTTTGCATATCTGCTCATATCGCATGAGCCATTCCAGACCCTCCTCATTCCGTAGGCAAATGCAATCGATGATCCACTCGATTATCGAGATTCGGCCAGATTTCTTCATCTTTCTACGGATTCACTAATCCCCGCATTTGCGTATCAGATATTTCCTCCTGACACCGTAGAACAAAGGAATCTCTCAATCTGCATTTTGGAGCAGTCAAATGCAATTATCCACTGGGCGTTCAGGAGGTTCATTCTGAACTCGTCACTCTTTGTGTACTGTGCTCTTCATTCGCTCTCCTCTACACCATCAAGGATATTGATTGATCTAGTTCCTATCCTCAGACTTTTCCTGGGGGTAGATCAAAGATCACTCATGATTCTTATACCGATTCGAGTTTAATTTCACCATTTTTAGTCGTTCCAGAAAGTCATAAGAAACTAGTGATCTACCCATTCCCATGTGTTGATCTATCGCCCCTTTTCTCTGTTCACTCTAAATTACTTGCTAGAGTGGGAGGAGGAGGTGTACCCTTTCTTCTCACTCCTCTTATTCCCCCCTGACCCTAGTCATTACGTAATTGCGTTTGCGCATTCAGCCTCTGTTGCGCTCTTGCTAGATACATTCAGGCTCGCGCTGACTCTTCATATTTCATGTCTCAATTTGCCTCTCCGGTGACTTTTTTCTTTCATTTTATTCACTAATTCCCTTCGGATCCCAGCTCGGGCGGTTGCTGATCGTTATTCAATCGTCTCTCTGTCGCTTTCGGATTCAAAACGCTGATGTTACTCTATCGAATCAGAACCTTGACACCCTCCCTCTCCGTACCTCATTACTAGTCCTCTATATCTTATCAGATTACGACTACAGATTGCAATCTATCACTTTCCATCCCCCATTCACCCCTACCCCTGCCAGGAGGCACCGCCTTTCAGTCGCTGTCATTGACTCCTTGATTCCCTCTGGAGGAACCCAGAACGAAGCCCCGCCCCCTTTATCGCACTTACTTCAATGCGTCATTAGCAGCGACTTCTCAGGCATCCAACATTTCGATGACCAAATATTGTACCCAGCCCCAGCTCAGATCGGATTACGGTTGTAAACTGCTCTGACCACCTTATGATCTACCGTGATTACTAGCAGAAAAAATGGTACATCCTTCCGATTCCCTTCCAGTCATTTGCCAGTTGGTGGTTCAACCTTGCGAACTCCCCTTACCCCCCCCCCCCCCAATCATTATCATGATCTACCATTCCTTCCCACTCAATCCATCTGTGCCCTTCCACCCTCCGTCTCTCCACTAATGTCCCAGTCTCTTCACTCCTATTCATCTCTCCTTTTTACTCATCTTCCTTCCTTCTTCTCCTCCCTCAATTGCCCATCTGCACAGTCCTTTTGCCTCCTCTTCCATTCACTCTTTCCATTCCCGGGGTAGATCAAAGAAGTCTCTAACCCGGCAGTTTGAATTTTTCCCTCTTGCCATTGCAGAATTTCTGGTTAGTAGTTGCGAGTTACAGTACCTTATTCTTTTCTGAATAGACTATTCACTTTTCGGCTCGAGTTGTTTGAATTCAGTCTCTTCCCTCTGCAGAAGTTTTGCTTCCTAGTTACTGGTTACAGCATCATAATTGGCATTTTCATCTTCTTTTTTTCACTCTTTGCACATCTGCGCAACCATTTTCTCTTCTTTTCTGAATAGGTTATTCACTCGCTTGCCCCATTCCCGGGCTAGATCAAAGAAGTCTCTCCTGTTTACCCAGTCCGATCTCTCATCCGGGGCCGAGTTTGAATCCGACGCCATGTGCCTACACACATGAACTGCCTTCCTACCCAGTTGTTTGTTCAGGATATTGTGCCATACCGTAGCACCTTCATACCTTGGATCTACCCCTGCCCTCTAGGCATCACCTACTTTCTTGGTGCAGGGCTAGCGTATGATACCGTATCCCAACTAGATCGTAGACTTACGCCCTCGAGGCTCCTGGATACGATATGATACCGTACCACCTGATATGATACCATCTGTTCTCGCGTAGGTCATTTCATCCATTATGTAACCATACCCAGCACTTCTGTTGTCTCTACCACTCCCCAATAGGTGTAATGCCCTTCCTCGCCCCCTCTCACTCTTATCCGCGCAACTCCCATTATCCCCTGCCAGACTGTCTCTTTGGAGTGCGATGAGGAGGAGGAGAGGGAGGGAGAGGCCCCACAAGGGGGTCTCCCCCCAGTCTCTTGTCTCTCCCTTGTCTCATCCCACTCCATCACTCACTACCTTCTGCTGTGTGGCGTAAGGGGAGGGAAGGACTATCCCTGCCCCTCATTTGGAAACCCTATCGGATCGGTTGATCGGACCTCGGACCTCGTGAGATTCTCAGACCTGCACATTGGTTCCACAATGGTCATTCCCTCATTTGCTTCCCTTCACTCACATTTCTCTCCTATTATTTTTGATCTTTGATCTTTCTTCCTCCTCATCTCATCTCAGTGCGTGATTCCCCGAACTTCCACCCCATCATTGATGCCCTACCCTGTCTATCGGCAGTATTTGCTTTGACTATTTACACTCCCTTCCACCTAAAAGAATGCCCTCTGGTCAGTCCACCCAGGCTCACTTCGGATCCCCCATTTATCACCTTTTATTGCGCGATTGTCTCGCACTTCCACCCCATATGTTTCATAGACTCTTCTTCAGTCATTAGAGCTCGCTCGTGCTAGTTCAGCTCCCATCAATCTTTCAAAAAAAATCATAATTCATCTGGTACTTGGTCTGAGTTCATCCCTCATTTTCGTGCTCTTGATCTCTTTTCATCATGAACTTATCTCCTTTCTACTCGCATCTTTTGAACTAATCACTGATCTATTCAGAAATGATATCGTATTCTCAACTTCATCAATGTCCTAATCTTCGCGTTTTTTTCACTGACATCAAATCTGCGCAAGTTTTATCCAATTCGCGTTGATTATCTTATCTCCACGTAGATACTCCAGTTCAATTCCGTACTCGTATCTCTCACACATCTTATCCTTCCCTTGTTATTGCATTCCAGTTATGTTTCGTCGCTCTTATTCATTGATTCGCGGTGAATTTCTCTAGTCTCTCCACGTTATCAATCAACTTGCGTAAAACACCTCATTCCTCTCATATTTACCATCGTTCCATTGACTCTCTAGTTCGTCCTTATTCATCCCTAATCCCTCTCCCATTGCAGCCATGTCCATCTCTCCCTCTCTCCTCTCCTCCACTCGCAAGCAGCGCAGCTCCGCCTGCCGTGTGCTCTTCCCTGAGGCTGTTGCCAAGGTACGGTAGTCTGGTTCCGGGGTACGGTTGTCTGGTGCATGGGGTATGGTAGCATGGCATGGTAGTCTGGTACCGTAGTCTGGTACAGAACCCGGTACCGTAGTCTAGTATTGCGATCTGAGATGGTAGTCTGGTACCATCGGCCGGTACCATATCCTGGCACCATGGAACCATGAACCCATTCCAGGCCGGTCCGCCGTCTCCCTCCTCCGTCGAGATGCGCCTACGGCCGCAGCTGATGCCGCGCAAGCGACCCGCCTCCGCCCCGCTCGGACCCATCGAGGTTGGTACCACTTTCTCTACCCTCAAGTCAATACCCAATTCGCCGAGAAAGGTCAATTGTTTGAACTCCCCTCTGGCACCATTCCGGGCCCACTTCTGGTCCTAGATTCACTTTCCCATCCTCACACAATCCTCTCGGTTCCGAACCCCCTGGCGCGGCTATTTGCCACACACACTTCTGCTTGCTCCTTTTGCACTAGAGCCACTCTCCTCGAATCGCACGCTCTCTCGTCGGTCAGACAGAATCCAACCCACCAGGTGCAATCCCATCTCTCAGCCTTTTGATGTCGCCTGTCCCTGCCTTAATCCTCATCCCTGGAAAAGACAGTCCTTCTGTTACATCTCTTGTCTAATAGCGATTAGCAAGCGAGATATGCTAATCTTGGGGGTAATTAAGACGCTCATTATACTTGCAATGTCTAACTACGACGTTTGACTTGTTTCTCTGATAGCTACGATACTCCCTATAAGGCTATTAAAATGTTATAATATTAATTAAAATACTCATTTCAGACGCCCGTGCGCGTGCCCGACGAGCCGCAGCTGCCATCCACCTCGCAGCAGCAGCCGCTGCAGCTGCAGCAGGAGCAGGCCCCGACCCCTTTGCCGCAGCCGCACGACCCCCTGCCGTCGTTCTCCTCCTCCTTCACCTCGCTGCTCTACAACCCGGTCGCCGCGTGGCAGCCGGCTTGGGCGCAGCCACTGTACGTCCAGACGGACTACTCCTACTTCCCGGCTGCTCCCTACTTCCCGGTCCCGACCGCCGGCTACGCTCCGGTCCTGTGCATCGACGGCTATCCCCCGGCCCCGGTCCCGGTCTCAGCCTCCTGCTTTTACACCCCGGAACCCTACGGCCCGCCCCTAGCAAAGAGAGGCTGCTTCTAGGCCCCGCCCCTTTTGATCTTTGATCTTTGATCTCCCTCCCCCTCTTGTTACCGTAATCTTGCGCTGTTATGAACACACGGGTAGTTCACGTACCCGAGTATCTCAACCACCCCTCATACCGTAATCTAACATTGTTGATCTTTGATCTTTGCTTTCCTCCCCATCACTCAGTCTTTCAATGCGTATTCCTCTGTTGTTAGCCACTCTTCGTTCAAATGCGCCCTCGTTACTGGTAGTCGATAATAAAGACAATTATAATAAGCGAAAGTTCGTGCTAAATGTATCTTCACATTTTGATCATCACAGAAGCTACGGTAATCCAATTCATCCGAATCGCAGACTGAGTTTTTTTAAGAAAGTACTGTTTGACAAAGAAAGGCGGTAGTTATACAGAAAGGAAGCTATTAGCAACAGTTGACTCGCACTCTCCTGAATCCTCACTATCTCTCGTAGATCAGAGAATGCGAGAGATCAAGGGAAATTGAGAGAGTGACTACCACCCCACCTACCGTAATCTCACGTTGTTGATCTTTGATCTTTGCTCGTCCTCCCCCTCACTCAGTCTTTCAATGCGATACCTTTCACCAAACATACACGCATACAGAATATAGAAAGGTCAGAGGCACACACTAAAGCCCTTTTGCGAATTAGGATGGCCTAATGGCAACTGCATTACTTTGAATTTCATCCCCTTGTTTTGATCGTCAAAACAATAACATCAAAACATCAAAGCGTCAAAACACGAACCAATCATGGGCGGGATGCCGGAGTTGGCTGCGAACGCCTGCTGACTTCGCTGGAACCAGTGCTGCTGCGAGTTTTCCGAGCTTAGCGCTGCAAAATGTTTGCATTCGTGAGCGTCCACACAAAATGTCACGAGTTTCGATCAGCTGCTAAACATAGGAATATAGCCTACAGCTTGCTAAAAGCTCTAGGGTGATCGATACCGAAACATGAACTGTAAATCTACCGGAACCATCAGGCTGATGACTTGAGCTACCGTAATCCAAAGCATTCGAATCGCAAACTGGAAATACCGTAACCTACCGTAATCCAAACTCTACAGTAATTTAGAGAGTAATCGCAAACTGACAATCGCCTCGGCCTTCCCTCGCATTTCGATGTGACGAACAATTCCTGCACATGATCTTCGCAAAGCAGATGAGGATGGCGATGCCTGAACTTGCTGCGGTTAGCGGGAGCTACTTTCTGATTTTAGCGACGACTTTCTGGTTTTAGCAGTAGCTTCCGCTGGTTATTGGCCTTTGGTTTTATCACAATTCTAGAAAAATTTTAGAGTTCCGCTGATCGCCGGTTAGTTCCGGTCCGAGACTTTCCGGTTTTAGCAACGATAGCTTACCGATGCAGATTGGCGTGGCGAACGTGACCCACTCGGGCTCTCGGTGTGAAGATTGCTAAAATATTAGATTTTGGAATGATATTAAACATCTAAATCGTCTTCATTCCTTTCCGCATTTCACATAGAGTACAGGAAAAATGAGTTTCACAATTTTCACAAAATTGTCGAATGCGCATCGCATTCAATTAGCATCGCGAGTACAATTGTCCAAAAAAATAAATGAATAAACCTTTTGCAAATGGCTAAGATGAGGTCGGCCCATTAGAATAAGGGCTTCTAGCGAGAATACAATCGACAACAAGACAGACTACTGGAACTTCTCGGGGAAGAAAGAGGCTTATTGAGATGAGTTTCACAGTTTACATAAAATTGCAGATTTCGCATCTCGAGCAATTTCTGTTTCTTTCGTTGTTTGAAAAAATATTTTTAAAAATTAACCTTTTGCGAATGGCTCAGGTGTGGGCGGCCCATAAGTGCTTCGCGTGGGCTTACAGACAGGAAGAGTACTAGGTTGACAATACTACTACGACGAACTACGCCGGATCAGGCAGGCACAGGGCGAGACTAATAGTGTTGCTTCTTGCTGCAGAGAGCGGGCTTCGCTGCTAACTCATTCATCTCCCTTCCCTTCTCTGCCTCTCTCCATTCCGCCTGCTCTCTCGCTTTCTCTAACATGCCAGAGGGGATAGTGAATGAGGAGATCCCTGCTCCATGACTTCGCAAGAAACGATCTCTTCGTTTCGCCTAATCTCTCGTAAGTCAGAGAAACGAGAGATCATGTGAAATGAGGAGAGTCATTGGCCGCCCCTCCTCCCTCTTCTCCGGAATTGTTCATGAGACTGTACTTATCGCGAGCGCGCGAAAGGGCGGAAGGATTCCACACTGCTCTTTTCTCACTAACTCCTTCTCTGACTCTTCGCATGCTCTCTACCAGTAATACAACTACCACAGCACCCTCGATCCTTCTAACTCTCTGCCTTTCCCACAGCCTCTAATTTGCTCTGTTCTTCACGGCGATCCATGCTCTCGTCTCTCCATTATACACGATATCTTGTTCGTCAGAGAAGCAAAAGAACATGGATAGTTGAGAGAGAGAGAGGACGACGGGAGCATTCTGGATAACTCCGGCCCTCCTCTAATTTCATAGTCCGAAAGTGCGAATGGACTGCGAAGGTCCAAGGATTTGGCCGTGGAATATGGTTGAGCGGATGAGGAAGTCAGGTTGGAAATCATCCTGCCCTACGAAAAAAAGTTCCCTCCGTCACTGAATACGAAAAACTTAATCCACTCTCTGTCCATCCTATTCGATTTTCATGCATAATGCTCACTGCCAGATAGCGAGGTAATCGTCAAGCCGAGCAAAAGGCAAACGACGTCGTAAGTATCTCTTGGATCTCACGACAACAATGTCCTTGAGAACTGCTCATTTGCGTCAGATTTCAAAAAGCGTGCTTTGGTACGAACTGTGTAATCACTTGAATTTCGTCAGCAGACACGCTTCGAAATAGAAAGCGAGTTCAGAGATCCGAAAATATCCGCCGATCCAAATCCCCTTTACATCACGTGCGCTTGCGATGGATCTTCGTCGAGCGATTTCGAAATGTTGTGCAACATAGCCGGACATACGAGATGAGATGGGAAATGGTCAAGATCTCAAGTTTCAAGACAAGTTCCGAACCGTGCGCGAGATACTTTTTCAACGAATGAGAAATGAAAATGTCAACGCTCACATCATCTGGCGACATGGTTCCTGGAGTGGGTCCGTGGACGTCCTCGTACGAGTATGAGTCATGATCCATCGAGGAGGCTGATGCGACGTCGGATTGGTAGGACTGAAAATGAATTTTTTTAAATCAACAGCGGACAGGAAAAGCAGATTGAAATTGGCAGGTCTGAGATTCGGATTATCCCTGACAAAACGAAGGATGAACAATCAAATTCACAGTGAGAACGTAGTTATAAAAGACCCTAGCGAGACGATTAGCGTTCTAGGGAAGATTCGGTTGGAACAAGCCAGAAAACAAATTGTCAATCAAATTTGTAGCGAGAATCGCGCCGGAATAAGAGATTTAGAGGAACTAGCTTTTAGATTTTACGAATGACCGTGTTCAGAAAAAGCAGGCAACCAAGCAAGAGTTCATGAGATTCAGTCTTCTCAGAAAAAGGAGGAGTGTATTTATACGAGGACGAATCTCACAGTCACTGTGTGAATGGAAAATGACATTTTGAAGTACTATCTATGATGAATGAAACTCGAGTGCAACTGATAGGAAGATATTACTTTTATCTCATATTGCTTCGATTCCCCTCGCTATCGAACCAATGGTGCGTACGTTTTCATTTTACACGTATTTTAGCTTCTCTCGACGTATTGGCGAGGATTTGATAAGCGAACAAAACAACTAGGGGCACCATGAAACCACCGGATTTCAAGCTTCTGAAAACCAATGTTTCCTATGAAAACAATGAAAACTCCGATGAAAACATACGTCTCGAGGCGGTGCGCCAAAGGGGTTGAACAATTCCATTTGTGAGATGGACATCAAAGCAGAATGAGTAGAGATTCAACTGTCGAATTCGGGTGGGGCTCGACGGATCGAATGAATCGAATGAATGAACAGTGTAGGGAAAAGAGCCCCATAGCCGCTTTGAGCTCCCGTATGTGTCAGAGAGCGCAAGGAATGAAGATACAGCGAGATTATCCCCTGTCGTCCCTACTACTGCTAATCAAGATCGAACTGAACGCGCGCTAGTGTGAATTTTGTACTAGTAACTGTCTGGTCGGAGAGGTTGCATTCGAAATGAAGAGACATCGGCCCGAGTTGGCAATATCTAGCGTGCAAGTGCGAAATGTGCCCTATGAAGCTACATTCCGTTCATCGAGATATCATCGGCAACAGAGGGACAATTGGGAATTAGAGATGAGACTGGGAATGGAAAACAGTAGTGCGAAATGTGCCCTATGAAGCAGCATTCCAGTCAGCAGGTAACGTGTAAATTGATGGATAATGATCCAAATGGGGGACAATAAGCTCGTTCTCTCTGTGAAATTTCCCCAGCCCAGATCACGAGACAACCTCGTGAAGAATGTCAGGAAAGGCTACAATTTATCGCGCCGGACGTCTCCTCGTTTCGCATCATCTCTTTCAGGTCAGAGATCGTGATAGAGCATGCTAAATTGAGAGACGAAGAGAAGGCTCTCTTATCGGACGGCAGGGACTTATCAGCTGGTCGACGTGGGATCAAAATTAGAGCAGGATGAAGAATCCGTCTCTTCATGCCTCTCGACTCTCTCACTGGTCAGAGTGCCGAAAGAGCACAAGGAATGAAGAGGCGGATTCTTCATCCAGACATCACTGATCAAAATGCGAAGGGTGAAAGAAGCAAGCGGCTTCATTTCAGGAAGCAGTTCATTAGAAGTATATGAGATCGAGGGATATATTGAGAGTGAGATTACTGTATTAAAATGAGGAGGCTCTTCATTCCAATTGAAACGAATACCGTCAAATCGGAGTGGGGCAACAATCGAGATCCGCCTGGTGCGTAGGCGGGATCGGCGCCGGCAGAATCACGTAATGACAGAATCTACGACTCCGGTGCGAATGTGTTTCACTGATCCGGGCCTAGACTGTATTACGAGCTCGTTGGTAACTGATAAATATATATCAATCCGTAACTGATCTGTGAGGGCAAAGTGAAAGATTTAAGGTGCAAAAGGGCAATAGTAGACACTGATGGTGGACGTATGAAATATCGAATGAGTTTCACAAGCAATACTAGATCATTAGGTGATAGATTCAACGATTTCACCGAACTTTGATTGGAAAAAATATAAAATCTATTGCAAAATGAGCGGATTCTTTGCAGAAAATCGAATAACTAAAGAGCACGCAAAATCATGAGACATTCGATATTCACAACTGCATCGACATCTGTGCAGATTTGCCTAACAGAAGTTCCCCCTCGCTGGGGAATGGATTATCGGGAGGAAGGGAAGAGAGGCGGGCGAGTGGTGGTGGGGGAAATTAACTGGCCGGATTATGCACCGATCGAGTGAAGGATTGGCGAATGGTCGGGAGAGATTCGAGAATGATCGGGGGACTATCTTCATGCTGCGTGCTATCTAGACGATTAGACGCAACGAGAGAGCATTGTGAATGAGGAGATCAAACGTTGAATCTGATAATTTGTGAACAAACGTGATGCGTGCGAAACGTCAGTGGTCGTTGGAGTCGTTGAGGTTTTGCGTGAACAAGGAACCAATTTGGACGTTAGGAATGTAGCGATGGAGCGATGAGAAAAGTATCATTGTTCCCTCACGAACAAAACGAGTCACAACAACTCAAAAGAAAAGATAAACGTCTCTGGTAGTTGGACTCAAGGCAAGGAAATACGGTGGTTATTGAAATCGGGTGAACATGATATCGTGCATGATCAATGATCTGTTTTAAAGTTTTGGCTGATCGAAGAAGACGAGAAAATATTGAAAATTCCAACAAAAAGACCGTGATCGGCACAGCTTGTCACGAGCTCCATTCAATTGAAGCGTTTGGAATAACAGAACGATGAATGGGAGCCGCGAAATTGAGCGCATCGTTGAACGATGAGATGAAGCGCTCACATAGGTATCTATCCAACGTCGCCTTGCAGATTGATAAAGCCCACTGCGACCAGAAAGGCTACTGCCATAAACGAGAGCGCTTAAAGTGAGTTCAAACGTACTGCTGGAAGCAATTCAAATGTCCCTTCCGTAATACTCTCGCAATCGCGGAATCACCTATCCTAGGGGCAGCCATAAACGAGCTCTCGCAAACTGAGTTCAAATGCACTACTGCTGCGTGCAATTCACGGATAACTGCCATGAGGTGCAGCCTCAAATTGCAACTCGTGCCACTTCAACCCTAACTAATTGTCGTTAACGTGGTCACGGAAACTGAGTTCAAACGCACTGCTGGCAGCAATTCAAACATTACTTCCCTCAAGCTCTGCACTCGCGGAATCAACCAGTACTCTTGCCTTCCAATGTTTCTCAATTTTGCCTTATCTATCGTCGTGTCAGACAAACGAGAGAGTATAGGGAAGTAATAAAGACATCATTCCTGCCATAAACGTGATCACGGAAACTGAGTTCAAACGCACTGCGAGCGGGCAAGGATTACTCTCGGCATACACTTTGCTAGAGCTCGAGAAATGAGCCGCCGTCTCTTCATTTCGCACACTCTCTCACCGGTCAGAGAAGCGAGAGAGTGTGTAAAATGAAGAGACGGCGGTATCGTTTCTCGAGCTCTACACTTTGCCCTCGCCATCACCCCCACTGAAGTGCTGCCATAAACGAGGGAATCAAAGATGATCTCGCGCGCTCTATCTGACTCTCCTCATTTCACACAGCTCTCTCCCAATCTGCTCGGTTCTCTTCTAGTCTGCCCTTCCAAGGCGTAACTCGAATGAGTAAATTGTCAGATCTGTACTAGGACAATCAGGATGGCGAATCCGCACTCTTTTATCGATTATAGGGGGTAAAATTGAAGAGACGGATTCATTCTGACTGCCCTAATCCATACAAGTGTACTCCCGGCTGTGCCATAAACTTGAGGATTCAAAGGCGCGCGACATTCGCGCCGTAAAGTGCGCGCGAACTAAGTGTAAGTAAGTGTCTCTGTCTCCTTCCCACTTCAAGAGTATAACGATCACGTCTCTCCCCACTTCACTCTCGCTCACATTTCGCGCTATAGTGCATCTGGAGACTCAACATCGGTCATTACTGTGAGGTAGAGAGTCAGAGTGATAACGATCGCTCCCCTGTCTGATACGGCGATGGAGTGTATTGAAATGCGGCTATTGATATTACCACGGGGCAACACACTATTGCGTCCGATGGAGCGAGCCAGTGCGACAGTGATTCCCTTGAGGTGCGGTAGAGAGTCCGAGAGAGAGTGATAACGACCGTTGGTCTATCGCACCCGCTGTCTGATACAGCGATGGAGTGTATTGAAATGCGGCTATTGATATTACCACGGGGCGACACACTATTGTGTCCGATGGTTTGAGCCAGTGCGACAGTGATTCCCTTGAGGTGCGGTAGAGAGTCCGAGAGAGAGTGATAACGACCGTTGGTCATTTACTTTTTCGTCGACTCAAGCGAAATAGAGCGATTGATACTGATATGATGCGCGTTGCGTTATGGCCACGGGATGGATAGGACGAGTGCGGCGCTGACTTGTGAGCCCCTGAGGTGTGGTAGAGTCATTGATAACGATGGCGATGTCACTTACGCGCGCGTTATCGTTATGAGGCAATGTAAACATTGCGTTGATGCCCTCGGGTCGTCGAATAGTACGATAGAAATTACAGATCGGATAGAGATAGAGAGAGAGACCGTGCAATATCAGTCCCTGAGGTAGATTGATAACGACGGCGATGTCACATACACCTTATCGTTATGAGGCAACGTAAACATTGCCCCCTCGGGCACGCGATAGTACGAAGTTGACTGTGAAAATATATTAGAAATGAAACAGTGGGAAGAATTCGTTCGGTGAGATAAGTTTCACGGTGCCCATACAATGCTAGGTGAGCGAGCTAGAGCGCTCTCGTGTCCGCCTTGCTGCTATCAAAAATAACATAACAGTGTAAAAATGTAGGAATGAGGATTCAACGCCTGTAAAATAGCATCTTCAGTTCGCATAATAGTAGGCAAGAAATAGTTAAGCAATTGATACTTATGGAAAGTGTTTTGTAATTTCTGGTTCGGTGGAATACGTTTCACAGTTATCTTACAATATCTATCGCGCGAGCTAGAACGATGTGACAAACTTTCGCTTTCAAAATAACTAAATTATTAAAAAGAGCAGTAAGCACGGCAACAGCTACAGCTCTTACACAAAAAAGGGAGGCAATCGTACTGATTGCGCTCCGGGGGACGGCTCGCATTTTTGTCATTTTGACCATCCCCTCGTCTTTCCTTTTCTTCCTCCCCGCATTCGTATTTTTTCGCCTGCGCCCCTCGTTCGGCTATACGAGAGGAGGCGCAGAAGGAGGAGGAGGAAAAGCAAGGAACACCGCTCTCTTCATTTCGCACGCTCTCTCGGCCACTCTAACTGGCTAGAGAACAGGGGAAGTGGAGAGAGTAGGGAGGAATCGTATAGACGAGCAGGCAGTGAATTAGATGGAACGAATAGCTGGGACTGGGGTGAGAAAACGCGGAAAAGCTAGTCACGCATGGAGTTTGGAAAGTGGGGTTAAATGCCAGGATAAATAATGATTCAGAACTCGGAGCAAATAGAATCACGTAACCGTAGAGTAAACTGATGCCTATAATTCAGAGTAGGTGAGCGATTACGATGAATGAAGCAGCGAATTCTTCACTCTTTCGGCCCTAATTCCGAATAGCTCGAATGATAGAAGGATAGATTCCACCTGACGTCAGGTATGGGCCTGCAGGAGGGATAACTTCGTTAGGAAGGGGGGATTGGAATGGCTGGGATAGGAAGACGCTGAAACTAGATAGAACGTAGTGGCAACGCTAGGAATCCTGGGAAAGCCTGGGAGCACCGCCTCAACGAAAATGCCCTTTTCTTCTGATATTCAATATGAATCAAGGAGCTAATGAGTGCTTTCGAGATCGCAAAACAGCTTGCGATAATGAGGGAAACAGTCTCATCGCAACAGAAGAAGCAATCAGACAAGGAGATGTATGATCGGTCATTCTCATTTCTCTGGCCGATAAGGACGTTCTCAGAATTAGCGAGAACAACGAAGATTACGATAAATTCACACAACTCGGAAAAACGGCGTGCGAACATCGTACTCTCTGTACTAATACGATACATTTTCCCAGCGCTCGAGCAGAAGGAACGAAGTTAGTTTCACATAATCTATTAGAGGTCGGGACTGATAAATGGTGCAATTGACGAAGCGCATGTTATACAAAAAAAACAATCTTCATTCATTGCATCCTACTTCTACAGTACAACGGACACGGACCTTCACTAGGTTCTGAATACTCCTAATATAACTCGATTCTTTTTTTTAAAACCCTAAGACTAGTTGCCCAATCGTACTGTCGGAATCAATCTTCAGGTTCTGAATACTTATTCTTATAACCTACTCGACTGATTATCAACGGCAGAACACCTCTTGAACAGTATGATAAAATCGTACAGAAACCAAATCGTACAGCAATCATGAACCCCTCAAGTTCTAAAAGAGTCTTATCGCATTCTTTCATCAGATTATCTGCCTATCAGCTCAACATCACAATAATAGTACGATCCGGAATCACTAGTACTAATTCAGCTTGAACGCTCATAAGGTCATAAAAGTCTTATCACAATTTTCATTAGATTTTACAAAAAAAAATACCGCAATACTATCACGGTCCGAAATAACAAGTACTATTTCAGCATCAACTCTCAAGTTCTAAAACAGTCTTATCACATTTTTCATCAGATTATCTGCCTATCAGCTCAACGGCGCAAAACACGCAAACATCTCACGTGTGCCCACAGTGATGTGATGATGATGGCGGCTCACTGTTTGTTGAAGCAATCTGAGGGGTCGGCACTCTCCTCGATTCGCATGCTCTCTCGCCTTCTCTGACGTCGGCACTCTCTTCAATTCGCATGATCTCTCACTTGCTCTGACCGGCTAGATAGAGAGTATGTGGAATGAGGAGGGTCATTGAAGAATTTGATGGCACACTAGGGCGGTCAGGGCGAATCTCATCGGTCAGAGTGAAGAGAGTTAATGAGAAATGAAGAGACGATAGCAATAGCTTTTCGACCAGACAATACAGAGAGCGAGAGCCACAACAGTCGAGCGTCGCTTTCAAAATATCCGTGGGAATGGCTATGAGTAGAGTGGGAATGGTGCCGGGTGCACTCTGGTCACAGATTGGCTCAATCTCGGGATCTTCGTCAATAATTATCAGAGAAGCAAAAGGACGAAGCGTGAGGATAGTATCAGACATTGCTTCCAGAGAAGGCGTATAATCTAGTGAAGAACTAATCACTCAACTCGCTCTACCTCTCTAGCAACTCCCCATTCGTAAATTGCCATGGATGCGGTAACTACCCTTCTTCCTCCCACATTCTAGCCAACATAAAACTTCCACAATAAGTGAAGGGCTGAATACAAACGATGAAAATTCCCTAGCGCATTTATCAATAAACACTGATCAATACAAAAAATCAGAGAAGATACGGTAGCAGTGATTGTCCACACACTACTGTTCCTCCACCTCTGAACTTCCATCTCTCCTCCCTCCATTTCTCCCTGTTTCGATCACATACCAATCCCCCCCCCTCTCATTTGCATGCACTAATCCAGCCCAGTCCAAACACCGGTCACACGATCAATCACATTTCTGAACGGATCGCACGTTTGAGACTACCGTACTCGCCCCTGAATCCGGGTCCTACCACGATCTGGGCATACCGTATCCCCATGATCAATCGATATTCCTTGACTTTCCGATTTTACGTGAAAAATAAGCGGATTGCATTGTACGCGGGCGGATCACGAGTTACTCTCTGACTCTCTTCATTCCGCCTGCTCTCTCGCTTTCTCTGACCGACGAGAGATCATGGGAAATTGAAAGAGTCGAGGGGGCTGAAATGTGAGGCCAACTAGAGAACGCGTGTACCTAACAGCAGCGAGCGGACTGTACTCGACACTAGAGGGGATTAGAGCCTACTCTCCTCATTTCGCCTGCTCTTTCGGCTGTCAGGCAGCCCCAGCGACTACGTAGCAGCCGCGAAACTCGATCAACAAATTAGCAATTCACGAAATGTGCCGGCACATGCAGGGAAAGGCGCGAGATGGTATACATGGAACAATAGAGATGAAATTTGTGGAGAAGAAGAGAGGGGAGAGGAACAAGAGGAAGAAGATGAATTGCTGAACTAAACTCTTGATTTCTTGAGCAGCTAAATACTCTATAATTTGTTGTAGATGTCAAGGAATTGCTTTGGTTGTTAGGAAAGAATAAGAAAGCATGAATAAGAAGAAATTCGAGCAAAAGGATTAGATGCTGGAACAATAGGAGAATGAATTTTGGTGAGAAGAAGAGAAGGAAGGAAAGGAACAAGGGAAGGAATTGGAAAGAGGAGAAACAGCCAAATTGCAGCTAGGGAAAGGGAGAGGTGGTCGTTATGGAGAGTGGAAACCATAGATTCCTTTGCTTCCTGGAGATTCCCGGGGACCCCTCAAGCGAAACAATGTGCAATGTTCTCGCCTCTTCACTCTGCCTTATCTCTCCTCAGTCAGAGAAACGAGAGAACGTTGCCTAATGAGAGGGACAGAGCATCCCTCGAAACAATAACAGGGAGCAGGGAATGTGCGAAATCTCTCGACCAGACTAGACGTTCCGATAAGAAATATCTCGTGTCCTAGACTTACTAGATCGTAGTTATTTCTTTGTACGATTCAACAAAATACTCCGATGACATCAAAATCATTCATTCCGATAACAAGAACCTGTACAAGTAACGAGGTGGAGGCGCGCGATAACAGAAACAACAATCGAGGGTACGGTAAGATGAAGTGGGACTACCGTAACCATCATAATTCGGTGAAACAAACGAAACTACCGTAATCGATACATTTTAGTCGGTTACAACAATCGATAGGGTAAGGGGGTGCTACCGTAATCGATCAAATTTATTCAGTTACAATAAACAATAAACGGAAAAGTCAAAACGGAAGAGGAATTTCAGGGAGCTATCGTCATTTCTCGAGTACAATGGTTCCTGACTACCGTAACCCCTCACAGGATAACAAAAGAGAGCTACCGTAATCCACCTAGTTCGGTGGGTCACCCTCCCTGACTACCGTACCCCCTCACAGAAAGAAAAAAACAACAGAGGCTACCTTAATCCCTCCAGTCCGGAGGGTCAGACTCCTGACTACCGTACCCCTTCTCACAGGAATACGGACTCTCTGCTCTTGATGATCTGCATCTGCTCGCCCTTCGTGCTGCTCTTCGCCAGTCGGGCGAAGTCCTGAATAATAATATTATTATTATTGTTGTTATTATTAATATTAATACTATATTTATCGCGCATGTAAGTAACACGAGTCTAGCAAATATTGGTCTACGCACTCTGGTGTCCTCTCACAAGTTGGCATCAAGCACTTCTTGGCTCCCACAGGTTGCCATCATATTTGGAGGCAACTTGTGTACTCCCAAAACGTGCTTGATTCCAACTTTTGGGAGGGCGCCAGGGTATGTACAACAAACCTTGTCCGAGAAGACGGAACCGCTCGCCTTCTTCTTGATCACTTTGCCGTTCCTGCAAGTAGATTTTAGTAGAATTGAAAATCAACCAGGAATTATGAATATCGAAATTATTGAATCATACAGATCCTGTGAAACACGAATTCGTCTTTTTTCATTTAATTAAGAAAAATCAGACATGCACTGCCGAAAGCCTGTTGTCCGACTCAAAACAATTCCATGAAACTCCGAGTCGCCTCATCACAATTTCAGAAACGCTGTGAACTGATTGTGAATATTTTTCTGCACAGACTCTTCCTAAAATTATCAATGCGAATATTTGAATGATTATATTATAACTTAGAAACACATAATCACTCGCTAATCCTTCCAGTGTCTCTTCCATTGATCTATTATCGCTAAATATAATTAACACAACCTTTCAACATTTGCGCAATGCGGCACCGAATGCAAATGCTTTCACCTCAAAACTGCTCGAAGCAAATATATTTCCTGGTTCCATAGTGTCACCCTCAACAACTGCCTACTTCAAGTGTACGCCCATATTCTAGAAGCTGAT
The DNA here is from genome assembly GCA_900490705.1 of Pristionchus arcanus. Lineage (NCBI taxonomy): Eukaryota > Metazoa > Nematoda > Chromadorea > Rhabditida > Neodiplogasteridae > Pristionchus > Pristionchus arcanus. The sequence goes on from LS485264.1 coordinate 261,437, forward strand.
AAACCTCAATTCACTACGTTACTCTCTAGAATGTGCAAGATTCCAAACTTTCCGACATTATTTCCATTAATGTAGTTCGTTATAAGCGGTGGAAGTTTTAAAAAAAAGGTATAATTGTTTTCAACCCATACCAATACAAGGACAAGAAAGTCCTTGAAAAGGTGCAGAACTACTTCACTAGGCGACTTTTCATGCGCTGCTATAACCACACATGGGCTGATATGCCCTCCGCCCAAACTAGAAATGGGGAATTAAGCCTTGAGTCACTAGAGAAGCGAAGAGAAGGAATTGACATTAGAGTAGCCAAAAATCTCCTCCGAGGCAAGTATAGTATCTCGTACAAAAACCCGCATTACTTCAAAATTTACTACACCAGAAATGGCATGAATTTCAACAATCCTGGCTCCCGCCATGGGTACAGGCATAACAGTTTCTTTCCGCGAGCGGCAAGGCTTTTAGTAAAACCCGAGAATCAGATCAGTTTCACCGTATAGAGTTCCCGTCATTGCCTCACTGCCTCAATCTCGTCATGCATTATTGTACCATTCGAATACTATTTTTATTGTTTTCACCGTTATTTCATTGAAATAGCATAAATATTATTATTATTATTATAATGTTCTGCTGACCGAGTATTCATTGTAACGCCAACATCGCCCCTGTTCATATCAAGACCGTGAAACATGGAATTCACTGGGATCACTTCCATTAGACCACTCAAGATTACACAACAGCCACCTGTCGCCCGCTTCATATTTACGACTATCCTCATAAGTAATCATTATTGCTGGCAATCTACAGTTCATTATTACAGACTTGCATAATCAGCCCCTCACATATATCTCATGAAACATGGTTTACCCCTCACTTTTCCTCACACAAGACTACCCCCACGACCACCCCCCTGACTCATTTCCGCCCATCATTAGCCGCACTATACGAATATCGGGCCCGTGTTCTCGTCTCTCCTTTCCTCGTTATCTCTCGCCGGTCAAAGAAGACGAGAGAGCACGGCCAATTGAGAGAGGCAGATCGTTACTCGCAGCCACCCTCACTAATGAAATACAGCTCCCGCGCTCGCCCCTCCTCGTTTTACGCATGTAGTACTAATCCGTAATACGAGCCATCCCCCAGGGGAAATCGAGCAGCCATTTTGAGATAGTAACACAACTAGAACAGCTCAGACATTACCATACTATTTTAAAATAAATAACTTATTTATTTAAATATAATTAAATAAAACAACCGTACCTGTCCTTCTTCGGCTCGCGCATACACGTGATCTTGTCGCGCTCCGCCCTGAAAATGAATTTATTTAGTATTTTTAGTTCGAGAAACAGTGACTCATCGTTGCTTCTCGAGTTCTTGTGCCTTAACATCCTGTTGAAACACAAATCGAAAAAGAATGTTTTTTTTAGCACAACCGAACTGATACTGCTTTGTACTACAGTTGCTGGTATTCCATTTGCCTGTGAAACATCACACCAAAAGGAAAAATTGTTAGCGATACAACCCGCATATTTGTTGCATCTTCCCTGTCACGACACGATCGCAAGGGGAATGAGAGAGACATCCACACAACTCCTACATTAGAAATCACTTGAATTGGAGGCAACCAATCTTATTCAAATTGCACGGTCCACACAAAGTCATGTCCTTCTCTCACAACCAGAGTTCAAATACCGCTCCCGAAAGGACCTATGTATGACACATTTTCGGGCCAATTTGTACAAAAATTAACGAACCGATCGACAAAAACGAATGAATTTACCCGAAACCTAACCACCGCATGTGCAATAACCTTCAAAATTTGTAATAGCATGCCAAATCTTGGGTTTCATGACCTAAATATTTGACCCCTGCTCACAACTAGAAAATCCTGTCCGCCTTAGGGTCACTATTACCTCTGAGATTTCAATTGCGCAACCAGGCTAACTCGGGCTAACTCACCGTCCACACAAAGCCCTATCCAGTCAAACAACTAGCGTGCCCTGCTGGCAACCAGGCACACACACTACCACACAGCGCCCTGCCCTTCTCACTCAACCAGAACCCCCCTCCCTCACCTCAGATTCCTCGTCTTGACGAGCGCCTTCCCGTGGTGCTTAACGACCGTCTCCACCTGCAAATACATTTACATTATCGATTTACTTGTACATTTTGACAATCCGTGCTTGACCATTTATCAAATTTGGGCAAAATGCTAGCCTTTACCCAAAAAGTGAAACTCGAAACAATCTAGTTGGCATCAATTTACAGCTTGTATTTATAAACGCCTCGCCGTGGTGCTTCACCACCTGCACAGTAATCAAGTAGTTATTTTTGGATTCGATTTCCCGTACGAATTGAATTCATATCCATTTTCAGATTAAAATCGAAACCCTGAAACTCTACATCGCCAATGTGCGCAATTGTTTTGCCAAATATTCATGCTTCAGTCTCCACCTGCACAGTAATGAATTAGTATTTCCAACCATACATTTTTATTATCTACCGGAAACCACAAAAATATTGTGGCCTGATACTGGTATCCATAGATGAAAGGGTTAATTTTAACGCCCGAACGCGGATATTTGGTGGTAATACAACTGTCATGTTTAAATATATAGTAGTCTGATTACCGGCCCGGTAGGTATGAAAATGTATGTTTCCAACACACTACCAAGGGACTATTACGTTCATGCCCACTTTCCGACTTATAACATAACACTGAAACTCTACATCACCAAGTCCATCATGGGGCCACCTATTCTACTCAATAGTGACACAGTTTTTTTAGAATTTCTTACCTAGTACAGAATCTCTTACATAGTACTTCATATACCCACCCCTCCTTTCCATCAAATATCAGGCATAGGCTCACCGCATCCTTGGTCATTGCCAGCTTCCCGGCCGAGTACTTCATGTATGCCAGCGTGCGCGCCGTGTGGTCGACGGCCTGCCGCGAGCGCGCCTCCTCGATCAGACACACGCCCTGGAGCAAATAATACATTTATTTTAATTAATTAAATTATTTTAGTTCGTTAATTATAATAGCAATGACTAGTTGTTAGAGTTTCGAAAACGAGCGATTGCGCGAAAACGAGTACTCGTTTAGAGAAAGGAAACGAGTACTCGTTCTCGACGAGCATCATTCTATGCTCGTTGCGAGTACTCGCGCGGTCGGTGAAATGAGAAATGATTGGGGAGAGATTTATTCTGATTTAAAAGTTGAGTTGGCGGATATGTTTCACTTGTACAACCGTGGTCCCACCGCCCGAGCAAAGTAATATTAAGAGGAATGAGGCGAGTACTCGCGAAACGCACGTGCTCGCGAGTGACGAGTAGACCTTCGAAAGTAAGCGAGCACTCGACGAGCAATCTAAACGAGTGCTCGTTTTCCCACTCATTTTGGTGCTCGTTTTGAAAGCGAGTGGGTCGCGCGAGTGAAATGGAGTAATCGAGTGCTCGTTTTCAAATTCATTTCCTTCATTCATCCTTCTCTCACTTCAACTTTTCGGTCTGCCTGAGCCAATCCGACCGATGAAAGATCAGATTGAATGTGGAAATGGGTACTCGCGCGAAAACGAGCACTCGTTTTGGTGCTCGCTCGAAAACGAGCACTCGTTTACAAATTGAAAACGAGCACTCGTTTTCGTTCGAGTGCTCGTTTTCGAAGGTCTAGTGACGAGTACTCGCTTTCTATTCGACGACCACTCGGCGAGCAAGACGAGTACTCGAATGGCTCGGAAAACGAGTACTCGTTTCAATTTTTCGACGAGTACTCGCTCGTTTTCGAAACTCTACTAGTTGTAGATCCCACTCTAATATTTTTGTACATGCACGACACGCAGAGCTACTTCCATTGAAACCGACAAGCTCATCCCCCCATGTATTGACTGTGAAACTCAAATGAACAGGTCGGGAAATATTCTGATTTGAATTACTATACTTTTTTTAATGCTAATGTAAGCACCAAATTTCTCAAATAGCTCTTGGATTTCTCATCATTGTGCTGTTGGCGCTATAGAAGACCTACTCCATATATGGATTCACTACGAAAAATATATATTTGAAAGCACACGTACTACTACATCTCAAAGACCGCATTCGCGATGGCCCCGAATCCTTAAAAAAAAGACTCTATTGACCCAGTTTCTGATCTAGTGGCATTTGTCCCTGTTTTGTTGTGGTTTCCCCCCCCCACCAGGATAAAATTGTGCTTTACAATGCGAAACCCTGATAAAAATCAAATGAGGTTGACATCTCCGGATATTGCCCTAATCTTGCAACACAATTTCCGCTGGATGCCGAGCACTCCTAGGCATCGTCACTGACACTTCACTTCAAGTCGCAAGGTCATAACAAAGTCATTCTACTTCAAGGATCGCATTAGATGCGCTTGAATCCCTATGTGAAACCTCTTTCCAAGCTAACCTCAAACCACATGCGCACACTTCCTCTCTAAACGTAAGTGCCTCGAGACCAGCATAAATAATATTTTTGTGCGCGAACCCGAAATATAATCATTTATGTTCGCAGTTCCTATAAGTTCATCTACTCATGAAACACAACAGCTGCCGGATCTTCAAACTCACTAGGCGATTATATTTAAAAAAATGGTAAAGGATAAAATACATTTTTCACACTACAAAGCTACACCTGAATCGATTAAAGCCGCAATCACTGACAGTTAATCCACCTTTGAAACACAATTGTGGCCTGATGCATATCAACAAACTATATTTTAAACCTAGCCACTGAGAGTTCCTCTACTAACTATTATTTTGTATTCAATTTAAATTAATTTAATTTTAAAAATTCACAACCCTCACCTTGCTCTCGTTCCTCTCCGCGGGCGCCGTCTCCAGGTACGCCTGGTCGGCCGGCAGTCGCACCGCGCCACGGGATGCTGCCTGGAATATTATTAATATTTATATTTATGTTTTAAACATACGTGGGCAGGCATCCACCAAAAAAATTTTTGCGGGGTGATGCCCGCCCGAAATCGGCCCGATTCGCAGACTGATGCCCAAAAAAAATTGGATCCCAGGATGAAAAAAATTTTTCGCAGCATGATGCCCCAATTTTTGAAAAAATGCAGGGTGATGCCGGTGGATCGCGCCCACGTATGGTTTTAAACCTCCTTCGTCAATGTTGATCCTGGTGCAGTTACAATGAGATACACAACCAAAAATGATTAGAACAGTAAATCATTCTGTAACTCTAATTTTTAGAGAGAAAAATACTTGTATAAGCGAAAACAACTACAAATCCCCGTGTAAAGAACTCTAAATCAGCGTAAAAGTACGCATTTAAGATTGCGAGCCGGCTATTATTACTCAACGTGTGGTGCGGTCACAACTCCTGACGCAATTTCTCACGACAAACGACAAAAAAATCAGAAGTATTGGCGATTCACACGAGTACCAAAGACAAACTTAGCCATGAGTACAAAATAAGCTATTTTTTCTTCAACCACAAGTTCGCATAGTGCCTTCACAATGCAGACCACATCAAATAAAAAACGAATTTATACGTATTTTTCAATCATTATCACGCCTTCAAGTCTACTCGTCTCCGAGGGAATCATCTATCTTTACACTTAGATCAGCCTCAACGGTCGACAAAACGGTCATGTTGAGCCCTCTACACATGAGTTTCCTAACTACCTCACCTTCAACTCAATCACCGCCTGCTCCCTCCTCAGCGCCCCTTGGCCCCTTCGCGAGTCCCGCTTGGCCGCCTTCGCCTTGCGTCGTGCGTCCGCCACGCCCTCCTCTTAATTTTATTATTATTATTGTTATTAATTAACTAATTAAATACAATAACTACTTCATTATCTCGTTTATTCGACAATCTATCTTCCACTGCTTTTGCAATCAACAGCCTTTTCATACCTAATGCTCACTTCGGAAAACAACCGTCTGTATCAATCAAGTCTGATTTCCTAGTCCTGTGATTATTATCTGTCAAATTCCACTTCGGAATTCCATAGATACGAGATATAAGAAGCACGGTTGCTTCCCAACCATCATGAGAAAGGAGATAGAGACCTCTGTCTATTCCTACGATATTTTTATTCGAAAATCGATATTCAATAATATCGTGATATCGTAACCCTGGCACGAATTTCTTACCCTGTTCAATCTCCGAGATGAACTTGTTCAGCAAGTCTTCAGACATGGCTGGGTACTGTAACATATCGGTAAGGTATAATCAAATTGTACGCATTTTCAATCAATCAGGACAGTTGTCATCGGTTGTATGCAAGTGGACTTCAACACGTTGTTGTACTGCCATACAAAATATACAGATGGAGAGATCATGCGGTTTGAGAGGACAGACAAAACGGAGAAATCGGAAGCCGGAAGGACCGCCCCTTTCCTAACAAGATATAACAGCTACTACTATAGGAAGTCGTCCCCAGCCTATACTAGTAGTTTTCCAGCCTTGTTCAAAGATGACTTCCGTGTCTCGAACTCTCCTTCTACTGTTCATCACTATAACCATCATCGCCTGCGCATATCCGATATCGTACATGCGACCCGCATTCTACAGGTTACCCAATAACGAGTAAGAAAAAGTATAATGCGAGAGTACTAAATGTCGCTATTTCAAGGGATGAAGATGGAGTAGAGATCAGCCCACTCACTGTGCTTCATTCACTGTTCAACACCGGTCCTATGCAAGCGCTAGAATCTCTAGGTCCTTTCCCTTCGAATGTCATGTCAAAACGACAGCGTTATGCTAATGCTTGGTGAGAATTATAGTGCTCATTTATTTGTATATTCACCGTATAAAATACTTCGACGGCGATATTAACCATTGAATGTGTACAACACCCTTGATTAAACAGACAACAAAACAATTTATCAGCGCTTAATAACCGCCAACATCATGTGTCATTTAGGGAGTGTTGGAGTTGGGTCCACGCTTGCGGCCAGGTCCGGAGAGGGCGACATTGACGAAACGTCTGTTGTACTGGACACGACGGTGGGCACGTCCTGTAAATTTAATATAATAAATAGTTAATACAGTTGAATCAGTAATAGAACAACTTTCTCTACGGAGGATTTATATCAAATATTTATAAAACGGCAAATTACAATGCCTTACCGGTGAGCTTCTTCTTCTTCTCCTGCTTCTCAACCTTGGGGGTCTGAGCACGGACCTTTCCGGCACGAGCGAGCGAACCGTGCACCTTACCTGAAATACAAAATCAATATGCGCCAACTAGGGATACGAATCAATATCGATGTAATGCAGAAAAACGTAATTTCATACCTAGAAAAGTTTAGTGGAATATATTTCAAAGACAATATATCGAAACACATTTTGGTATCTAATTAAAAGCTGCTCACTATCATATTAAACGTAGTTATCGCATTATATCATGGCTATCTATCTAAAGAATAATAATGATGATAATCACACGTGTCTGATCATACAAAAATATATTTTTAAAAGCTGAACGCAAGTTAATTCCATAGTCGATCCATCATATTCTATCACTATGATCAAATTACAATAAAATAACTATTTTTATGAATAAATAGACAAGGGTACCTCCGAGAAGGCGGGCGTTCAGTCCGAGGGAGGCTCCCTCGCTGATGGCAAGAGAGTAGAGAGAAGCGGTGTTGTCATCGAGGATGGCAGATCCGTAGGAGAGGATGAACTCCTCAGCTCCGAGCTGGGCCTGTAAATAGAAAAATTACGATACAGAACTATTTTTTACAGAAAAATGTGATGAATTTTGGCAAAAAGAAGGATAAAAGTGCAAGTAGAACACGTCAACCTCATCAGCCAGTAATTTGAAGTCATGCACCTCATTAAAAAGCGCAAAAAAAGGAATAAATCATACTTACCTTGATCTCACCGACGGTGATCTCGGGGGTGACCTCGAGGCGGGTAAGCTCGCCGTCAACGGCGTTGATGAAAAGCTGCATGATTGCAGAGGATTTACCGCTGAAAATAGACGATTACCACTCGCACAACAAGGTCCATGCATTTAAAAGGTGCGAAACAGTGAAAGAAAGCGTGAAAAACGGACAACAAGCGCGAAAAACGCCGAAAAAAATTGGAAAAAGGAAAAGTCACTTTTCTCGACGGTTGTTGCTGAGTATCCGCGCGAATTCATACACGCAGTGCGGGGATTTAAACCATCCGCTACTCAACTTTTTCGGACCAGTGTGATGGAAAAGCGCACGTTTTTATGCACACAGGCGCACAATAATTTGGTTCAACAGAGCAAACTTATGATTTATTTTTGTTTTTATTTTAAAATTAATTTCAAAAATTGTATTTAATTAAATTTACTTTTTAACATAAAAACAATAATAAATAATTAAGTTTTATTCTCCTTTGTTCGCTCCATTTCGATGGGTATAAAAGACTGGCTCTCCTCCACTTTCCCCATTCTCCCTCCTCCTCTCACTTTACCCTTCGTCTCGCAATGAAGTCGGCCATCTCTAAGAAAAGTAAGGTTCCTGACGTCCCTGACGCAGTCGCTCGACCACTACCTTATTCCTACCGTACTACTCACAGGCCGATCCCGCTCGAGGACCGCGGCGCCCAAATCAGCTCTCGCCTCTTCCCCCTCTGGAGCCTCCCGAAGGTATAATCCCTAGTGGATACGGTACCGCATCGATCGTTCAAACCAAAACTACAAACTACGCGACTACCGTACCCCTACAATACACGATTGAATTGACATTACAAGCGATAGTCACTCAACCACGGAGTGTTGACAGGGTGGATCTAGCTCAGCCCTACCTCCTTTTTATCGCGTTTCCTCATGGTGTTGCAAGATTTCACCGCTCCTCTTTCGTCTCTGCCTTCTTCTGAATGACCAAGCGATGACAAATAAACAATCAACTGACGAAATACCGTAGTCTAGCGATACAAACTACAATCGATTCTATCAATACAATACCCTTCGACTACCGTACCTACCGTATCCCATTCAGGTCCTTCAAGAAGGTCTCGTTCGCCAAGACGGTGAAGCAAGTCTCGCTGGTTGGAAGTCCGACGAAGAGCCGACGAAAGCTGACCAAGTACGGTGGCTACCATACCCTCCATCCCATCGATTATGTTACTGTAATGGAAGACAACTGTGTCAATAAGAGCTCACCTAAGTACTAGTAATGTAGCTAACGACTTGATCGAAATCCCGTTACCACTGTTGATGGGATACTGTAGCTAGCGATACCGTAACCTACCGTACTTCAGATCGGATCATCAGAAGGATCTCAAGCCGGCAAGCACTGCAGCCACTACAACGGTCGCAGCCAAGGACAAGTCGCCGTCGAAAAGGTATTGCACCCCGGCAGCATGCCGACTACCGTATCCCCCTACCGTACCCTTCCCGCAGCGGCAGGATCTACCGTATCCGTTGGACACTACATTATCCCGACTACCGTATCCTACAGTATCCTCTGCAGCAGCAGCTCCTCCTCTCCGGCGTCCGGTCACTCCAGAAGGCAGACAAAGGCCCTCGTCGTCAAGAGGCGACCAGCGACGCCAGCGAAGATCGTCCCGAAGAGAAGTGTGAGTTACTGTAGTCACTGGTACAGTACTTGGCATTACTGTATCATACAGTATCCATTGTAATCGTATGGAAGTGTGGGTTACTGTATCAGTGGGGATATTGTAGTTGAGGTTACTGTAGGTAACTGTTGACGCGGATACAGTAGGTCTTTACCGTACAGTATCTTATCGCACCCCTCAACGTATCCCTTGCAGACCAGCAAGGCCGTAGTCTCCAAGTCGAAGCCCAAGGCCCAGTCCGCGCGAAAAGCATCCACTTCGAAATCAGTCAAGGCCAGAAAGTAGGAGATGGACGGATGAAGAACTGACCTATCGTACCCTTACCGTATCCCTCCCGTCCCCCACTCACTCACTCGATACACTAACAACACCGAAACTGATAAATGACCGTAATATTCATGTGATCCTTCGCTCATGGCATGCTATTCATTGCACAAATGTCAAAATCAATTCATCAAATTCAATTCGCTCAACTCTTTATCTACAACCACCAAGCAGCCCCAGAAACTCGTTGAATGAAGCAACAAATAAACATACAGTAGAAAATAAAGTTAGCTTGCGACAGTAAGCAGAATATTTATCAGCGATAGGTCATGTACATGGTACAATTGTCAAGCATACAATAGGCGTAGCGATATGGCAAGTTTTGACGCATCGGAAAGCAGTCCTGAGCACAGGAACAATGAGATCGAAGAATGAAGGATGGAATTGTCAGATCATAGATCGAAGATCAAAGATCAAAGATCATTCAAGCGAAGCGAGAGAGCACGTGAAATCGAGAGAGTCAAGGCAGGGCCGCGTCGATCGCACTGCTTTTCTTCTTGGGGGGAAGGAGATCGAACTCGCTCCGGCTTCTCAGAAGTAAACTCTTCCTCTTTCCTGCGGTAAAATCGACCTGGAAAGGGAACACCGTAATCTACCGTAATCCATTCTACATTCCAGAACTACCGTAATCAGTCTACAACAGTTCCTCTACCTACAGTACCCTTCAGTATCCTATCGTACCTTCTCCAATTGATGTCCGTGGGCTCTAAACTTGACCGCATTCGTGCCCCACTTCGGGTTCACCGGCGCCATGATCATGCGGGCGTTCTCCAGCAGGGGCTGCAAATGCTCTCTTCAATTTCCACCCTCTCAAGATCTGAATCCATTTCAGATATCCACTGCACAAAATTTCAAAAAATGTTACGAATTTTGAAGCACAGGATGGGATTCGAGCCACTTAGTGGAATGGAGGAACCCAGAGAGTCATCGCTACCGTATCCCCGTTCTTTGGGTCAGATCAGATACTCACCACTCTCGGCGGTTTCGGTTCGACCATGAGATGATCGGTGCAGTCGCCGTCGTTCTCGCCCATCTGCGTCTTCGTTACTGCTGAATGAAATCATGAGTATGACCTGATGAACTACCGTAACCTACTAAAGTTTTCCAGACAGTGATCGAAAATATTTTTTAGCGAATATATTGTTTTTTACCCTTCCAGTTCATGCCAGAATTAATAATAGTGAGCGCGATTTGCAGAAGAAAGTAGTATGAAACACATTTTTTCCAGAAATGGCTCATTGTGAAACTTATTGTCCCCTTTTTAAACTACCGTACCCAATCACTCTCATGCCCCGCCGAACTACCGTACTCCTCACCGAACGATTTATGGTGGCTGAAGCTCTTGTTCCGGTTCCACGGCGCCCGGCCATGGCAGCAGGCTAATCGACGGAATTCGGTCATCCGGAAGTAGCAGAGGGGCTGGCACACAGCGTGCACGCCGATCATCACCTGGAATACGGTAGGATACTGTAGTCAGTTGTCAATTCTTCCTGAGAACCCGTTCAAGATCGTACAAATATCCAAAAAAAAACTCAGTTCTCGATAGCAAATCAGCCTACCGTAGCCATGTGCTGCATGAACCGCGTGACCACAGTGAGACTGATGATCTGGTGTAATTGCAGGAAGTGGAGGATCTGGGATACGGTAGGTTACGGTACCGTCTACATCAGACCGATAGGATCGCTGTTCAGGAGGGAAGCTACCGTAGCCTACCATGTTATGTCCTAGGAAAGAAGTTCAGAATAATAAAAAAATCAGTTAGCGATCGATCGAGATACCGTACCTGTATTCCGGAGTACGGTATCAGGAAGAGGACGTTGACCAGGAGTACGGTGCCGATGACGATCAGATACTTGTGTCGTGACATCAGATGCGTCCTCCATTTCCTGTGCGAGTTGCAGCGCCTTCAAGTGACTCTCTCCATTCCGCACGCTCTCTCGCTCTGTCTGACCGACGAGAGAGTGTGGGGAATTGAGAGAGTCGACAAATATGGCTATTCTGATTGTGCCAAAAACGAATTGTCCGATTCTTATTCTAGGCTCATTATATTTTCAACATATGTTTCACAAACCCTTCATATCAGGTTACTTTCTGCTGTTGCAATGACACAGCTGCAGATGGGACAAAACATTTTAAAAATCTCGCATCCTGGCTTCTCCATTCCCCATACGGGCCATACCCCTCGCCTTCTCAATAATCATCAAAAGGTAATGGTAATCAAAATAATCTCACTTGCTCTCTCACTAACTGACTCTCTCCATTCCTCACACCTTTCTTTATCAAACCAGTTAAAAATAATTCGAAATCAAGAGATCCTCACTTGCTCGTGCCCCTTGTCTTCTCGCATCCCTCACACGGCTTCATCGTCGCCCGATGATTGATCTTCTGACCTGCAAGGTGATCTTTGATCTTTGTTCTTTCCCTCGCCCTAATGTCTTTGTTCACTAATTGTCGGGTAACGCAAGTATTGTAGCGATCTAATTGTAATGCGGAAATATTCCATCGGGAGAGAACAGAAATCAATTATTATTGGGATCTTCTGGTTGAATGATCACTGGCGTTGCAGGAACCCATGCAGGGCAACGTGAAACTAACCGTTTTGCTACTATTTCTTTTATTTTGCTGATTTTGGAATTCAGAGAAATTTTTAAAGTGAGAAAAGTGCAAACCTTCAGCCGAGAACTCTCCATTCTCCTCAGCCCGATGGAACTTGCGAATGGTGCGAAGGATGAAGCCGTAGCAGACCTGCAGCAAATCGAGACTACACTCTAGTTTCGATACTCTCCTCTTTAAAAATCTCTGCAAAAAAACGCAAGAAAATTTATGTTTCACAGAATCATCTTCTTATGCTGCTTTGATTCTTATTCAATTTGTTACGGTTATCGGAGTATAAAAATGAAATCGATTCATTTCACTATATCTCCTAATGTTGAAACTGTGTTCTTTCCTTCAGCAATATTTCTCTTTCTTCCAAATTATTTCATGGTGCTCGTTTTCGATTGTGTTTCACCCTCACTTCATCACCAGTTCGGTCACCATACTCTTCTGTGAATCGTCGGATCAGGTTCAAATAAAAATAATTTTTAAAAAGTCTCAAAGGTAGCGTTCGAAATACTCGTCTCTTCATTCTTCACACTATCTCGCCGGTAAGAGAGTCGAGGGAGTGTGAGGAATGAAGAGGCGATTTCCCGTTGTGTTCGAGTTCTACTCACCAGCACGACGACGAGGCAGAAGTAGCACAGAAGGGCGATCACGTTTTCGGCCGCTGCAATTCGAGACTAGAGTCTAGTCACGATAGGTACTGATTATTGCCTTCCATTATCGATGCATGCCGTCAACATGTCAATTAGTGTTGAAAGCTCAAAGATCAATTCGAGACCACACTCTAGTAACGAAAGTTTGCTGATTGAATAATTGTCCCACGTGCTCAATTGAGGTCAAATGAAGCAGTCTTGCTTTATTTGAGCGGGAATTCCACTGTTACTACTAAAGCACCACTGCAACCATTCCACAGAAATTCAAAACTGTTAAACTCACACAAAATCGAGTTGTGCTCGCTCATTTGCGTTGCAACGCTGAGTGCCGTGTAGAGAATCGCGATGCACCAACTGGAAAGGGTGAGAGATCAAAGATCAAACCAACGCTCTCACTCCATTCCACATACCCGCCCTCGCTGATTGAGTGAAACTCCCTACCTCAAGATCCATCACTCGCCTTTTCGCAAAATGCTTCCCCGAAAGCGGAAAACGCTGTGAATCCGCGCGGAAAATTTACGAAATTGAAAGCGAGGCGGCACTTGTTTTGATCATGCGCTCTTTTCTAAGTAGCCAAATTGAGGAAAACTTCGACCACTTGCTCGATATTTTAAGGAGAAAGTGCATGACGAGACTTTTTTTTTCGGGAGTGCAATTGAAGAACAAGTGAACTGTAGCCTTTTCCCCTTTCCAACAGTGCGTTGCGCGCGTACTTCTCGGGACGATGTGAAAAAAAAGAGAGAAACAAATGGCAAAAAGGATGATGCTATGGGGACCCTGAATATGAGAGACAGTTTCCACGCTCTTTTGACTGAATTGCGATACTGCGGTTATCGACGTTGTGGCCCCTAACTGTAGGCAAGTACGATGGGTGGTCTGTCTCTCGTAGTTCGCATTGCTTTCTCGTTTATCTAACAGACCAGAATTATGGGAAAATGAATACATGAGAATATATTTCGAGCTCGCACAACCAGATAGAACTAAGAAGCATATTGGAAAGAACACCCCGAATAATTTGTGAGCAGATAGGTTTCACCGGCCTTTCAGAAAGGAGTAGGCGAGCAAAGAACAGTGATCTCCAGTAATCGGTTGAAAAATGATACTTACCATCCCAGCAGTACTCCAAGTATCACCCTTCGCCTGCAGTAGCGTCGATAGTGCAGCGGATATCTGCAGATTACGGTAGGTCAGTCATCAATTGAGATTACGGTATTTCAGTTATCGATCGGAAGCTTACCGTATCACGACGAATTCATTGGTCGTAAAGACGAGCAGGTTGAAGATGGTCATGAGATTCAGCGGTTTGAGAAGCCATTTCATCGTTCGCCACGTCTGAAAATGCCAAAATTTAGCGGAACTTTATCGGAACTCAAAATTCCAGATCGCTTGTAACTATTTCAGTGGCTTCATCAGCAATTTTTAAAATATGTTGTTTTAAAATATATTAAAATATGTTGTTCAAGCTAATTATTTTTTGTAAGACTCGAAAATTAACAGATGACTCATAATCTGCACTGCCCTTTCTTCAGATTTCCACAGCTAATCCCCTGCTAGATGTGTCCCCTCATCCTATTGTCCGGCGTATGAGTCGTCGAATCACGAGAGAAGACCCCCCTTTCTCCCTTTCCGAGTAAAATCGCGAGCGCAATCCAATTTTGAGGGCAGCAGGCGTCGCGAGAGTATCGATTCCGGGGGAAGGAATGGGAAGCACAGTAATGGAGAGTCCCTTCCTCCTTAGGAAACAAAGCGTTGACAGATTCTACTTACGAATATGTTTCACAGGGTTCAGTTAAGCAGTGGCGTAGGAATAAATGCGATTTCGTTGTGACAGATGGCGCACAATACAATTCAATATTTATTCCGTTTCTGACATGGTATCACGAGAACTTTAGACATGGTAATGGGTGCACAGTACAATTAGATGGACGATGACGGGAAAATCAGTTTCGCATTACTTTCCCAACATGAGCACCACTGTGGTACCCCATAATCCATTGCTGCATCACAGTTCGTCATTGTGCATTAGACCCACGAAGCACCGATAACCCCCCCCCCCCAAAAGTTCATTGCTCATGCAGATCTTCTGATGAATTTCGATCTTTTGAATTCTCCGGATTACCTCTAATATCCCAAAACAAAAAAAGCTCACCGGGAAAACCCACGGGTCGCGAAATGAGAAGAACACTTGTAGTCCACCGACGCTCGTGAGGAGAAAGGCCCTGAAATGTCGGGTTTGGAACCAGGAACCTGAACCAGAACCGTGTTTTGGAACCAAGGACCAGAACCGGATCGCACTTTCCTAGCCTCGAGCAATTTTTGTCGCTCAACAAAAACAGTTCTGCTCAATAACGTAGCCCACACGCTCTTTTGACACACACACTCAGAGAGCATTCAGACCGAAAATACTATTATTTTATTTTTCGAATAGTCCCCGACCGGCTCTTCCATAATTACTCCCCTGGCTGCTGCTAAAAACAGAAAAGGATGTTCAGTAATGGAAAATAGCTCAATCCTACGCGTCGACCATGCTTTTTTCGCGAAGGAAACTTCATTTTCGAGCATTCCGTGATAGAAAAAAAAGGCAAATTCTTACCGGGTCAGGTCGAGTATCGCACAATTGAGCACGATAACGTAGAAGACGTTCTTCAGTACTCGTCTGAAATTAATTATTTTAAAAATATTTTTTTATTATTATTTTTGTTAAATCCCCAAAACAGCCATCATAGGCAACTTTTCGAAAGCATGGGCTGTCTGTATCCGCTAGTTGTACATGAATTGCGAGACGCCTCCATTTACACCGCATAAAATACAGAGATTTGTTCCGTTGCTTGCTCGAAAGTGTCTCGAAATTGCGATCTCCAAGTGTTGTTTTGCACGTTTTCTACAGCAAGCGACGTGGGGCTATTAGTTCTGTCTGGCCAGCATAAATC
This sequence comes from Pristionchus arcanus, assembly GCA_900490705.1. Taxonomy (NCBI): domain Eukaryota; kingdom Metazoa; phylum Nematoda; class Chromadorea; order Rhabditida; family Neodiplogasteridae; genus Pristionchus; species Pristionchus arcanus. The sequence continues at coordinate 277,473 of LS485264.1, forward strand.
TCAGAAGTGTGGTGAATAGAGCTGCCTCAGCTCTAGAGTTCGAGAAACAACCCGACCCGAAACCTCGGGTACCCGTGAATGAAGAATGAGATCTCATGAGAGGGAGAGAAATCCGAAACCTGCTCGTCAAACTCACAGCTCTCACACTAAAACGCGCTCGAACACTAAAACCATGCTCACTAACTCATGATGGTGTGCGACAACTTTGGCGCTACAAATGCCGGCAGCACATCGTTATCATGATTTGATAAATCGAGAATCACTTGCCTTCTGCACCTACCTTGGACCACGAGTCACCTCTGGTACCGAACTATAACCGTAGAAAGTCTTACCTCCGATATCTGACCAGTGCCGCGATGACGAATGTGTTGAGGAAGATGGACATGATGCCGAGACAGAGACAGGCCAGACGCTCCACTAATGACATCTGGAAGAGATCAGAGATTAAAGATCAAAGATCAATCAAGCTTGGTAAAAGGCATGAAAAGGGCGTATTTGTGTACTAGATAGATCAACCGACTTCCAAAATACCACACAATTTCTACAGGAAATGAGACGATGGGGGGAAGCGGGCGGATAAATGGCCTTTTCCGTCCATGAATTTGAACACAGATCGGCATCAAGAATTCAAGAATATTCGCAAATAATCACGTCATTCAATGTTTCAAATACAAAAACAGGCTAAAAACGACAGGAGCGGTACAGAAACGGTACATTCTCGGAACTGACCGTCGACTAGATAACAGTAACGTGATTAATGCTTCCCTGCATTGGGAATTAGATACATCGACCAGTGAACGTGTGGGTGGCAGTATTATGTAATCTGGCCTCTAGATTTACCAATGTAGACTACATCTCGATAGTTACATCCGACTAGGGAATGTTTCTCAACGATAGTCTGCGTTATGGTGGAGACTACATGATGTAGTCTACATCAGTCAGATTTTCATTTGTCACTATCTGCTGAGTCAAAGTAACCCCACATTGTCAAGAGGCTACGGTTTGGACTCAACACAGAGCGAGAACAATAGCTGTAATGGCTCTTTTTCAGGGTTTGAAAAAGCGTTCTACACTGCCTGTTCTCATGATAATTGAGCGCTAAAAACGATATTGAAACGCGGCAATAATTCAGAAGGCAAATCTGAACAGTCATTCTCACTTCATCGGTATGACAAAGTAACCACACATTGTCTCGAAGCTACGGTTTGGACATAACACATAGCGGGAACAATAGCTCTAATGGTTCTCTCTTTCAAACGGGCAGTAGACAGTTTTTCCGCGCGATTTCATGGCAGAAAATGTGTGGAGCAACAAAACTCTCGTCTCTCCATTTCACATGATCTCTGGCCAGACAGAGAAACGAGATAGCAAGTAAAATGAAGAGAGACAGTCAGCTTCTCGCCCCCTCTTCAGTCAGCGTAATCGTGCATTCTCTCGAAGGAAGGAAGGAATCAGGGATGACGCTCCCGCAAATGAATCCAATTTGCACAGTCGCAGGATACTGTCTAGAGCGGCGCTGCTGCCTTAGAATGAAGAATGTGTCTCTTCAATCTGTGAGAGACTTTGCGGAATGAAGAGAGGCATTCTTCATTCTAACAGTCTAGAGCGGCGCAAATCGGCGCATCCTTCCTCGCCTTGCGCTAGACACGGAATGTCAAAAGGGAAAATGCGTAAAGTGATTGAACTTTGGTCAGACATGCTCGAAATATGGTGAGCATTCGTCTTTTCATTTTTCGTACTTTTACAGCGAGAAGAATTCGCGCAGAATGAAGAGAGACATTCTTCATTCTAACAACACAATGAACAAGTGTGCTTGGCTACCTAAGAATAAGCAGAAAAACGAATTCATCGTTTCAAGTACCCTTTTCGAAATCCGAGAAAAGACCTCATCCTACTGCCCAAATATTGAGAAAACGTGCAATCCGCCAAGAACATGTCACTTCCGCGGACTTTCGGATTCTTCCTAAATGAATAAAGTAGAGCATCGGCACAAATTCACTCGATCTAATTAGAAGTACTTTTAAAAGAACCGCGAATTTTACTAGAGTTGCGTCACAAATTTGCTTATCTTGGCTGGAAGGGAAGAGCTATCCATTATGAAGTGCATAGATTCTTAATTTCGAAAAGCTATAAATAAGTCCGAGTAGGACCATTACAAACGTGTAGCGAGAACATTTAATCATTTTCATGAATTCTCAGACTCTTCAAAAATGAATTAAATAAACAATCCGCAGCAGAGGAGGGATATCCAACTATGAAGTAAGGTTCCCCCAATTGGGCCATTCCGCCCAACTGGGCGTTCGCTCACCGGTCGAATCGCCCAGTTGGGCGCGCAGAATGACTACGCCCATTGGGCGGATTTCCATTGTTCGCGCCCAGTGGGCGTTTATTATGAATTTTTCTTGAAACCAATCTGAGAATTGAACACGAAAGAGTGAGGAATGATTGAAATGAGACGAGAATGGTCGACCGAACCGCTCATCGCCGAGACGAATGAGATAAATGGGCGCCCATGGGCGCCCAGCTCAATTCCTTTGTTCACAACTGGGCGTATTGGGCGGTATTCATTCAACGCATTTTGGAGCTGGGCGGACTGGGCGCCGCCCAATTTCGAAACCCTACTATGAAGTACTCAGATTTTTCATTTCGAAAGCTCTAAATAAGGTTCCAAATTCGGGGAAAGACCTTCTCATATATTGAGAAAACGTGCAGAACATGCCATCATTTCCGCGAACTCTCAGACTCTTCAGAAAATGGAATGTCCCTGCGGCTTGGAATGATGAATGAGTGAAGGGGCCTCATTCTAGCATATAAATCTTACTTGTTTGCAGTTCCTAGCCAGCCAGTGCAACTGAAGAGTCCTAGTTTTTTTTCCGTTTACAACTAGAGGAGCGAAATATGCGAACTGAAGAGAACATTTCGATGACTAGCGAGGGAGCAGTGCGATTGAAGAGCAACAAAGATGAGAGCAGTGTTTTGTCTCTTCCTTATCTCTCACCAGTCAGATAAACGAAATAGTATTGCTTACTGAGAAAGACAGACAATCCATCGAAGAGGGTCATTCCCCATGCACAATCGCAAACGGACCACAATCTTGCGCGCCTTCGCGCATATAAATTATAAATTACTAATTTCCGCCGCGAGTTTGTTTGTGCTTGTAATTTCCAATGCGCGGCGCCTTCGAATCGCGTGGGATTTGTACCTAGATGGGAATATTATGCGAAATTCGCTCGCTACTCTCCTCGTTTCATACACTATCTCGCTTCGTATGACCAAACGAGAGATCAGGTTGAATGAAGAGAGAGGGGTTTTAGCTCCGAGAAGTTATCAGAAGTCAAGAACAAGGAAGGACAACATAGCAGGAATTGAATCAGGATACAAGTCAGCTGGAAACAATGGGATTCGGCCTTTGGAGATAAGAAATAGCAAAGAAACACTACAAATCAGGTCTTTTCTGGTGAAATACTGTAGAAGTAGAACAATAACCGAGTCACGGAAGCCAGAATGATTCGAAAGAATACGATTCGGTGATTGATGTGAGATAAGGATTCAGGTGATTCAAGGATTAGCAAAGAAACACTGCAGTTTAGCTCACTATCGGAGCGACCCAATGAGATACGTGCAAATTTTGCCAAATACCACTGCAATCGAAGCCAAACGAATAACTCTTTACTAGCTACAGTCAGACAATAATATTAGCTCATTGGTCGCTTCTACGACTTCCTCATCAAAGGATTACCGTCGAGAAGAGATGAAGGATCAGCGCGAAATGTCGGAGTAATTGAGGCCCAAACGACTAACAGCTCAGAATTCAAGTCAGAAAAAATAAGATAATAAATAACGTGTAGTTACTTATAATGAGGCCCAGACGGGTAACAATTTGTAACGTCCATCCTAGACGGTCTGGGTCCTCAATAGGTCGCCTCTTCCCCACTCTCATTCGCTCTCAAGAGACTACTCCTTCACTACAACAAATGAGCATCTCATTTCCTCCTCTTCTTCCCTGTCTTCTTCCCTACAGGTCTACGTGCTGGAACGACATGAAAACTGCCAAGTTCAGGCACTGTTTTCGGCTGCTACTACTATTTCCACACACTTAGACCCCCTCGGGGCCTCTTTCTTTCTACTTTTCGTGGTATTTCTCGGACCAGAATGAGTGATACAGTGAGCGAGAGGAAGAGTTTCTAACCGTCTTACTCGAGTTCCTGGACCGAATCCCTCCCCTTCTCAGGCCTGAGATTCGGATAGTCTTCAAAGAACGTTCACTCCCTCCACTTTAGCATAAAAAAGGTAAAGTTAGTTCAGCGTATTTTTCAACGCGCGGAACATGCGCGGGATTTTTTGTAGCGGTATGCACGTATCGCATAGCATATAACGGTATAAATTACTAATCTGTAGCCAGACAACGTCACTTCCACATCTAGCTAATGTCATGGTGGATTCTCTGCAGGAGTAGAATGCGTCAAAATATTACCAACGATAGATGAGGAACGAATAATTACTTGCTGCACCTCAAACAAATAGATCCTCCACTCACCTGCAGCAAAATAGTCGACTAGGAAGTGCCCCGGGATTGCTTTTGTTCCTAGGATGAAACCTCTGAGCTCGTTGTCAGTGTCCAGTTTTTCTACGTCCATGTTTCCATTATCATTAGCACCGCCCTACGTCACACCCCGGAAGAGCTCTCTACGGACCGTCACTGGCTACGACACAGTATCATGAATGTTCCCCGATTAGAGTGAAGATCCGTCTCTTCATTCCACGTTTCCTCTCACCGGACAGATTTAGGAGAGACATGCTATATGAGGTGACGGATTCTTCACGCCGGTCAAAGAAAGCGAGATAGCGTGCGGAATGAAGAGACCGCCGGTCAGAGACAGCTAGAGATCACACCGAATGAAGAGAGCGCAGCGTCACTACGGTTGAACGGACACCGTATCTAACACTCGAAGACAGCAACAATGAGACTGAGAATAGGAGGAGGTCTTCTGTCTTGAGAGGGGGGCTGACAGGATGAAGAGGATGAAGAGCCTTTCTCTTCACTCCTCTTCATCTCTCTTCAATCAGCCTGAAGAGAGACCAGTCGGAATGAAGAGGCGACTGCTTCATCCTTGCAATCCTTACTGTGAGTAAGACGAAGAGGATCTGGGGAATTAGATTGGGACTCATCTCCCCTGCCCTCCTCTTTTCCCATGCTCTCTCGTCAGTCAGAGAACCCTAGATAGCACAGGGATTGAAGAGAGCGCAGACACAGTCCTCCTGTACACTCTCCTCACTTTCAGTGATCTCTCGGCGGTTAGAGAGGGCGAGAGACAACGGGGAATGGAGAGAGCCCAGACAGCGAACAGGATTAGTGTTGCTTCTCGAAGATGACGACAATCCCATTGCCGGTAAGGTCGCGGCGGGATTTACGGAGCCCCGCCCTCTTTGGCGCGATGCCAAGAAGCAATGGATCTAAATTTCACAGCCTCTCTCTTCACTCTGACCGATGAAAGATAAGGTAAAATGAGGAGACGCTATTGTTTTTACTGGCCACTGAGAAAACGTGTAAAGTGGAGATACTACAACAAAGTGGAGATACAGCAAAGTGGATGCTAGAAAAACTTTCAGGAAGAAGTCCAAATATAGCACGAATGTGATTTTTTCCTGTCTAATTGTAAGGAGCTTAGACAGACAGGAAACCCTCGATTCTAGACGACCCAAAAACTTCCCGGGGAAGAAGTTGTTTTCCGAGTCAAGTGCGAGCTAATTTAGGAAATGTTATTAGATCAAGAACGAATGGTTCATTTGGGGTACTTCCCCACCCACATTCTAAATTGAAGAAATGAGGAAAATTGTTTTTTCGCACTTTTCTCGCATTATTTTAACGACATGGAAGCTAACGATAGCTAAGTAACGACCCTGAAATGATGACAACAAGTCAGATGCGGGCACAGGACGATACAGGCATTTGTTGATTTCAAAATTTGGGTGAAGAGCCTGTCTCTTCTACTTTTCAACTGGTCAAAATATAGAAGTACGCGGATCGAAGAGAAGTATTCTTCACTCTGATCAGATAGCCCTATCAAAAATGAAGAAACGGCTACCCACAATTGCCAGCATCCTCTTATCCTCTTCACTTCCTGCTCCTAATTAGGACTGTCAGGATGAAAACCCTGTCTCTTCATTTCAGAGACCCATTTTCGAGCCCAAGTTTCTTTGAAACAACCCTTTTGTCCCAGAACCGGATTAGACATTTTTTCGGCTTTGAGACAGGATCTCCTAAAGGAAACCGAGTTTAGCAACAGATTCCTCATTACTCACGATCGCAAGCATCCTTTTATCCTCCTCACTTCCCGTTCCCAGGAGGAGAGTGGCAAGGGCCACGAGGTCACTCGAGTTGTTCGTCGAATTGCCGTCTGCCTCAGGAAAGCTACCGTTTCCTCCCATTTCGTAATCGTAGTCCTGAACGATGGATGATCTTTGATCTTTGCATACTGTATCGTTACCCTAACTGACGAAAGATCAGCTCTCTTGAACAAGTACAGTATCTTGGATAAGGTTTGCAGTATCAATCCATCAAGGGCTAATGTGTTAGCTAATGTTCAAGACCCTAAGGATACGTTTTCGCAACTTTGTCTTGAAATATTTGAAAAATACCGAAAACTCCTCGAACAGCGAGCAATTGTAGCAGCCAGTCTCCAGCTCCATCTCTCACATCAACTGAAACCGAAAAAGCATCAGATTCTCTTCAACGCTATCGTCTCTTCATTTCGCCTTATCTCTCTTCGGTCAGAAATCCGAGAGAGTAGGGCGAATTGTGAGAGTCAGACTCTCCATCGAGATTCTCGTCAACATATCGCATAATCACTGGGTTTCAACCGCTTCGCAGTGAAGGCAACGATAACTCGTCGATCAGACTCTCTCCATTTCACGTGCTCTCTCGCCTTCTCTGACCAGCGAGAGAGCACGCGGAAAGAGGAGAGTCAGACCGATTCTCAAGCGCAAAACGAGAAAACATCAGTTAAAACACGGAGGTGTGTAGTTTCGCGCGCGGCATGATGTAGCGATTCAGATTCCGAGAAGAAAACAACTACCGTATCCCTATGATGGCATTGGATACGGTAGTCAACATGAATTCGACGCACTTTAGAAAGTCGCGAAATGACAAATTCTAAAGTCAAAACGAATCAAATCAAATTGCGCTTTGACTAGTGCACAAACACGACCGAGAAACGCATGAGGGACAGAGACAAATTGAGGAAATTCATGTACATTCTCTCACCCTCGAAAGCCTCGCGCTTCTCATCGGAGGGAAGGAGGAGCCTGCTGCTTCCCTATCCACTCAGTCGACCCTTCCCCCTGCTCCGAGCTCATCCTACTCCTCAATTCCCACGATGTATAATTGGCTAGAACGCCCGAGATAGAACGCTAAAGGAGGAGAGGCGGACAAAAAATCATCCTCACTTAGGGTCTATGCAATCCCACGCTCTCTACGAGTCCAGAGCTAGAAAAACACCGAGTAAGACGAAGAGATTCAAGCAAAATCAACGACGATATACCCCTTTTAGAGCTCAAGGCTCCCTAGAAGGTCAGTGTGATTGCGATATCACATAAAACTAAGAGCTTCCTTCCCGCTATCCATCCTAGCTCGAGTCACTTATTACTCGTGCCCCGAGGGCCTTTCCCTTCTTCCTCTCGCCATCTCATCAGATGTGACACCTCCAGTCCCGTGGCTTTTTGTGTGCAGTGAAAATCAGAGCGGAGGGACCCATCTGGCTCTCTTCACTTTACAATGTCTCTCACTTGCTCTGACTTTTGAAAAAAAATTATACGAGCGTATTCCACTACGAATCAAAACCATGCGGCAATCGTGCTGGCTCCGCCCCTTTTCACATTTTTTGAACGTTTCCATCACAATTTCAACATCTTTATGGTCGAGTACATACAAATGGGTTGCAAGTGAAAGTGGGGGTAAAGAGTAGCACTCAGGGCGAGGGTTACGGTAACATGGAGGCGGGCGGAAAAAAAAATCGATAAGGCAACCATGGTGAGATACGGTGTGTGTGCATTGGGCGTCGGGCGGGATACGGTATCGATTACCGTGTTCCGCTCGGGACCAAACCTCATTCAAGTAGATAATGGGAAGGGGTGCGTGTGGGATGGGGACAAGTATACATCTCATAATCATTTAAAAAATAACATCAATAACACAGGCGCTTATTCCACAATATTAGCTAGCTACGGGCGCGTGATGCTTCTACAGTAATCTAATATCGTATTAATCTGTGGATTACTGTACAACCTCACGCCACACTACTACTTCAGGATACTGTACAATTAGCGGGAAGGCGAGGGAAAAAAATCGATAAATCAGTTTGCTCGCCCTATAGATCAGAAGCGAGGATATCAGGGTGTGATATAGCAATAACCGCCTATGCAATGGGAGAGAACAACACAAACTGAATCAGATAGGAGAGAGGAAGGAGAAGAGAAATTACACTATAGAAATGATAAAGGTTGCATACCGGCAGGGAGGAGGAGGGATAGCGAGTGTTTGTGTGGTTCAAATTACAATCAAAAACGTGCGGAAATGTCCATTCAATCGGCGTAGGCTACAGTACTCCTTTCGGCTACAGTACTTCTAGCGGGGGCGATCGATAAATGGGGCGGGCTCTTGAGGTGAAATTGATGATGTGTGTGGGAAACTGTGGCGAGAAGGCGGGAGGAGCGAAAGGGGAAAGATGTGTGCAGAAAAAATCGATATCGTCGTCTACCGTAATCCGGGAGGGGGACGGAGCTACCGTACTCTCAGGACTGCTTGTTGTTCTGGTCGGGACCCGTCATCGAGCCCTTCAACTGGTTCCACAATCGGACGATGGAGGGACCGGGCGAGGTGTCGCGTTCTCTGGAATATTTTATTTTATTTGGGAACTGAGAAAGTCAATCGCATTAGTTTCCGCAGATACTGTACTGCCTACACAGCGAAGGTGAAGCACGAAACAATCCGTCCCTTTTGCCATTTTGAAACCTAGACTTTACAATATTAAGAAATTTCCACAAAAAAATATATGGATGCAGAATTTGAATTGTATTGTTAGCCCATCATCGCACGCAACGAACATTAACGAGATTTTGCCATTCAACTCTCAATATTTTTACAACGACAAGCGAAGCATGGAAAATATCGTCTTTCAGAGAACTTTAGTGCCTACATTGCGACGGTGAAACACAAAATGTTCCGGTCCAATTTCATTCATTTTGAAACGACGACCTAGAGTTAAAGTTACAAATTGGAGGATCAAATTTCGGGGGCTGTGCCTCCGTTCTATCATTATAATAACGTTACCGTTAAGTGAGGTACATTTGCGCTATTGATTTTTTTTAGAACACGCACAATATATATTAATTGATTTCAGCAGAACTCAGATGCCCACATATTGACAGTGAAACGCGAACCAATCTATTGCATATTGCAAAAATTTACGCGCAACGTCACATGTGTGTATTTGTTGCTTCCTAAATGCAATGACATCCAGATTTTTACTACTTTTTTAACAACTAAATTAAAAATAAATAATATAATAAATAACCGACCTCGCCGTCACTGGCGCCGATTGACTTCCCGCCGCTCCTCCATTGGCGAGCAGCTGCGTGGAGGAGGAAGACGAGGTGGAGGAGGACGGTTGACCGCCTGGAAGGTGGATGGAGGGTGAAACGGGGAATCACAGGGTTTCGTTCATACAAAATTTTCAGCATTACATCACCATTTCTATAGACGGAGGAGAGTTGACCGCATACATGGACAAGGTATGACACAGGGAACCACCGGTTATCCTGCGTGTTCATGCTATATTTTCTGCCCGCACAATTGTTAGGACTTACAGCCTAGAAGGAGATGGGGTGAAACAGGGAATCACAGATTACAGATTCTCCCCTCTTTCTCTCAATCGTTTTTTTACTCTTGCGAAAGCCTACAGTATCGATGAACGAATGTTTACTCCATACATGGAGAAGGGATGAAACAGGAAAGCCCCACTCGAGAAGCTAGCTTATCTTATTTTATATTTCTATTTCACATGCATTTAGCAGGCCTTGAACTGCTCGAAACAAAGAAATCCGAGTACTCGATATCTTACTCCATTTATATTTTTTTTCTAAGAGGAAGCAGCTTTCTACGATCGGTTCCTGCAGACCTTTACTGCTTACATTGCGACGGTGAAACACTAACCATTTTACTTGTTTTTCGATCACCTCACTTCCTGCCCTAGTGTTACCCGTTCCGCTCCCCTTAACCCGGCGCGTCTAGAGCACTCCTCACCTCCAAGTACACTTCCTTGCCCGCTGAAGACGTGTCCATTGCTCGCCGGGTAGTTCAGCGTCGCGCCGTTCGAGGCGCGCCCGTTGAGCACCGTCGTGCGCGAGTCTGCAATCGAATGGGTAAATAAGTCAGTTATTAAATATTTAACTAGTTTACATAGATCGCTATCGCCTCGCCCATTGACAAAATGTAAGCGATGAGCAATATCAGTAGTGCTTGAAACACATTAATCGCTAGCAACTGGAGCATGAAATCAAAAATCATCCAGTATGAGTTTTAAAGAAGGAGGGGCACGACCAATTGCGAAAATATCCCACACGGATTGGCTTGAGTTTATAACGCGGGTACTGTAGTGCGGACGGGATTTTTTTCAATTTTTTCGCAGGTACTGTAATTGCGGACGGAATTTTTCAGTTTTTCGCCACTGCGGCTTCTTTGTTCTTGTATCGATTTTATCGTCGTTTTGCTCGCTATTTTTATTTGTAATTCATGTTAGGATGTATTAGGGCAGGCTAAGCACTCCATATTATTAGTTTTGAACACAGTTGAGGCTCAAAATCGCAGTATAATCGATGATGTTGAAACGAGTCCTGTTTGTGCGCTTGCTAGCTTTGATTATTTATGCCGGCTTAGGTTTCCTTGAGTAATTCCAGTTCAAAATTGTTGTATTTACTGCATTCAATGCAACTATTCGAAAATGCGCGACAATTTACTGCTCCTAACTCATAAAATCGCGTTTGTGTTCTAACTTACGTTTTGACCCCATTTCCACCCAATTTCTTTCTTGCACTTGTTCTTGGTGATCCTTTTCTATATATTTACGCGATAATATTGGTTTCTGTAACTGAATTCGTCTAATTAAGGGCACAACAACGTCCACCGTGCCCGCATGAGGCGATACAGCTGGCTGCCGCTCACCTAAGCCAAGGTAAATATTTTGTATAATATTTAAATATAAGCTATTTGCTTTTTCCGTAAGCATTAGAATATATTAATTTAGGATGAGCAAAGCAAATGACTGTGAAGTTGTTGTTTTGCGTGTTACAATGACTGAATTGTCTGTCTCAATTTAGTGATGAACAGCACTCAGTTTACAGCTGCCTTCTTCGTGAACCAATTCATACTTGTATTCCATATTTTAAAAATGTAATTTAT
>LS485264.1:293776-317964 GCA_900490705.1 Pristionchus arcanus
ACTACAGAAACAAGACGATCAATTAGAAAAAAGTGATTTTGACGATTACAGTATCCAATTAGTCCAATAATTCCAAAGGGGGACAGAATCAAGTCGATTTCGTCGTGAATAGATGATATCGAATGAATAGACAATACCGTAACTGCGGAGATTACTGTAGCCAAACATATCGTCATGGCATGATTTGTATCATGAAAATTTTCTTGGGTGATTTTATAATTGTTGACGATCTTTTTGAAAAACCCGTCTGTATCAGCGACACGCTCGTTTTGATGCTATACATACTCCCCCTCTCGTCGCCCACACATCTGCTTCAGTGGCCTAATGGCAAAGCCGCTGTCTTGCAATCGTGTAGTTGTTGGTTCGGTTCCCGTCCAGCGCAATATTCTATTGCTGCTTTCTACTTTTTCGATATCCACGCCCGATCAATCAATACCACGTTGAAATCTTACAGTACTCTTAATTTCGCCTGCCCGCAAGCCCAAACTTTGATAATTCGTAGGAGGCTTCAATGAAGTTTGTAGCACTTCGGATAAAGTGATCTCTGATCGGGTGGGCATTCCCTACATCCCTGTATTGCCAGTCTATGTGACCCAAATGGTCGTGCCACTCCTTCTTTAAACAGTAACGGTTGCAATGTAAACTCTACAAAATTGGCGGTGCAACACCGGGAGTCTGAATTTTTTTTTGTTGAGAACCGATTTTCCATTGTTGTAAAGGAAATTCTCAGGGACATTATGCATTCCCTGAAGCTTCGAAATTCCGAGTGCACAACTCGCAACAACGAATCACATAATTTCTATTGCAACAGCTGATTTAGCTCTCCAAAACAAAAGCTTTTGATCTGTCCTTCCCCGCTTCTCTCCCCGGTGCCATCTAACCCGGCTCGCCTAAGGCACATACTTACCATTCAAGGACCTCCCTCCACTCGTTTCCTTGGCCTCTTCGGCCGAGTCAATCGACCCCCGACTGCCCTTCCGCTCGTCCAACGAGTTCTGCAGCGCCACCGGCGTCAGCCACTCCTGAGATATCGAATGTTATTGGTTAATAATATTATGTTAATATATTTAATTTTTCAAACCGACACGTACGCAATATTGAATGAAATTGCTACCAAGGCCCATGTACCATTCACGAAACCAGAAGTCAACAGAATGAATTGTTTTTTTAATTAGCGGCGAGGATGGATCAACAATTTCTAGAACCTGGAGAATTAGAACAAACCAGTGAGCGCAATTTCGCCGGGTACTTTTAATAGTTCAAAGCATACCGGCCACGACATCTTACGATAGCACTAACTTTGTTACCAGAATCTACCCCCCCCCTCCCCAAGGGATTACCCTTGCTTCAAACAAATTTCCTTTACTCCCAAAGTTGATGACCAGCGATTTTCTGGTTTTCGATCTATACCAAAACGAATGATTTCTTGGAGCTTCATTTCGTCTTTGGGATCTTCATCATAACAACTTTTTTTAAAATTTAAGACCAAAATAATCAAAAATACCTGCGGTAGGCATCGTTCCAGGAAGGGAATGGATCCGGAGATGGAGGCCAAACGATTGATCCAGGAGGGGATCTCCTTACCCGTTAGCGTCTGTAAAAAATTAGACATCTATCCACGTCAAGCGATTTTACAGTCGAAAGATAACACTAAGTGTACAAGGGGGGGGGGATAATGTTACGATAGAAACGCATAAATCACTGCCTAACATGTAAAGACGCTACAATGTAATTGTTATTTTTTTCCCGAGGAGTTCTTGAACATATTGAGTTGAACGAATCTAGCCTGCCTACATCACTATGGCGAAACACAAACTTTGTAGTGACAATTTTCATTCTTTCAATTTTTTTCCATGCATATGAGGCCGTTTGCGATAGAGTCAGGCAAATTCGGAGGGGTTTGGCACAGGTCAAAAATGTCGATTCTCTGAAACTCTCGAATTTGGGGTTCCCGAGGGTGCTTATGACGATGAGCATAGTCATTTTTCATGTCGAGCCTCCGTTGGCTCCAGACGACGTCACGTCGAAAACGGTTTTTGTGGAATTTCTCGCCCCAATAAATCGTTAAAATTAAGCAAGTCGGTTTCCCGGGGTAGAATTTGATGCTGATGACGCCTGTCGAGTTCATTTTTCATGAATTATTTTAATTATTTTTAAAAATGAAAGTTTTGAACGAGGCAAAACTGAGCTTAGCAACCTACACAGATCGGACCGGCGTGACGAGAGGATTCCAAATCTATAATTTGGTCCATATTCGTCCCGCGGTTTCCAAGATTGAAAAATAAGAGTGATCGAGATTGTAAGTGAAATTGGTCATCTTCCATCTCAATCTGCCCCTACCCTCTTCCGATCTCCCTCGACTTCCGATCTCTGCTCACTCGCCTGTCTGCGCTCTCTCACACCACCACACTCTCTCGTCGGAGGAGGCGAGAAGAGTGAGAAGGGGAAGAGGGTAGGGACAGATTGAGAAGGAAGAATGGACCAAATTATAGATTTGGAATCCTCTCGGCACGCCGGTCCGATCTATGTAGGTTGCTAAGCTCAGTTTTGCCTCGTTCAAAACTTTCATTTTTAAAAATAATTAAAATAATTCATGAAAAATTAACTCGACAGGCATCTTCAGCATCAAATTCTACCCCGGGAAACCGACTTGCTTAATTTAGCGATTTATTGGGGCGAGAAATTCCACAAAAACCGTTTTCGACGTGACGTCGTCTGGAGCCAACGGAGGCTCGACATGAAAAATGACTATGCTCATCGTCATCAGCACCCTCGGGAACCCCAAATTCGAGAGTTTCAACGAATCGACATTTTTGAGCTGTGCCAACCATTGCTCGACTCTATCGCAAACGGCTTCATATATTTTTTTTTTGTTGAAAGAGAAGCAACGTGCACTTTTCCGCCTTTGATTGATCATTCCTCATTTTTCCTACCCTGCAAATGTGTGCAAACAGTCTGGAGCACGCCATTTCACAGTTTCCCATCAATACAAACAAAAACATTCCCACTTTTTCGAAAATTCGTCACACTAATTTACAGTACACAATTAATAAATTAAATATTGTTATTTAATTGATTAAATAATAAATACCTTGGAGAGCATGGCGGAGAAGTGGTTGCAGTTCCTCGATATCAAGTGGTACCGGTCGCCCCGGAAGTCCATGCCCAGCGCCTGCAAATGAATGGCATATTTATTATTTTTTTCAAGATAATGTATCGCCCAACAATCATAGATCCTCGAACAATGAGGCATTTGTCAGAACAGTGAAACCCTGATGCGTCTGCACATACATTTTTATTTGTTTCATTATCATTTTTTAATAGAGAATTCACCGACTATCATTGACCGTAGGACATCGGGACATAAATATCAACCCTGAAACGGTAACTAGCCTACCGATATATTTATTGTTATTTTTACGTTATTATTAGTATTATTATTTGTACGAGCATCACAAGCCAATTCATCTTACGTGCTAAACCCAAGTTCACCTTGTACATTTCCCAATACGAAATCACTTGTTTTGAAACAAAACATTCCTTTCTCCTCCCTGAATATTCATAACTGAATCCCCACTGCACCCGTATGATCGTGCTGAGCAACAGAGCGGCTGACTCATTTGCATGATCCGATTGATTGATCTCTTTTCTCTGATCTCTGATTGGTCTGTATCTCTTTCACTTCGCCATGCTCTCTCGTTTCTCTGACTGACTAGATATAAGGCAAGGAGAAGAGTCGTGAACATTGCATGCTCGCGCTGATCGGATTGCGAGTTGGGAGGGAAACGTTTTTGAGCCAAATGTTATTCACTCGCTTTCGCTTTCACGTGTTCATCGAGCCATCAGTGAATAATTCGTGGGTGTCCTAACAATAAACTAAATTTAAATAACAATATTAATAATAATAAACAAACCTTGATCAAATCCCGGACGTCCTTCTGGTAGAAGTCCGTCTCCCCGATCAGAATGCTCTCCCTGCAAATATTTTGTTTAATTATTTCAAACTACCCGGAGATTTCATGTTACACCTGTCGCATATAAAATGCCGAAAATAATGCACTTCGATCTCCTTATTCTTCGTTTTATAGAAAACGTTTCAATTCACTTTGCAAACGTAAGCCTCAGGGCGGTACCGGTTTCACTCTTATCATAACTATGGAATGGGGACACGACTGTAGTACGATTTCCATTTTCGTCTTTCAAAAAAAAAACACAACTGCGCTCCACTCCCACATTCCCGAAGATTTCCAGTTCCACATGTTGCATACATCCCGTTCCACACGCTACACTCCGATTACACCGTCCCTCCACATACAAAACATGGATTCCCCTTACAAGTTTGCACAATGTGCAACAATGAATCGTTGCATGTTGATTTCAGTGTCACTGTCATTATTCCTAGGGAATGGGGTCCACGACTGCAGTACGATCGCTCTTTCCTTTTCAACCAAACACATTTGCTCTCCCACCGCCCCCGTAGATTTCCAGTTGTACATGTTCCATACATGCGCTTCCACATCCTACACTTCGATAATACTGCTCCCTCTTATGAAAAATATTTTCCAGATTAAATCGTTACCCGTACATTTCGGCTTCACTATTATCATAACTACGGGCTGGCCAAATCACTGCAGTGAAGAGTTCTTGGCCACTGATCAAAACAATAACATCCTAACCAAAACAAAAATAACAAGTATCTCACTTGAACTTGAAGTTCTCGCCCAGCTCCTCCGCGTCCTGTGGGGAGTTCTCGAAGATGCCCGAGAACGGGTACGGGTGGCCGCCGTACGCGTATTCTGCAATTAATACATAACAATCATTCTAAGATCAATAATATTGCTTAAAAATCATATTTATTCACAATATTAGTAACTGCATTTATTATATTATTTTATTCTACCAGGCGGCAAGGATCAACTACTCCCAGGCACCCGCAATGTCTCTTACTCAATACGCGAAACCTCAATGAAGCACGCATCTACAGAAATCGCAAAAAAAACACAAATTTCTTGCGACAAGAAACAATGCAAAAGCGCAAGCCCGTGCAAAAAAAACAATGCAATTTCGCACAGCGCAGACTGGTTTCACCCACGCGATGAAGGCGAGCAACACTCATTGAGAACAATGTCCTGTGCAGTAGTGTTCACAATAACTTAAAATTCCTTTAGCCACTTGTTTCACTTCGCTATGAGTACAGTCACTTTACTGTTTCAACCACACCATGAATGCGTGGAACATGAAACAAATACAATGGGCTGAGGACTCCGAATTCAATCAACAAACTAATATTTCCGGCAATTCATTCCCTACGCTTTCGATCCCCCACAATTTCGTTTCACGTACATCATGAATGAGTGCAAGATGGAGTCTTCTCGATTTCACAATTACGATATATCATCATAAATCGACTAACCGACGCCGTAGATCTCGATGCCGGTGTGGAAGATGCCCACGCCGATGTTCGACGCGTAGTCGTTCAGCCAATACTGCAAACGGATTACGGTATTATCGATTCTTTACCCCTACTTTCTTAATCGTTCATTGGATAGGAACTGTAAACGGCTCACGGGATTATCGATCTCGTGTTTCATCATTAATTATATGAATCGATTGTTTCCCTCTGGAATTACCAACCGAGCTCCTCCCGCTTCTTTCTTTCTTCCTATCGCTACCATCTGACCTCCTTTTTTTTACAATATCCGTACCAAAATCACGATTGACCCAGTTTTAGCTACCATTCCTTTAGCCGATGCATTCTAGATGTCTTTTCTGTTCGAATTCCATGTAATTTTTCTCAGCGTTTCGTCTTCCCCGTCACCAATATCTCCATCACGCTTCGCTTTTTGCTTCTTTTTCCACTCCCGGAAGCCATACATCTCTTTCCTTGCTTGCAATCTTCCACGTCAAACCTTCCATTTCGGGGCCTTCTTCCCATCTAATCTTCCCCTTTCGTCATCACATTTCCCGATCCCATAATCGTACCCCAAAAACAGGCATCTTATCTTGCTAAACTGATAGACTGATCGTCTTATCATGCCCAAATCACCCCTTTTTCCGTGCATGGGAACGGCCCCTAGTCTTCCTTCTTCCGTCCCCTTCTATTTGACCAGTCTCCTACGCGTTCAGGGGGTGAGGGGCGCAACGGTTTGCGAGAGACCTTGGGAAATGAAGAGAGCCCAGAGGGCGAGAGGGGACGATTGGGGCGAAACCACAGGAGGGCAACGGGGCAGAAAAACAGACAGAGAGACAGAGGGGAACGGAAGGAACACTCATACCCGGAAGGACCTTGAGAGTAGGGGAAAAGGCAACCTACGCTACAATATCCGAATAGGGGGGGGGGCAGTGGGTTCATCAAACCACAAATCTACAACTTGAGCGCTACTGTAATCATGAGTAATACTTGCTAATCAGACATTGATATCAACTAATTTCTTAAGAAAATGTTATGAATGGGATCGATTCGCAAAACAAAACCGGAAGGACCTTGATGGTGCAGTGGCAAACTATTCCTTGTTCGAATGGAGCCTAGTTTGGCCCATTGAGCGGGTGCTAAACGCGTCCAAACATGTGTACTTTGAGCGATGAGACGTTGCGATTACAGAATGTTTGGAAGGGTGATACGAAAGTCCAAACAGCTAATGTTACAATCTCACTTATTTTTCTGGATAATTCTTCGAGAAATCAATCATAATTAAGAAATAATATTTTTAATAAACGGGTGACTGAAATGCATCAGCCGGATTGCTGTCAACGCATTTCCCCATACCACTACAGCACAAAATCACCTATTATGTCAAAAAAAAATTTCACCATGAAACATCCACCTACATTTTCGAAAAATGGAGTACAAATAACTGACCATATCGTAGACATTCAGCCTTACTGGATGGCGAGCCATGGCCCTCGCTGCACTGGAAGTCGCTGCTATGAAATAGGCGAGGCGGGGCAGCGGAGTGGGGTCTGAACCAGGACGAATTAGGTTTTAATTTATATTTAAGCGCACTCGCGGGGGAAAAATCGAATACAGATTTAAAATTGAGCAAGGACGGGTTAGGTTACAATTGTAATAATATTTATGCGCAGGATAAAACGCGGCAACAACTGAAAATTGAACAAAATTGAGAACAAACCTAGCAATAACTAACAGTCACGCGATATGAATAGGCGAATACTGGGAATAGTGAGTGCAGCTACTCTGCTAGAGAGAACTGAAAATTAGGAATAATTTCCTCCACTCCTCCCTTCCAGAAAAAGGCGCGCGAAATTATGGGGAATCGAGAGGAAATAGCGAGAAGAAAGATTGAAAAGGGGAGCGGGGGAGATTGAGAAATCATCTGACTATCCAGTGGTTAGTAAGGACGAAATTGCACGTGTCATTAAGCTGGTGAAGATTGAAAAGTGAAGCCCGGAGGAAAAAACACTAGCAATCAATGCCTCAGCTCAGATGAATGGAAAAATACTGGAGAAACTATAATTTATGGAGCAAACGGCTATTGAAAGTGAGGAAATACCACTCCTATCCAAAATGAGCAATGATTTCCACCCTTTCTATCGATTCGGCAGACAGATGATTAGATGGAATCGGGGAAGGAAGGAAATTGGGAAGATTGATCGAAAATGGAGCGGGGAGTCATCATCCTTACACATGCTCAATTCCTAGTCAGACAGTGTTAGAGAGCATGTGAAATCGAGAGAGTGGAACACTAAGTAGGCGGAAAACACTAGCAAATCGATGAATCACACGCGGAGTAGTGAACGATCAAAGAATGGCGAAATCGTAAATGAAGGAAGGATCGAGAAAGAATGGTGAAAGATGGGCCAACCTCGCCGAGTCCTTGACAACTAGACGTTAGTCATGACTACTCTAGTCGTTTTTGAGTGCGCGTTTCATCGCGCGGGGTGAAAGTAGGGGCGAGCGGATATACTTGTAATTTCGGTTCGCAACAAACATTCGGATGAGTGAAGAGCATCGAGGTGGTGGGGTGAAGTTGGATGGGTGAAATAGCAAGGGCGATAGATAGTCACATGTTGAAGAGACAAACGTGAGCGAGCGAGGAGAGGCGAGTGGTGTGGCTAAGGGACCTCAGAGGCACACTCGGGAAGAGGAAAGTACGAGAGAGATTCCCGGGGCGCCCACCAAAGTGAGTCTGTCGTTCGCGATATGCGCGCGCGCTAAGCGGCGGGCCATATGGCCAATCGATCGATATCGATCCCTTGAAGGTTGGTAGGGAAGAGAAGGCAGTGGCGCTGAGGCGAGAAAAAGCTCGAGCGTGGCGATACGCTAGACGGAGGGGGGGGGAAGCAGAACACAAAACAGGAATTGGTCACAACATGACGGACGGAAGGCAGGAAGGAAGGCTAGGTGGAGTGAGGAGGGAGAGGCACATTACTACAGCTCGCTTGCTCACTTTGCCGAAAATTACTGGCACTGAAGAAGCTTGGTATCGACCAATCAGGGAAGCGAAGTGATTGAGGAATCAATCAACAAGAAGGAAGCCAATGATGGAAAACAAAGGGCGAGGAGCAAGCCGAAATTGGTTCGATCGCACAACGAGGGAGCGATCCGCGCGCGGAAGGAAGGACAGGCTTTTTCTTCCATTTCCTGTGATTCTCCTGGATTCGTGGCGCAAACAGAAAAAGGGAGGGCGAGGGCACTGTGGAGGTGATGGTGGGAGGTGGGAAAACTAACGGACGGAAGATCAGCATGATAAGTGGGCTAAAAGGTGCAAATATAGGGCGATTAAAAGTTGTTATGCAAAAGTAACGATCGAATTGGCGACAAAATCGACGGTTTCCAAGGGTTGCGCGTGCCAAACAAGATTGGAAAATTGAGTTTGCATGGACAAAGTAATGAATAAGCGAGTGGCAGAGAAAGCGGAAACTATAAATCGACGGGAAACAAAGGAATGCGTAATGAATCGCTCACGTACAAAGCCAGCTTTACTTACTGTGGACGCCTTTCATGACCACACAATCAATCGTGGTGTGGTGCCTAATTGGGATACGTCGAAACGAATTTTCCGAAACGATCTACCGCAGTGATTATCGATTTTTCGCGTTTATTATTCTACTTCCTCGCTATCATTAACGAAATATATAGCAGCACTTGTTGTGGTATTCTAGACTGTAAGAGTCTGTTGCACACGACACGAAGCCTTTATTTGAATCCACGTATTTTCAAACAAGCGTCTCGCGTTAGCAAATGGATAATGGCGCAGAAAATGAAGAGGAAGAGAGAAATAGTAGTCCGCCGAGTGGGGTATTGGCTCTTCTCTCGAATTCTAAATGCTTCTAGGGAGGAAGAGATGGATGCCGAGAGAAAGAGAGGAAATGATAGAGAGAAACAGGGGCGAAATAGGAATTGAGCAGTAGCCGTTTCTTGCATGACGCTGCGCTAGCCACTTACTCGCTCAAAATGAGATGCTGTGTTTCCTGTTTCAATGACTTCGTGAGTACAAACATCGATTGCGCATATTGGATTGCTATTTATACATTTGTACCCCTGTTTTCGTGACATTTCCATGGATTTCCGGGAAAAATCGATAATTCCAGGATGGCTGGACAGTCAGGATTCGCCGTACGCGCCCATCCCTACCGTAATAAGCCGTTCCCGTTCGACCTCGTTCTGGCTCCGGATGCCTTCCCTCTGACGAAGGAGATGGAGGAGGGAGACAAGAAACTGACTGAGGTGGGTACTATTCAGAATTTTTAGACAGAAATCTTCCATGACACACTTCAAATTCGCATTAGCAACGCTATTTGGTAGCCCTGACAACAGGGATATTGGGCCCCAAGCTTCGATGCTGTTGTGAATTATTATTTCCACGGTGGATTAAATTACTGCTCCTGTGCCTTCACTTGGCAATACGGGGAAGATGCCGTGAAAGATGATGACTGCGAGGGGATAGAATTACCAATGGAGCTTCTCCCCCCGCATGAATAAGAAGAAGCCTGTGAAAAACATCAATGAGCACAGAGGGCTGTTGACTGTTAAACTAATTATTTATAAGTGCACTGCAAGCTCAAATTCGGTGGGCAAATATTGGCATCCGCAGATTTTGACGGAATAGCTAATGCAAGTTTACACTTTATCCTGAAAACATGACTGGAGCAAATTAAGTTAAATAATATTTATTTAAACAATAATAATAATAATAATTTAAAGGAGGTGCTCGCAGCAGCTACCGCCCTCGAGCCAACGGACAAGGAGCGTGTGGAGATGGGCGAATTCGTCTCCAAAGTGGGCTTTATTTAAAATTATTCAAAATTAAAATAGTAAATCCAAAAAGATGTTTGGACGTTGGTTACTTGATCAGAGCTTCGGCTGGAAATTTGGAAAATGATTATCCGTAAGTCAATCCGTAATCGCCCAGATTACACTACTCGGCCGATGTTTATTCGCTATAATGGTCGGTGCCTGTGTTAAGACTAGAATGACCTATTTTTGACAATTTTTGCCCAGATATTTCGTGGTTAATAGTGCCAAAACGAAGCATGTGACCTTGAAGTCAGGATGAAACCCCATTGTTGCAGGTGAAGACGGTGCTCGACAAGATCATGACCACCACCGACGTGGATTACCTGCCCGGAGTGGTAAGATTTTAATTAATTAATATTAATCCGTAGACAATACCATAACAGAACTGAGACCCGATAGAGACAACTATGCAAACCCTGTGAAACCTGAAAGAATCCGGGCATTATGCAATATACAATTTTACAAGGCGATGAATCAGGGGTTCATATAAATTCGTGGAGCACGCATTACTGTAGATTGGTGTGGTATTTCGGAATAGCACAGGGATACCGTATATCCCGGATACTGTAGTATATGGATCTCTGATTACGGTAGTTAGACGGCCCTGATTCAGGATCCTCCATTTCAGGTGCTGGAGCAGTACAGCGAGGTCGGCTCGTACAAGAAGGACACGATGCTGAGAGGCCATCGGATAGCCGACATCGTCGTCGTCACGAAGAGCATGCCCACCTGTGAGTTGGGATTTTTATTAATTGAAAAAAAATTTAAAATTAGGACTATGCTTAATTGTCAAAATTAGCGATAGCAGAAGATGTGAGTACAATAGGGTTTTACTTATCGCAAATGAAATGGACATATTGAGGAATGGTATCAACCGATGAGTAGTAAACGCAGGTTGAAACGGGAACAAACCTAGGTTGCGAATAGCATGCCTTCGAGTGAGTAGAAAATGGTTTTTGATTTTGAAAACATGTTAGCTCGATACAATTGAATAATGGTTGCTTGATGTGCAGTAAAAGGAATATAAAACGCGAAGACACCTAGTTCAACTAATTTACCATCGTCCGTGTTTTTTGTACCTCTGATCACTGCTTGATATCATGCAATATCAAGCTACCGAGCGATTATGAACATTCTGAAACGAGTACATGCTATGCAGATCATTCATCTTTATCTTACTACTTTTCTTCTTTTAGCACAGTTTTCTGGCCTTGATCAATCGGTAGACTTGCATCAAACTATGAGGTCTCTGTAAAACTCCAAAAAAGTGACACCGTATGTACATGCTGATTGATTTTTTCGTCTTTTTGAAAACCATGCCCTCGCCGGATCAATCACCTTACTTTCTTCTAGTGTTGCAGTGACTATGAAACTCATAAGAAGCAGGGCTGTCTATTTGTGACTCAACCTCTAAATTCTCTCCCCTCTTCAGTCGAAGCAGTGGCGGCGATCGGCCAGAAGATGTGCAACGAGCTGAGCGACGGATCCGGAGGTAATTTATTTATATTATTATTTTAAAAAAAATGAATAAAAAAGTATCTAAATATTGTTAGATCGAGGACAGAAATAGTTGGTGATTGAGGTAATAAAATGAGTTAAGTTAATTAATTGCAGTAGTTTCGATGGTCTCCCGTGACTTCGGGCTGATTCTCACCAAGAAGGAGGACAAGGTGAGGGTTTAATTTTTACAATTAAAATAATATTATTATTGATTTTCGACAAAAAGTAAAATTGAATTTTTTGTTATTACTAGGCAGATTCGGGATATGTGAGTGGATCATTTATCCAATGCGATCGAAATGTGCAATCATTTTCGGTTGTCGAGTTGTTGATAATTTACAATCAGTGCAATTCAGTTTACTTTGTGATAGGCAAAGTTGTGTTGCACAGTTCGGTCAAGTCTCATGCCGAGGCGTAGTGCACAATGCTACCAACTTTCTCTCTTCCAAAAAATCAGTGTCCTACCGTGTGCATCAAATTCCATAGCATGTTGCATGCAGTACCGCATATTTAAAGCTTAGGTACTAGGTGTTGGAAAATACGGGCAAGTTTGTGCAATTTTTTTGTGTCAGGAACATGGGTTGATTTCGAAATAGGATATCGCAAATTGCAAGCAGGATTTTAGTGTGTTCCGTTGATTACCTCAAAATGCGGGTTGTTTCTTTCTGACGCGACCTAGAATTTCATCCCTGCCTCATAGTAACCGTAATCACAAACTTACCATAATCAAAAAAATTACCGTAACCCCTTCTCAGGTCCGTCTGCTCGTCTCGACGCAGCAGTCGAACACGTCCAGCCTCGAGAAGGACCTCCATCGTGGGTTTAATATTTATTATTTATATATTATTTAAAATGAGTAATTACTGAATTGATGTTATCATGCAATTGTATCCTGAAATTCTGTCGAAAATCGTCGAAACGAGCAGTCAGTAGAGTTATGCGCTTTAGTGTTTCACGGTTACTACCTCAGTCGTTTGGTTGGTGCGTAATCGATGGGGTGCAGCCGTTGAAGAGTAATTATATATCCTATTCATTTGATAAATTGAAAATTTATGTAGAGATTTGCAAATTTGTCACTGGCTGGTTTCATCAGTAGGCTATACTCCCCGATGTTGGTGCTGATTTGATAGGGCAAGGATTTGCTTGTAAAAATACCCACTAAACCAAATCTGCTACTATTACCGTAATCCCCTCACAGTTCCACTCGAGACGATATCGAATTTTTATGATAAATTGCTAACATTAAATTCAATAGAGATTTGCTTTCACCTCCCGCATCTTACTGGTTGCATCTCAAGCATATTAGCCCAGATGTTGCCATTGCGTTGATCCTGCGTTAGAAAATAACCTATCAATTCCGGAAAAAATCAATATTGTTCTACCGTATCCCCAGTTACCGTAATCCCTTGACAGTTCTGCTCTAGTAAATATCGAGAAACTGCGAAATTCATACAAGAAATTTGCTTTTGCTGCCCGCTACTTTCTGGTTTCATTTTCAGAATATTAGCCCCCTTGGTGATGCTGATTTGGTCATACTGGCACTCGGTCAACAAATAATCAATCAATGTCTAAAAACAGGGGTCAAATAGACAGGTCATGAGGTTGAAAAATGTGGTATGCTATAACGAATTTTGAAGGCTACGGGAATTTCGGTGGTTAGGTTTCGGGTCATCGTCTCTATTTTCATGGGGCTGTGGTATGCTTTTCTCCAGATTGTGAGAAATTTAGCCGCAAAAGGTGGCATGCATAGGTCCTTTCGGGAGGAGAATTTGACCTCTGTCTAAAAATCTATAATTAACTACCGTATCCGCAATTACGGTAATCCCTTTTGCAGTTCCGCTCGAGATGATATCGAAGAACCAGGCGGCGATATACCACGCCAAGCGATTCGAGGGCTTCTCCGCCACGCCCGAGGTGAGATTGTTATTTTATTATTATATATGTTTATTATTTATTTTAATTAGTAACTCTTGAATCTATTTTTATCACCATGCGGGCCACGCCGATGCGAAAATTGTTTCGCTGACCCTAGGGGAAGTAGAGTTGCACAATCTTGTCTTAAATCGAATGGCCCCAAGGCGCACAATTAATCATCCGTAGCTGGTAGAAATTACATCACAATTCACTGTATCCAAATATCATGCGTCAGTAATCGATACCATGCTACCGTAATCCACCGTATCCCTCTCCAGATACGCCCGGTCATTCGCGTGTTCAAGGCGATGCGCCGTCGCTTCCCCGGCCTCGAGCCGATCAATATCTGGGCGTTCGAGTCCCTGGTGAGTACGGTAGTCTGATAGGTACTGTAATCGGTGGGAGGCATTATCGATTGTGTGTGCACTGTCGTTGTGAATAGCCAGCCAGTGATGGAATTTTGAGGAAAGGTTATCGCCATATTGTATTGTTGAAAAGCTAATCGCAATGTTATTGACTTTCAATGCTTGAGAGGCGATTTGAGTAAAGTGCGAAATGGGAATGATGCTACTCTATGACTAAATTTTTTATTCTAATTGTTATGTGCATCATGTAAACTGTTGTCAAAGGTATGAATGATTATATGAAATCAGTATGAAACGGAGATCGTGCACGAATTGAATTTATCCTCTTTTCTATTTCTATTTGGAAAAAAGGCTGCTGAACATTACAATACTGCACTAGGTGCTCTCTCCTGTGCACATGCAAGGCATATCTTTAAAATATTACTGTAATTAGCATAATTAACTAATTAATATTCCCTAATTGCAGATCCAGTACTGCCTGATCACGACGCCGTCGGGCTTCTCCCTGACGGCCGGACCCGCCTTCAAGCGGGTGCTGTCGATGTTGAGCGCAGGTGAGTAGTAATGGGCCTGCATTGAAACATCAATGCTCGTGTTACTATGAGATAAGTGTGAAATGGGCTGTGATAGAATTCTGTGTAGGCAGTGCGCACATTCAAGCGAGTGCTGTCGATGCTGAATGTGAGTGCGGGTGAGTAATAACACGCGTCTTCGGATATTAGGGTAAGATGAAATGGGAGAGCTGAGGGTGTGCCCGCCAAAGAAAATTATAAATAAATATTTGCTTTTCGGCAGGTGAGGACGAGAAAGACGAGCCGTTAATTTTGTGTATTCTCCGCACTGGGCGTTATCATATGAACGGTGATTGAAGAGGTTAAGATACGAGCGTGAAACGAGAAGCATGTTTGGGGTCGGCCCATCCGTAAAACGAAAGGGTAGTGTAGAGCGAGTGTATTGTGGGCTGATGATTGTAATAGACCAGAGAGACGATCGAAGGACATGTACAGCTGAGATATTATTATGAGTGTGAAGCGGGGAAAATTTAGGCATTTTTGAAAATGTCGCGGCTGAATTTGATTGTAAAATATATTTTTGCCGTGATATGAGTACACCGTGAAACTCGAAGCTAACGTCTTCCAACATCTCTCTTGTACAATATCAATAATATTTTTTTTATAATTAAATTATTTTGCAATAATAATTATATTTTCAGGCATCTTCCTGCCCGGTTCGTCCGGCCTCGGCGACCCGGTGGACGCGCGCTTCCGACTGTGCGATCAGCTCGGATTCGATGAAATGGTGAGTCAAGTTGGATTCTGAGAGTGCGTGCTAGGCGCGCCGGGTTAGTGGGAGAGCACGGCTGGGCTTCGATGAGTGGTTGTATGAGAAATGGGCGTGACGTGAGGAAAAAAAGGGAATCAAATAGCTATAAACACCCGCGGCTTCTTGCGTTTTGAATTTGTAAATGAAAAGCGTAATATTTGAGTTTCACTGTATTGATATGATCACGTGAGACTGGCCGAGTTCGATATGTGGCTCGTAGCTGGCGTATTTTCTACACTCTAACTTTCATCATGATATTGAGAATAAAAAACGAATTTATCAGTTACTCCCTTATCTCTATCAGTTAACTATGACGGTGTAGTCAGATACTCTGTCGCCCTTTTTCCGTGATTTGGCGATGCACTTTTGATTTCAATTCAATTTCATTTAAATTGGCGTTTCAGCGTTAAAGTTACCCAACCAGGACAAATTATCGTTTGAATGCGCGCGAAAACCGCAACCGCAAAATAGCTACAAAACAACGAATGACTTTATTTTTAAATGATTTAAATAATTTATTTAATTATGCTTATTGATCAATTTTTATTCACTGGAAAGCAAAATGCGGAGTCAGTGAACCATAGAAAGTGAAAATGGGCGGAATCACAGCGATAAACAATTAAGTCTCCCCATATTCCAGTTTGAATTGCGCGCGGTTGCCTGGCTCAGGGCCGGACCAGACCGGATGTTCCAGGCCGCTTTTTAGGGTTATTATTGATTTTCTGATTTTTTTAATGCGCGAGCAATACTAATTCGACCATTCTCTATCGAATGAGCAAATAAAAATAGGGGGTCAAAATCGTCCTGGTTGGGTAACTTTAAGTGATAATTATTCGCGATTTTATTGGCAATGATTTCTTAGAAGCATTCAGTGTAATAATTAAATATTTATGTTAAATAATCTAGGTATTTTACAAATAATAATATTTTTATAAAAATAATCTTGCAGGACACGGCGTGCTCTACGGCGCAGACGCTGCTGCGGATCCTGTGCAACGGCGGCAGCGCCGTCCTCCTCGGCACCGCCGACAAGATTCGTACGTTGATTTGACCATTTTTTTCGAAATAAAGTGCGCGGCGCGTCGCGTGCAGTGCGCGATTGTCACATGATATATTGGTAGCTATGGGAGATTTTTGAGAGTAGGTTGGAGTTCAGAGCCAATAATATGGCGATAATTCGTAGTAAAAAAGATGGTATTGTTTGTCTTGTACATGCGATCTGAAATTAGGGAGTTGCATGTTTCACTAGTGAGATACAAGCGAGTTAAAATGTGCTGGGGCAATGTGACCTGCGCGCGCCAATAAAAAGAAAATATTGATTCGTAAACTGTATGAAATTCTTTGTGCACACATTAGCGGGAATCAGTGTTGCCTTTCCAAATGGGCACACTACGAACTACAACTGACTTATTTTGCAAATAATTATTAAAATATTCAAGATAAATATGGTAATTATGCAATAATTGGCGGGTTTATCTACATTGCGCCTCTGCGAGGGTAGGTTTCACAAATGCGATACATCGAGCCAGAAAGCTCAGCGACAATAGTGACTTTGGTTCTAAGGATAACAAATATTAAATCTGCTTAAATAATTCTAATTTCCAGCGGACATCTCGGTGGAGGTGACGGACCTGAACGGGATATGCGTCGCCCCTCTGGAGAGGGCCTACGTGCCTCCAGTGGGAGAGGAGAAGAAGAATGGAGAGGGAGGTGAGGAGACTTTTCGAAACTTTAATTGCTTTTCGAAATCCTAGGACCTAGGTAGATTAGGTATTGGGGAGGCAGAGGTAAAGGAGGGGTTAGGAAAGAAAGGTGAAGGCGTACGTGCCTCCAGAGGGAGAGGAGAAGAAGAATGGAGAGGGAGGTGAGGAGACTTTTCGAAATATTAGATGGCTAGAATAGGCTGGGAAATTAGAAAAGGTAGAGGAGAGGCAGAGGTAAGGGAGGGGTTAGGAAAGAAATGTGAAGGCATACGTGCCTCCGGTAGGGGAGGAGAAGAAGAATGGAGAGGGAGGTGAGGAGTTATGGGTTTAATGAGAAGCAGAGATGAGCGGGTGTGTTGCTTACTTCTGTAAATGGCTGGTTGGCTCCTGCGGAAACGTCTAATAAAAAAAAACTGAAAAGTTGCGCAGTGGGAAAAATTTACCAGGTAGTGTGAGGTTGCATCGAGTGTTGGTAGATCGTTGGCAAATTATTTTGTAATCTAAGAAGTGGGGGTGATAGGAAAAAATATAAAATGAATTATTGATATTTGGGTGTCAAATGAAATCCATTGCAGCTTCAATGGAGGCAGTGACTGCATAGAAGGCCGATCTTCTCTCCGACTAATAATTAATTGATGATATCGTTATTTGATAATAATATTGATATTTGATGGTTCGTCTCATTATCGATCGCATTCCATCGATCTCATCCAGTTGAATAATACCGTAATTTCAAGTTGTTACTGTACATGGTTCGTCGTGATAAATGATTATTTCTGTATCCACGTTCCGTTTCGAGGGCATGATGAGACAGGGAACTAAAAATATTACTCATGGGGCACGCCTTTTCTCGCAGAGTATTCACACACCCCCTTTACATTCAGAGCGATCGTATCCCGGGCCAAAAGACAGAGAAGTTCCTACTCATGGATGGTTTTGCAATGTTTCTGCACCAAAATCACATGTTATCCAAATTCACCCTTGGAATGGCAACTCGGGTCATCATAAAAAGTAACTTTTGAGTTTCAAAAAGGAAAATGACGGCCAATCTTCACGAGACTTTGAAAAACAAGATTCAATTGTGTCGTCATTTTTCGTCAAATTTTGTCAACTTTCTTGTGTATTTTGATCTCTTCCACATCTTACTATATTATTCTATTATTATTATTATTATTATTATTGTATTACTATTATTATTATTCTTTATTACAATCACTATGCTACTGCTACTACCAATATTAACTATTATCTTATATTATACTAATATTCCTATTACAATACTACTATTATTATTATTAATCTATTACTATTATTATTATTATTATTATATTACTATTATTATTATTCTTTATTACTATCACTATGCTACTACTACTATCTTCCAACTATTATATTATATTATAACACTAATATTTCTATTACTATTGTAATACTATTACTATTACTACAACTATACTACTCTTTCTAATTCCTATTACTGTCCCTAGAAACCCTAGACAACTTTCCCTCTCAACCTCAACTTTGATGATCAAAGCGATCAAAGATCAAAGATCAAAGAGGGTCGGTCAGTCCGCGGGGGACAGAGCACCCCGCCCTTTCTCCCGAAGGATAGAGGGCAGGACTGACCAGAGGCATGAGAAAAGGGGGACATAGGGAAGGGGAGGATCGGCTCGACAGACCCACATCATCAGAAAATCCCGGCGATCACCTCAAACTGTGATCAAACCAGAGTTCTGTGGATATGGGTCGTATCGAGTTGGGGGAGGGGAATCAAGAAACACGCTCAGATCAAAATGCACCGAGTACCACAGTTCAATTCATGGTGACCCGAGCAAGATGAGGGCAGGGTCCAGGGACGGGGTTTGGGAGCAGGGTGGGAAGAGGGCAAAGGAGATAGGGAGGGGTCCAGCTCGAGGAGTGGGTGAGGGAAGGGGACACGGCGAAGAGCATCGAAGAGCATCGAAGAGCGAGGGAAGAGCATCGAAGAGAGGCAGTTGAAGGCTACTGGTGTAGAGCAGACTAGAGACGAGAGACGACTGATGCCTCCCTCCCAAACCGCTTCCCTTATATACCGACCAGGTGATCTACTCGGATGCGTCCTAGTAGATCAGCAGGTCGGTATATAAGGGAAGTGGTTTGGGTGGGAGGCATCAGTCGCCTCTCGTCTCTAGTCTGCTCTACGCAACTTCGGAAGTCTCCTCGCCTCTCAGTCGCCAGTCTCCCCCTCTTCCCCAGTGCCCTCTAGGATCGGAGGATCCTCGCCTCGTCAGTTTCCATCTGCCCCAGTACCCCCTCGGATCTGTGGATCCTCCCCTCGTCAGTCTTCTTCTTCCCCAGTACCCCTCTTCCTCAGTACCCTCTCGGATCTGGTCAGTCGCCGATACGCCAGTTCCCTCCCTCCATCCCCAGTACCCTCTCGGGTCTGGGGATCCTCCCTGCCTTCTATTCCCCCTCCCATTCCCATCCCCTCGAGTCGTCACTAGTCGTCCGTCGTCAGTCGTCCGATCTCTAACATCCGAACCCATCTCCCTGGATCCCCTCTCCGTACACCTCCCCATTCCCTTCCCAATTTTGGTATCAATCCTACCCAATACCCTCCCAATGCTCTCCATCCCTCCCTACCTCCTGCATACCTACCCTTGCTCATCGATACACCCCTTAGCCTCAGAAACTCGAAGAAACTAGCGATTTTTATGTTCCGCTAATGTACAGAATTACGGTGTTTAGCGAATTTCAATTTTTTCGGAGTACTGAGAACTGATTCTTTTTTATTATTTTTTAAAATTAAATTTTTATTTTTTTATACTGGAATAATATTTTTTAAATTTTTTGCCGATGTGGTTCCTTCGCAGGCGAAGACTTATTTAACCTATGCTCCGAGATCAAAATTACCAGGATGTGCTCTGAAATTATCATTCAAGGGCAAAATGGAATGTTGGGAAGACAAAGCGAGCTAGTAATTGGTAGTGATTCACCATCGCTAGACGGTAGAAGAATTGTGAAAGCTCTAAAAAGAGCAAGTAATAAGAAATGACGCAGGCGCTTTGTTTCGAAAATCAGTGTGATTCATGTACACAAAAGGTCATGAGGAGGGGAAATATGAAATTTCCTTAGCTTCTTTGTCATTTTGGACAAGAAAAGGCTATTTACAAATCGTTTATCCACGAGGAGCTGCCCACAAGGTGGTTCCTCGGTTCACAGATGCGTGACCATTGGCTCCGGGGCCACGGAGATTCGGGATTCAGCGGGCATGTGCACGAGTCGACGGCGGTTCCTTCGGGGTGGTGGCACGGGGGGACGGTCCGGGGTCGTCGTGGTAGCCGGGACCGGAGTGATGATGGGCTGGAAAATATAGGCTTTTCGATGGCTCCGGCTCCGGATCCCAATTCTCTGGCTGCGGATACGGACCCCGACAAAAATACATGCTATTCTCTTGCTCTGAATCTGGAAACCGTCCAAAGTGCATGCTATTCTATGGACCGAGATTCGGAACACGGTTAAAAAGAAGAATGATATTCTCCGGCTCTGGCTCCGTATCCGGATCCAGGGTTTGGGTAATGATGGTACCTTGGCTGCTGGTTTCTCGGGTTCGGTTGCGTGATCGGTAGACGGCTGCTTCGGAATGGAGATGGTCTGAATGGGGATCGTTGTAATCTTATTTTTCTGAGTTGGAAATCGGGAAATCGTGCATGGGCATTTCGTTCTCTGTCTAAGATGTTATGAGTTGAAAAATGGACCAAAAAATAAATACCTGCGAGAAGGTGAACTTGACTTCCTTCACGGATGGCGACTGGGCGGTCTTGCTAGTGGTCGGGAAGAAGGATGGCGAGGAGGAGGATGAGGCGAGAGGGGAGAGCGGAGATAGGGGAGTGGGCTGCAGAGATATTGATACCGTAGTCCGATCGTTGATACGGTAACCATGTTTCTAATGCAAAAAGAATATCAGCTGTTCGAAACATTGATCAGAGCGCTAGGCAGAATGAACGATTGCGATGATCTAAGATGACACTGAGAATATCCGGCATTGGTGCCGCTGAATAGGAAAACCCCGGCACACCTCTTCAAATTCCCGGCTCGCCTCCTTTCGCGGATTCAGGGAGATGTACTGCGTGGACTTGCGCGGATTGCGACGCTTCTTGATCTTGTTCTTGGCCGCCGCCTGAACCGGGATTTAGAACGACCGGATATTGAGATGAAACCGGATTTTAGAATAACTAATTCCGGATCTATTGAAATTGTTAGCTTTTGAAAACGATAAGCTCACAATCAAATCGTCACATCCGGATATTGCGAACCGGCAAATAGGAAACTAATTTCGAAAATGCCCATGCCTCTGACGATCGATCGATGGCAGAACTCATGGAAGAAGAAGGAGAAGGAGTAGAGGGTATGAGCGAGAGAATCGAAATGAGAAAGAAAGGGGAGAAGGGGAATGGTGGTATGAATCAGCAGGAGGGATGGGGAAGAAACGGAAGCTTGAGAGGCGCAGGGACTCTATCGATTTCGCCTGATCTCTCGTCTGCTCTGATCGGTGAGAGATCACGTGAAATTGAGAGGGCGCGAATTTCATTCGCCATCCCGGCGAGGGTTAGCATTGCCCACATTCCTGAGCGCTCATGAGATGAAAACTTTTCAGCTGTATGATGGTTTTGGAATGGAATATTTTCAAAGAAACCTTTTTTTTTTCAAATGTGATCAGGAACATTGACGTAGAAGAAAATATCGCAGAATTACAATATGTTTCAAGAGTTCCTAATAGGTCGGCTCCTCGCGATAATTCCAATATTGCCTTCGACTGGTTTTCCGAACACAAAAAAAAGATTTGCTGACAGCCGCAACTAACGCAACGTTTCAACTAAGCGTTGCTCAGTTCAAAATACGACTGATCTTATAAAATGTTTCGTCGAAAATTGTCCTTACTGCACATACTTTTGTTACGATATATTTCAGATAAATTGAACAAGTGCTCCCTGAGTGTCATGGAAAATACTGTAGGAAATACAGTGGAGGTAATCGATAGGAAACCAGTAATCACAGGCAATTCAAACGTAATTCAATTCAGGATCACCTTTCAAATTTATCAGATGACTGTCTTTACGATATTCTCACCCGAGTCAATCAGTATGTTTTTTTTTGAAAAAGTCTATCAATTCAAATATTTTGATATTCGTCTTTGGATGTTTCAAATACCTACACTTTCTACAGCAATGATCTCGATGAAATTTCTACTCTAAGCAAGAAAATGTGTCTTTTATCAGAATTTTCGCGACGTAGCGCAGTCAAAATCGATGCTATCAATCTCAGAATCACGCAGGTGTGGGAAATTTGATTTTATTACTCCTCCAGCTCATCATGTTGCCAATTTTTTGTGAGCAAAGAAGAAGATTCTAAGCCAGCAAAAAGTTTCATGTGACGCTCATGATCTGATCAGTATTTCAGGAATCAGATGATGATTATCGATTCTCTTTAATGTACGATAATAAAGTTCTGAAAATAAATAGTTCGTGCTCGGGATTCTTTGCGAAGTCTGTTCCTCGTTTCGTGAGAGCAGTACGTTTGCAATGCATTAATACTGCAAAGATCTCTGAGTTTGTTTCCGTATGGAGGCCATTAGGAAGATATTTTTTAGTAGGCAGTTCTTGCTTACACCCTTTACCTTATCTTCAGGAAAAACCGCGATTTGGGCGGGGTATTTCGCAAAAAATCATTGACCGTGTGACAACTCTGCTGAGAAGATTCAGCTTCAAGTACATCACCCTGTTCAAAGTTAGTTTCTCCATTGCTTTCTCTACATTTGATCAGGAAAAGTTAATATTTTTGGTAATTAATATAGATTTGTCTATTTCAGCTCTACATTGACGATCTTTTACTGACATTCATTGAAAATTTAGCTGTCACGGGCCCCGCTTTAGAATTGTTTGAACTGGTATCATGTATTTTCGATGAAAGTATAGGCAGCATCGTGAAAGCAAGGTATCCCATCCAGAAATATTCGTGAAACGTGATTTCGTCAGTATTACACAATGATTCATAATTCAGCGTTCCTGTAATTATCGTAATTCTCGAAAAAGAAGCTAGCTTTTGTGATTTGCAGACTCTTGTCCATTGTTCTATTGAAGAAGACTATCAACTTCAAAATAGATCACATCAATGAAATATACACAATTCTGAATGAGAATTTCCTGGTGCAATTCGCTCAATCAAAAAAGGCTGTAACATTTGAAGTGAATTGGAATGATGTAAGCGTGTTATTGATGAAGATTCATATTTATGAGCAAACAGTGAAGGGACTTTGGTTTTGGGCCCCAAAAATAGAGAATAACCAAAACGAGATAAATAAAAATTTCAGGAACAGCGTTTGCTTCATACTGGAAGCATGTTCCATAAAGTTCTGCCGAGATTCAAAACCCTTTCGATGCGAAATCTAGTCGTTCATTTTAGAGGAATTTTGCCGCTGATTCTGGTATGCAAAAAAGTCGTGAGAATTTCAGTTGATCAACTATTTTAGAGCCGCCTTCGTCTCAAGTTGATTGGATGGTGGTTGTTCGAGGTTTCGGCTTATCAGAATATTGATTCGGGACAGATTCGAGCTGCAATGGATTCAGATATGAAGGTTTAGCTATTGATCATTCGATCCTCACATTTCGGAAAGAAATACGATTCAGTTGTCTTAATTTATATTCTTTATTCCTTATTCACCGCTCGAACAATAGGCGTCAGGGCGGAGTAGGGCAACAGGTGGTATTTCAGGCTCAGCTCTTTTGGGGATGTGGATTGTGTTGCAGCCCGCCTCCGTTACAATTTTGAATTTCAGTACGACATGCTCGACACTATGCACCAAGTTAGATTGACGGATTCAACTCATGCCGTCCTCCTCTTCTGCTCTCCCGAAGGCCCGCGAAGAATGATGATCAATGCACAATTTACCGGACCTTATCCTGATATATCCTAACACACGTCTTCTGAGAGATTGCAGGAAAACAGGACCCCCGAGGAACTAGGAGCCCAAAGTTTGAGCTATATCGATGAAATTTTTATGGCAGCATATGTAGGAGACGAGAAAACTTTTATAACAGAACTTTTGTCCCAGAACCGGCTTTTAGGTATATTCCGGTTTTCGACCCG
>LS485264.1:320412-350186 GCA_900490705.1 Pristionchus arcanus
TGGCCGAGTGGTGTAAGGCGCCAGCGCTCATTCGAAGGGTACCGAGTTCAATCCCCCGCCGAGGCAGACCAAGCCTTGCTATCCCCCAGGGGTCGGCAAATTGGTAGTAACTTTGGTTACGAAAGTTAAACGTGCCCTAGAAGTCTGGCCAGCAAGGGATCACGCAGGCCTCGCCGTACCAGGCCTTACCTGTGTACCCCACCAGGCGTGGTTGTCTCATAACAACTGTAAAATCGCCTTGATTGTGGAAGCAACTTTAACTTTAACTTTTCTTTATCAACATGGCAATGGACATTGGGTTTCAAGCACTCGAATTATACGCAATTAGCACGTGCAACATTTGTCAGTTAGAGATATCCCTCCTCCGAGAGGTCTCAAGCGATAAGTTAACCCATAAACAGGGGAATGGGAATGTGTGTGGCAACCATTCGGCGAAATGTGGACAAGGATAACATTGGAAATTTGAAAAAATCTCGATTTCACTCACTTGCCCAGATGCGTTAAAGTGAGCGAAATCAAGAGATTATTTCTTTTGAAATCACTAGAAAAAGTATGATTGTGGAAAGAAGAGGCTATAACACAGGGTTTGGTGGTAAAAAAGTCAATAACCAATCAATCTAGACTACGGTAGTGCGCATTTCGATTTTGCTTGCGACTTCGGACTTGGATCGGAGCAAACTTTTCCCGTTCGAGTGAACCTTTTTCTTCTTTCCTGCACGAGTCGGCGACCTGCAATCGATAATCTCATACCGTAACCAGATACCGTAATGACTAGTCGACTAGTGAGAACAACAGAAATACGATAGTCGCTGGCGCCTAGTCGTTAACTAATCGTTCTGACTAGCCGACAGTAGGCAAACCCTGAGCGAACCATTGCTGTATTGCATTTACAGTTGTCCTCAGGACAAATTTCCGTAATCCGGCTACCGTAATCTCTACCGTACCTCGCAGTCCTAGTAATAGCGTGCTTGTCGAACGGGTACACTCCGGCGGGCGTGCCGGGTGTACCCCCGCGCGAGTCGGGTCTACGGCCCAGTGGAAGGTAGTTAGGACGGGGCGCTGAAATGGAGTATTTGGAATACGATCAGATGTTGATTGAGAAGCAAAAAGGCCTAGATGTACAGCTCTATCGGGGACGGTGAATTCAGAAGGCGCCAACTTTTATTTTTGAGGACGGCTAAGCCTGAAGCAATCATTGTTGCCCATCCGTCATTGACTATGACGAGCAATTGAAACATACCCAAAATTTTCTTTCTTCACTCTAATTTTTCCACATTACTTGAGTTGTAATTCACAAATAAAGGTAAAAATAGGTATAGGCTATCTCGCCACTCAATGCGCTTGCATAATGCGAAAGATGGCAATTGTGTCTAGAAGCTGATGGTGAATTCAATGACTACCGGGCGTGGCGGGATTGGACGTCGTGTACGATGGCGACGGGCGATCGTCGTCGGCCGGAGAGGGCGCGCAGGAGGTCGCACGGGGTTCTGAGAGATCAAAGATCAGGGATCAAAGATCAAAGGCCAGGCACAACTCCCAACAAGGGATGGGAAAGGAATGGTAGGGAGCTCAGGAGGTTGCACGGGGTTCTGAGAGATCAAAGATCAAGGTTTGAAGATCAAAGATCAGGAACAATCGGAAAGAACTGGGAAGATCTGAAGAAGACAAAGATCAACGATCAATCTCTCAAAATGTCGTAGAGATCAAAGATCATCCTCACTCGATATCCTCAGTGTCGTTGGTATTTCGAGCGGGCGCTGTGTCGATCGACGCACAGGGCACATTGGAGGCATGTCGGAGAACTGGACATGATTTATTATTGTAAATATTATCAATCGCGGGGAAATCGAAGAGTGGCAGGCGCATAGATTCTTACCGGCCGTGTGAAACATAATCGGACGTCTTCCATTTTAGATATTATTACCGATCACATTTCAATTGATCATGCCTAATCAGCCAAACCTGATGATGACTAGCCAATCACATCGACACGGACAGCATTTAGCGGTAAAGGGGAGGGGAAGCGGAATCTCACCTGATGATGACTGGCCGAAGATGCTATGCTCGCTGCTGTGGATTCCTATTCTAACCATCTTTTTCATTACCGAACACTTTATAATTGTAACTCGTTGATGAAAGATCAACGTGCCTGACCATGACTAGAATCGAGTGGAGGATGGTGGATGGAATTCTCACCTGATGATGACTAGCCGACGCTGCTATGCTCGCTGCAGTGGACGACGTCGGCTTGCACGCTGCGTACATTCGGTCGGTGAACGAGACCTGCGAGGGAGCGGATTGATTGAGATCGGATGGGATTCTGTCTCTTTCGTTTCTATGACTGATGAGAGCAAATGTTGAATGAAGAGGCGAGACATTGCTTTCTAAGTGGGGATCAAGAAATCTTCATAATATTTGCCCGAATAGGTTTTTTTACAGAGATTTTCTGCACTTCTAATGATTCTCCGGGAACAATTGAGAATGAAATATGTACAATACATAATTTATGAGGTGAGAACCATGAACGTATCAGCAGAAGACAGATCGGAATGACATTAATGAGAGAGTGAAACATATTTGGATATTCTAAAAAAAGTAGGTTCCGAGGATTTCGATTACACTTCGATAAATGCACAACTAGTTGTATCATTCCGCTTCATTTTCCGTTACTAAAGCGGTTGGCAACTAGTTGTGAAACTCGCAACTAGTTGCGAAAAAATCACGACTAATTGCTTCCCGGTCGAACTCGGATGAGCGAGATGAAACATAACCAAATTTCACCAAGCTCTCTTCATTCCACCACTCCACTTTCACAACTAGTTGTGAAATAAATAAACAACTAGTTGTGAGACCGCTTTATTAAACTGTGAAGACGAAGAATGAAGTTTGCAAAACTCTTTCACAACTAGTTGTATAGTTATTTATCGTTATTTATCGAAATCTAGTTTCGATACAATTGTGCGCGCAAACTTTTATATGGAAAATATCGTCTGTTGTTATCTTGATTATCTTTAGTTAATTAATAACGCAGTACATTATCTAATGATTGAATGAGCCACTCACACACAGCAGGGACCAGGCGGACGCTGCGTGTGGGTACGCTCGGACGCACTCCTGCATGAAGAAAACCTGAAAGATATCGAATTATCGATTTATCGATTATTTCGGTATTCAT
The DNA here is from genome assembly GCA_900490705.1 of Pristionchus arcanus. Lineage (NCBI taxonomy): Eukaryota > Metazoa > Nematoda > Chromadorea > Rhabditida > Neodiplogasteridae > Pristionchus > Pristionchus arcanus. Next base: position 323,588 of record LS485264.1, read on the forward strand.
CAAAAACCTCCGATCCCATAAATTTTCAGAGCGATCTTTAAAAATAAGAGCCACTCCTAGCGAAGTAAATGAAAAAAGTTTGTCGCGTAACCCACCTCCGCAAAGCACTCCCCGAGCAGGTTCCAGATCTTCCGATTGAATCCGAGCGGGTAGAGGCGGTTGTGGATGATTCCTACAATGTTTTAAAAATTCTTTCTATATTTAAAAATCCATCGATTGTTTCCACCATTGCTCCATGAAATGAGCCGTGTATTTCGCTCGCCGTTCCTCATGTCCTATTCACGCAAATGAATGCGAAATGGGAGAAAGAAATGCGCGCGAGAAACATGCGCTGAGCGGTGTGAAATTTTCAGATTTTTATGTGCGCGCGCCGGAACATTGCGATTACATTTGTTAGGAACAACGAAGTGAATATAAGGAATAATTCTGGAGCAACTACGGAGCAAATGTAAGGATCGGCCATTTTGCCGACTCTTTTCTCATGACGTGTTGCACTGTTTTCAGTTGATAATTTCGCCTCATCTCTTGCCGCGCAACATAGTATGGGAATCGTGAGAGACCGAGTTTCGAAATCCGTCTCGAAATCTCACCAATCGTCTCCGGGTCGGGCATGTCGCTGTGGATGGTCGTGCCGTCGAACATCAATCTGAAATGGGAGGGTACACTTTTGAACAGGGGGGGGGTGGGGTTGGAACATTTATTGTTTTTTTCTAGAACCAAAGTCACTACGGGATCGTGCTTTTTCATTCCAACCCACATACGAACCCCTTGTGAAAGAAGTATCGAACAGATTTTCAGTGAATAATACATTGATTTTTTATAAGGGCACCAAGAATCGTGTTCTCTCATTCCAACCCTCATACGAACCCCTCGTGAAACACATTTGAAGTGACCGGCTCAGATAAGATCGATCATGTCGCCAAATGTGAATATTTGTTCATATTTCTTCCTACTTTTAGGACAATTTGAGTATTTCTAATTGCTTAACCCACTGAATGATCGTATCGACGAATTTAACGAGAATGTGAGCGTGGTCTCGCAGAGTTGCGATCGTCGTCGCCCATCGCCTTTAATTTATTGATTAATGAAAATATTTGAAATAATGAAACCATTGTCCAATCATGATTCAGACCATGGAGAAGGTTAAAATTTTTTTGGATAACAGAGAAGAAGTGAACTGCCATTCACAGTTTTCCGGGGCTATCAATCAGAAGTGAAACATAATCGAATTCGTTCAAAGCGACAAGGATAGATCAATACGATCCAATCATCGATCTTCTTTACAGTATTCTCAATTTTTTCGCCGATTTTTCCAGGCATTTCTTAGGATTGAAAGTGCTTGCTGGCGCTTGTTTAAAAAAATTAACTTTCCAAAACAATACATTCAAAATAAATAATTTGCAAACCTCTCATTGCTCTGCGACCTCCCGCACCTTCTGTCCTCGATACAAGAGAGGAAGGCGCTCTTGTAGAATAGGGAAGGGACGGACGGCTCGGACTCGATCAGCTTGTCGAGTATCTGCAATATCCGACACTAGAGCTCGAGAAATGATCCCGCAGTCTCTTCATTTGACACACTCTCTCGCTTCTCTGACCGGTTAGAGAGTGTGCGAAATGAAGAGACGGCGGCTCATTTCTCGAGCTCTATCCGACACTGTCTTGCTATCTTGCTACCGCCATCTCACGGGTTAGCCTAGGGTTCAGATTCGGTATCGTATCACTGTCATCTAGTTTTGTTTTTGGGCCACAGTGAAAATTGTTATCATTGATTTTGTATGTTTCGAACACAAATCGAATAAGTTTCACGACATCTTTATAGACGCGGAAAACTGTGAACCACAATAATGTTCTCGTAGTGAAAGTAAAATAAAACAAATAAATTCTCACCCTCTCCATGATCTGAATCGTTCCTCTTCCGGACGTCTTCGGCGCCTCGCTCAGGCGCTTCCAAGTCACTTTCAGTGCGCGTTTCTGATAATTGTTGCATGTTGTTGTTTTTATTATTGTTATTGTGTGAATATATATTATTATTGTGAGAAAGTCGCCTTGTGAATCAATAACCATTTGGTACGCTCATGTGATTTTTCTCGTGATACTTTGAGCGTAACGGACTAAACATTGAATTTAGCCACCACTTTGCTCGTTGTTTATTGTCTATTGTATATTTCCGTTGCGAGCATTCATTTTTCTGCTTGGCTTCCTCTAATCTGCGAGCATAGAACAGCAGTGGAAAGTATTGCTTCGAGCAGCAACTATTTCCGAATTCTCGGAACAATGGACTGCCATTTTGAGGCCTTTCTATCTTCCCGGTGATGAAATGAAAGAGCAGAAAGCATTGCACTTGGCGAAATTACTTTAGTTGTTCGAAAAACAGTTACGTTGTTTCCTCGAAAATATGTTCCATTGCACTTCAAGATCAAGAACTTTAGTTACGAATGTGTTTCACAATCACTATGAAGCGCGAAAACCACCCTGTACAACCAATAAGCGTGCGATTAACGTTTGAACCAATTACCAATTTCCCACTCATTCACGGACGGACAGCAGAATTAGACCTGAGTAATACCTGTAGATCCGTCAGTTTCCCGTGTAGTTCGTTGACGAATGGCATCAAAGGGTGCACGAAGAACTGCTCCCGTTCGATGCCAGAGTCGCGACTTCCTGTATTTAGTGGATTTTCGAAAATAATACTTCCTGGATTTAGCAGCGTTTGGTCAGAGAAAGGCGAGAGAGCACGCGAAATCGAGAGAGTCAGACAATATCTCACCCTGATCCTCGCTGTTCTGTCGCAGTGGCGGCAGCGGAGAGGCGGCCGGAGGTGCGGCGAGTGCTGCAAAATCATTGTTATTGTGCTGCAAAATCATCATTTGTTAGTGCTACCAGGCCACCACTCAGTACTTCCGCTGTCACCTGTGCACGGAATGCTGCGAATTTTTCACAAGTGCAGTTGCTATTACCTTTAGCACTTTTATGACTCGCCTTTGGGCAAAAACTCACTTCTGAACGCTCCTCTTAGCTTAACCTTCGCATGCAGTCGCAGATTATCAATCGTCGACGAGGCTCTCAGATGGAATAACTCCGCCCTGACTATCCATGAGGATAGCCTACTCGCCTCTCCGCCCGTCTCATAGTCGAGTATCGACCATCGCGGGCTACCGTAGCCCCTGGTGCTACCGTAATCGGAGCGACTTCGTGGCAGGCCCGGCACCATGACTTATCGATTGATGGCGGGGCATGGGCAGCAGGGCATAGGCTTGAATGGACCAAGTAGGAGACGTGTGAAGGAATGGCGCGCGAAAGTAAAACTCGAACGAAACAATCTTCTCGTTTCTATTCAGCAGTAAGAGAAACACAAGAGAAAATTGCTAATAGAGAGGGACAGACCATCTATTACGTAAAAATGTAGCGAAGTAGGGGGACAGAGCGCGCGCCGCGCGACAGGCAGAAAGTATTTAATCCTCATCCTAGCAACGGCTACGAATAATCGAGAGAGCAATAGTGGTCTCCATCTTTCGCGCGCGGGAGATTAGTATGTATTTCGAAAAGGAGTGACTGCGCGGAAACTAATAGAGTTCGAAATACGGGCAAACATCTCTTCATTTCGCGCGCGCTCTCACCGGTTAGAGAGGCGATAGAGCATGTGCGAAATGAGGAGACAATTACCCGTATTTCGAATTCTAGAAACTAGAAGTACTCCTTATGCGTCCGATGCTCTAGATGAAAGAGGTCGAGGATAGAGTGTCAAAAACGCATTTCGTAAATGACATGTTAGAAGCTGCGAGAGAGCACGGGAATTTGAGAGAGTCAGACATGCTGGCAAGAAAAGAAGATGAAGAAGCGACTGGGGCGCAGTCTGTCGGAGTAGTCTGGCTAATTGACGGTTGACATGGAAAGTGGGGCGGAAAACAGCGCAATTTTGTCGCTTCATTTTGCCTTAGCACTAGTCGGTCTGAGATACAAGAGAGTAGGTAGAAATGAGAGAGACAGACCATCAGAAAACAAGCAGCAATGGAGAAATGCGAGTTTCGATGATAGTAATGACGCAAATGGAAGGGTAAAATTGAGAAATCAGTAGCCTGGGAATGAGTCATGGACTGTGACTCATGTTATTGAGAAGATAATCTATTTATAATGATGGCAGAGAAGAAATCGCTCGAAGGCTACATCTCGGGACTATGCAGGAAAGGTGAAACGCATTTGAAAATGGACGACGGGAAACAGAGTAGAGGCGAATGATGCGTCCCTTCATTTCGTGTGCTTTTCGTCGCTCTGACCGATAAGAAAGCAGACTAAGTGGAAATGGAAATCTTCTGACAGCCCTGGTATTGGAACGATTAACTATTTTTTCCAAAGAGTGAAGAATTCATATCATTCGATGGCAACCGCTCCTGTATTTACAGAATAGGTGAAACGCATTTCGAAAAGCGGTAAAATGCACTTCTGCTAAACCAATTTCAAGCCATTGCGAAAATATCTACACTAAAAATTTGAACATTTGAAAATATTGCAGATGAGAGGGCGCGAGAGATCATGCGGAATCGAGATAGATAGTGACGCGCATTTGAACAAAATCTGCACGCATTCTCGTGGGAACGATGGGCTTCGGAGCTTAGGGGGGAATGATGTGGTTGGAACGATATCGTATCTTCATTTCACGCATTTCGTCTATGATTGACGAGATCATGGATCGCGCACCAAAGTTGTATAGTCAAGAAACGCCCTAGTTGGGGCAACTTCGACCCCCCCCAACGGTGCTGATTGGAGAAGCGAGACCCTATCCAACTGGCCAAAGTGCGTGCTCTGAAGAGCAGTGAAAATGCTTCAGGTAAGAAGAGACAAAAGTAGCCTTGAAAAGGAGGAGAAAATGCCTCTGAATTGGCGGCTGTCAGCGTTGAAGGCAGTCTTCTTCTTCAACTCGACGTCGTCCGTAATGAATGCTCTCTCGATTTCAGTCGCTCTCTCGCCATGTCTGACCCTCTCGTTTCCCCATGCTCTCTCGTTTCTCTGACTGACGAGAGATCAGGCGAAATGGAGAGACGTCCGTCTCTCCTTTTCCCTTTATCTATAGTCGATCAGAGAAAGCGAGAGAGTAGGGGAGAAGAGGAGAGTCAGACAATAGTAGACGTTGAGGAAAATGAGGAGAATAAAGTGAACGTTCGCAAATCGGAGAGCTAATGAGAAACTGGTTTTGGAAAATAAGGCTGCAAAAAGAAATTATTTAGCAGCCTACGCGCACAACTTTACAGCTAGCTTGAAACATATCTGATCGATCTAGTTTCCTTCGAAACTATTCTGTCTAAAGAAAATGGAGTTCTTTGAATTTGAGGGCATATCAAACAATTCGTTACGCAATAGAAGGTAGACAATGATTAGCGCATGCAATTTGATATCATTCCATGATAAGTGCAGCGCAAATAGAGAGCGCAGTTCGAGACTAGAAAGCTAAAGGATAACGCGCAAGACGCGTTGAAATTGCCGCACAACCAATCTTGATGCAAATTCGCGACTCGCAAACGAGCTACGAGTTTAGGAAAATAAAGCTACATCTAGGTAAAATTTCACATTTCACAGCAAAGCTCGCAATTGGAAGCTCGAGCAAAATAATCGAGGAAAGAGATGGGGGAAAATATGGCATAATCTATAGGAAAGTTCACACGGCACCGCGTCGCTTGCGCGAGAATATCTATATTGCGCAGCGTATTATTTACCGAGAATCGTGAGGATTCAGTGGGAAACTGGGGGTGAATTTCGTGAATTTCACATTCTCTAATGAGCGTCATCGCCGAGCTCTCGGGGTCCGAACTCTTAGAGGCGTCATACAACTGATCTGACTGATATAACTGATATTGTGAAAAAGTTCTCATCCAGCCTAGTTTCGCTCTAACGACTAGAGCTCGTAGTTTGGATCAAATTCATGCACGACTGAAAATTCGCGCGTAAACCCCTTTCGTCATAGTTATTTTCGGATAGGCTACATTGTTTGACGCATCATTTATACTTTGAACACACCCCGGAAAGTGTTAGTAAGTGATGAAAGAGGGAAAATTTGTGGTGCGGTATGCATTACATGGGGCCAAATCGTGCAGAATTTCCAAAATTTCACTATTACAACTCACCATTTGCTTCAAAAGCGCTTTGCACCACGTTGACGAATTTTCTCGCGGCTGAATTTGTGTTTTCGAAATCGATTGCCCTCCTCAATTCGTCTCTTTTCTCTAGCCGGCGAGAGAGCGAGCGAAATGAAGAGAGCAAGATGCTCTGTCGTCCTTCAGAGACTCTGGTTTCTCTGACCACTGGTGTTCCAGTACCCGTATACCTGTGGTAAGCGCGAACTACGCTCACTTTTACTGATATACCAGTGGCCATGAAAAACCTGAGGAAGAGAGAGAGCAGACGAAAAGTGGAGAATCTGCTCACCTTCCGTTTCATCTTTCCATTCATCGTTGAGTTCGTGGATGAGCTTCTTTCGAAGAATCGCCTCTTTGATGCGCATCATCTTTCACACTGAAAATACGTTAACCATCAATATAAATATTCCTTATTTGCAAGTAAATAAACGACTGATGAAAAACGAATGGGAGGGCTGTCTGTTACAGATAGCGATAATGAGCAGAAAAAGAAATATGGATGATTTTTGTATAAAAATTTCGACGGAAGCAAATAAGGGCGAGACGATGAGATAAAGGAATTATCGGATTGACGAAACGATTTTTGGAATGAATTTGGAAGAATTCAGAGGCCCGAAAAAAGTGGAACTGCGTATTTCGCGATGTTCAGGCAATTTTCCACCAGAATGCAGTTCCAGTTATAGCGGAATAAATCATCAACCTGCGTTATAGCGAGGTGCTATACGCGGGAAAAAAAAGTGGGAAAGAAGACGCTTTTTAGATTAGGCTGAGAGTATCTAATTTCGACGTTCTGATGATAAATACTACAAGAGATATGCCAGCGATCAAGAATCTCGAGGAATTAGTTGGAAGCCTAGGGGACAGCGATGACCTATCTGAAAACGGAAAGAACTGAACAGGAAATAAAGTGGTTGATAGTGATAATAATCATAAACGATAGAGTACAACGATTTGCGAAATATCTTCTGATATCCTAGGAGACATCGATGAGCTATCTATAATCGGAAAGAAGGTGTGACATGAAGATGGGAGGAAGACAGAGATAGCGGTGTTGATAATGAACCACAAAGGAAGAAGGTTATTGCACATAGGTTTGCGAAATATCTTCTGATAGCTGCGATGAGCTATATATAAACGGAATGAGGTATGACAGAAAGTGGGAGGAAGATAGAGATAGCGATAATCACCATTAGATAGAGTGAGCCCCTCGAGACATGACAGAAGTGCCGCTATTCTCAGCATATGGTGAGTAATACTCTCTCATTTCTCAATACTCTCTTGTTTTCATGACTAACGAAACATTGTTCAGATGCGCTCATTTTCATTCCTGCAGACTACTGTGCCAGAAGGTTCAAGATATCTACTTTAGTAATAATAATAATAATAATAATAATCTATTCATGTCAGGCGTTAACGCTCAGATGAGGATAGATACTTTAGAGTTGTGAGTAACCTGACCCTCATCTTATGCTCTCTTGGTAACTAGTTGCTGCTGAATTTCTACATGTTTGATCTCACGATTACCACCGTGGAAGCAAACGAGGAATAATTCGACTGTTTCAGGGTCTTCTAGATACAGACTACAAATTATTTGTCTTTCCAGCTGGAGTAATGGCTTCAGGAAGTTCAACAAAGACACAGACTAAAGACTTCTTGAAACTCAAGATTAGTCTGCGGCTGCAGAAAGGCCAAGTGTAATGGAAACCAGTGCACGCGAGGGACAGGAAATTCTAAAGGACATTTAAAACGCACGTTGCTGAATAATCAATCATATCGTAAGCGAAACCGGATGGAGATAAACAGTAATGGAAACCCGAGCAGGAGTGGACGGCAGGAGCAAGAAGGCTTCATTGTAGAGCTCGAGAAATGATACCGCCGTCTCTTCATTTTGCACACTCTCTCGCCCGCTCGGTGGACCAGAGAGAGAGTGTGAAATGAAGAGACGTCGGTATCATTTCTCGAGCTCTACTTCATTGGGAACGGAAATTGGAAAGAACACACTTACGTACGTACGAGAACTATGCTGATCGGATATCTTTAATTTCAAGGCGAAGGTGAATAAAATCAACTGACAGCATACTCTCACATCATAACTTCTGTCTGAAACTCATTTGAAACTCAAATGTTGAAAAAAACATTCTAATGTAAAATTTACTGGCGCTTCTAAACGGATGAGGCGAAAATTTTTAATACCGACGGCGTTAAAATTATTAAAATTCGATCGCGAATGTAGAAAAACGTTCAAAGCGTACAGAAACCTGCAAGTCGCACCTCCCCGAATAGCCTCCACTTTCCAGGAAATCTCCAACCTCTCTCCGCTCATTTGCACGCAGATATCGCCGATAGATCCAATTACATTAATGTTATCGTCTCTCCATTCCGCCTTATCTCTCATCTATCAGACATTCGAGATTGCATGGTGAAATGAAAGAGACAGAACAACCAGACCCGTTTTACCCACTCTGATTGGCTAGAGGGAGCGAGAGAGCAGGGAAATTGGAGAGAGTTAGAGAAAGAAAAGAGGTTAGACAAAGCGTCGGCGTGAAATAATCATGTCCGTGAAGGAAAGTGTACTCGGAGGAACAGGAAGAGACTAGTGCGAGTCTGGTCTCGTTCGAGCTTCGAAAGAGATGGAAGGAAACAGCTTAGTTTTCGATGCACACATTTCTGCAAGAGGAAGGGAGCTTCTGTATGGAGCTCCGCCCTGTCAGTCTGCTCGAGAAGGAGGTATCGCAAGGAACCCGGAGACAAAGAAGCGCCGCCGACCTAGCAACCCAGATCAAACCTCTCCTTGTACCCGAAGCTTGAGTCCAGTCCCCAATATTCCAAGACACTCGTTAGGAAGGATGGTTACTGTATGGATTAGCAGCCTGAAGGTTGCATCGAGGATTGTCATGTTATGGGTGAATAAGAAACGAAAAGAATGCAATACAGCGCAAGCGATGGAACACAGGCACAGTAAAAGTGGAAAGAAGTTCTTAAAAAGAGGAATAGGTGCTACTGTAACTGCACGCTTCGTCAGGCGCATGGAGTTGAATAATGCGAGACAAATCAGAACAAGACAGCTATTACCCTTAGCCGACCGACCCGGTAGGGAAATACACCTCCGGCCACTGGTTGGCAACGCGTGCACGAGTGAACGATGAATACACAATCTAGACTTAACCTAGGGAAATACAATGATTAAAAATCGTTCGAATTTGGGTAATTTCGAGTTCAAATTATGGGCGGTCTTGAAGCTATTCAACATCATCGCGGAAATGACATGGGGCCCTTCAACTCAGCTCAGTACCGGGCCCTCTTCCGTGTCTTAGTGACAGAATGGAAGAAGAAGGAGGGAGGAGCATGTCGGCATGCTCTTTCATCTCTCGGTGGGCAGAGAGGGCGAGAGAGTGTGCGAAACGGAGATACGCAGAGACCAAAAGAGGAAGAATGGGATTCCTCTCCAAAACACGCTGGTATGAATACCAGAGCGGGTCTGAAGGGGAGACGCAATGCTTGGGTCTCTTCATGTTGCCCTATCTCCCATCTATCAGAGAAACGAGAGAGCAGGCAAAATGAGAGAGACAGACCATCCATCTTCGAAGGGAGGGAAGAGCTGGGCCGAGAATAGGCGAGGAGAGGAGTAGTTCAGGTGACATTGCATCGCGGAAGATTGATGAACATTTGCTTGACACTCTCGAATCGATTGTGCAGAAGGGTGGAACAATGATTTTTATAGATAAAAAGAGAAAAGACCAGTGATCGCTGAACCTATTTGCTGTTGGATAGTGCGTGTGAAGCATATCCGAATCAGGTAAAAGAGCAAGGCGAATAATGTAACAGACCGCGGGTCGAGAATAGGGGAGGAGATGAGTAGTTCAGGTGAGAGTGGTTGGTGCAATGCGAAGGAATGGTTTGACTCTTTCGATTCGCAATGCACTTTCTCCTTCTCTTCTAGAACGAATAACTAGGGAATAATGATTTTTACATACCAGGGATGTACGATAGTAATCGCTGAAGACATCCGCCATTGCATAGTATGCGTGAAACATATTCAAATCAGGGGGCGAAATGGGCGAGATATTGAGAGGGAATAATGATCTATACCCGAGCGGTATTCAACATTATTCCCTAAGGAGAGAAAGGGCCGGGAATAGGAGGAGCCGAGTAGTTCAGGTGACATTTGGATTCTTTTTGGATATGTGCCTTTTGGCAACTTGACGTCCGGGATCTACTTTTAGCCAGCATTAGGCATCAAGGTATCAATGATTGTTTTTTTAAATGATTCGGAAAGCAGACAACAATGATCACGGATGCCATGCGCGCTTGCATAGTAAGCGTGAAACGCATCCAAATCACTGGCGAACAGGGCGAGATATTGAAATGCTGATGAATAACAGAGCGAATCCAAAGGAGGGGAAGGAAAAGCCCGGGCCGAGAATAGGAGCCGAGTAGTTCAGAATCTGATCAAAATCTGATCAGAACTTCAGATGATCAAGAGGTCTTGGAAATTTTTCGAAGTATATTGAAAACTAATGCAGTGCGAGGTACTATTCAAACTATATTTTTATCCGAGCGAATCAAGAATGAATTGGTTGCTGAGAGCATACACCGTTGAATAGTGAACATGAAGCGTATTCGAATCTGCGCGACAATGTGAAAAAGGAAGAATTTCGATCCGGAAGGAACCTGGAGGTCAGGTGACATTGGTTCAGGGGACACATGCGTGCTTTGGAGTCGCACACAGCACGCATTCACAGAATTTGCTTGACTCTCATTGGGGGCGCGATTCAAAGATTGACAGATCTCATGGGCATGGTGTTTTTCTTATTTTGTTTTTGATTGGAAATCTACCAACGAGCGATAACCGATTTCATGCGCCCTTGCATAGTGAGCGTGAAGCGTATCCGAATTAGAGGGCAAATAGGCGATAAAAAGAAAAAAAGAGAGAGGGATTAATGACGAATGCCAGAACGGAACTGTGGAGACAGGGAGAGGCCCGGGACGAGGCGGTGGGCGGGACGGAGTTCATATGATCTTCATGCTTCTTGAGCATTTGCTTGCTTCCTGATTAGCATCTCGTAGAGGTAGCTGCTTGCGCAGGACGTTTTTTTGCTGTGGGAACCAGTCATGATTGATCGCTGAGATCATTCGTTGTTGCATAGTGAGCGTGAGGCGTATCCGAATGAGAGGTGAAACAGGCGAGACATTGCGAGTTTGTGAAATGGCGGGAAAAGGCGAGCCGGGAGGCCCGGAGTTTAGATAGCATGAGTGTGAGCTAATACGGCATTGACCAGCACATGCGTGCGGATGATGTCGCCCACGCCTCGAAAATCGTTCAACGCCGTAGCTCGCAAGATTTATAGCTAGTGTGAAACGCAAGTGAAATGCACTATTTGAGAACTGAGCAAGACTTTGGTACCAGATCAAACGCCCCAGAAGCTACGAAGCCCGAAGCTGTGCCAGTACGAGCCCAGATTGGCTCCATGCGGAACCAAGAGATGCAACAAACATTCTAGAGAGACAAGTAGAGCTCGTGAAATGATACCGAGCCATTCGGTATCGCACCGAGTCGCGCGCTCGAAAAGTGAAGAATGAAATGATCCGATACCAAGCCTCGGTCTCGTATAAAAAACCGATACCAGGGATCTTTCGACACTCAAATTTCGAAAACTACTGCATCAAATCTCAATCTCAGATCTCAGACAAGGTACCATGAGAACCAGACCATGTTAGTTTCATATTGAGTCCATCGGAACCAAGACATACGACAGCGAGACAAGAAAGAGGCCTCAGGTGACTGCATCATGGGCTTGCCTTTCTCGCTCATTGCATGTTTAGTCTCATATGCTTGGGCCTCTCCGCTCTCTCCATTCAACGTGCTCTCTCGTCGGTCAGAGCAAGTGAGAGACCATGGGAAATGAAGAGATCGCCGCCAAAAAGGCGCTTCTCAGATCGAATTTCGCCCCCGTGTCAACACGAAGCTACACATGCAATGGGCGGATCATGAGAGTGGGAGAAAGGAGGAAGGAATTGTGACTTGTGCTGGTTAGCGTGATCTATGAGCTTCACGAATAGCGTAGATCATGGTACAACAAAACGTCGCTTGCAGATCTTTCAAGAAGTGAAAGCCATATCGAAAATGAAGCAAGCCGATCTATGAATGCAGGTCTAGTGAGACCCAGCCCTCGTTTACGGTCTCATCTCAGGGCCAGAAATCACCTCGAGAGTGTGTCAAAACAGTCCCCGACGCTAAAATGGAAAGGATAATGCGCATCTCCGGTACGGTATTTCGATTACCGGTTCTATTCCGAGAAAATACCGAAATTCCGTGTCGAAATCGTTCCTAGCAATGGATTGACCGAATAGAGAAAAGCTGAACGAAGAGAGCAAAAGATTTCTCAAAACAAGCAATATTGGCGGCAGAAAAGGGAGGTCCGGAGACGTGATCTGTGAGTCTGCGGTAGGATTCTCTACGACAGTACTCTACGTCGCCTCACATTAGTGCATCTATGCCGATATCATCACAAAGATCCCAAATTCTTGTCAAAACAAGCAATATTTGCCGTCGGAAAGCGGCATCCGGAGTCGACAGGAAGGATGCGGGAATCGGAGCCGTGGCCGCTGTGTAGGCGGGACAATCGTCTCTCTAGGCCTTCTCGCGTTGAAGCATTATCGCCACCGGGATTAGCGAAACCAAGGTTCAGCGGTGAAAGTGCGTCGCAAATCCGTGTCATAATATTTGCCGTAGGAAGGAGGTATCTGTATTTTTCGTGGAATGCTCTATCGCCTCTGTGTTTGACGAGTAATAAGGAAAAATGAAGAGACGAAAGCATTGGTCGAGATCACGACCGGAGAGGAAGGTCGAAATCAGAAACGAAAGGGATGGCGACGTGACCTCAACGATGAACTGAGTAGGCGTGATATTTGAAGAGAATCCGGGCAAATAATCGCCGTGACCATAACTCTAAGAGACAAGCTTAACCAATGATCACAGCTGCCAAATTGTTTCAAAAAACCTGGATTGGTACTGGAACCCATTCAGGAACTGAGTAGGCGCGACAATGACTCAGTCAATCAAACATGAGTCCGCTCTAGTCTTACATTTTTAGGTGTTTGATTGACCCAGAATCTAGGTGAAAAGAGCCGGGCTGTGAAAAGGGACTTTGCTGGCCTCCAAGGCATATCAGAGAGAGGCCAGAAAATCCCCGAAAAACCATATTTCCAAGCCAAGAAATCTAGGGCCAAGTAAATATGCGAAAAGGTGCCGGAGTAAGAGGTAGATACCAAAGAAACATTAACTCTTCGTCTCGAATGAGTCCACGGATCGGGCAAAGAGCAGGAAGAGGCACCTCCTAGATTCTCCTCCACTTCCTCCTTTGCCGCCTCTGCCTCAAAAAATGACTCTCTTATATATGGCCCGTCCCCCCCCCATTCAGACTCCAGTCTCTCAATCAAGTCCACTTTCTCTCCGGACAGACAGGACGAGAGAGTATAGCCTCATAATTTCAAGTGATCTCTCGCCAGTCAGAGTGAATACGGGAAAGACGCCTTGGATGCAGACAGTGCTCCATTCAAGTCTGCATTTCTATTGTTCCTGATGTGGTTAGCAAGTCAGAGAGACATACGACCCATTGAACCAGGGATGCAAGGCAGACCCATTCATCTGGTCAGACAGGAAGAGGGAGCACGCGAAATGGAGAGAGACAGACTATTCATCGGATGCAGACCCGTGTCACTGGTGTGCGTACCCAACTTGGATCCAAGTAAAATGGGGTTTCCAAGTTGGATCCAAGTAGAATTCCAAATTGGATCCAAGCCTCGAGAATCCAACTTGGATTCAAGCTGATCCTACCCGTCGAGTCTAGCACGCACTCTGCCTATAAGGTCCCATTTTTCAGCATTGTTCTGACTGCCTTAGGGCACGAGTGCGATTGACTGTCTACGGTCCCCAGTAGGGCCGTATTTTGGATGTGACCAGCCTCACATGGTCTAACCATGCGGGGCCTTTGGTTACTGTATGAGGTTACTGTATCTCATGCAAATATCAATCAATAAAAAAGAGGGATACCGTAACCCCGCTTCCAAGTTGGATCCAAGTTGGGTACGCACACCAGAGGTGCTCCATTCATCGGTGGGTTGCCTCTGGCAGCATACTAGAGCAGTGTCGTGAGAGATGGATGGATGGTGGACCATTTGCAAGACCTGCGTCTCTCATTTCGCAATGCTCTCTCATCGATCACAGAGACGAAAGATTATAGGAATGCGAGAAGGTAATCAGAGACAGACATTTGTGATCCATTCATGGTCTTTTCAATAGCAGCATACTGAAGGAGGTAGTGAATGACATCGAAGAGCGATGGAGGACCATTTGCAAGGATGGAGCAGGAATACAATGGATGCGTAGGATTTGTGAACGAATAGCAGACGAGGAAGGAAAAAAATGAGATTCGCAGATCTGAGTGCTCTATTCATTGTCCCTGGCAGCATACTGCAGCGGAGGCAGTAGTGAATGATATTGTGGACCATTTGCATGGAATACAATGGACGCGTAGGATTTGTGAACGAATGGGGAAGTGAGACATTAGTTATGGACAGAATACATAGATAGCCAAAGAGCAACCTGTAAATGAGTATTCGGAATGGCATGCAATATTCCGAAACCATTACTCTTGAGCGCTAGATTTGTACGAATAGCAAATGTTCCAGGAACAATAGCTCCCTGACGGGTTGGTGAGATTTGGAGGTCAATAGGGCATTCGTCTTGTGGGACTGAAATACAGCCGTGATTCATGAATGAATAGAAATTGGTGCATTACAGGCACAATACAGGAACACTATGCCAGGTCCAACATCATTTGTTACATTCGCTTTCGTTGATTGAACCTTGTTTCGTACAAGAATAGCAAATGGTTCAATTAGTGCACAATACAGGAACAATATAGGCAGGAGAGTATACTTCATCATTCGTCCTCAGAATCAGAGGCATTCGTCTTCTTCGACTGACATAAAGCATGGATTCGTGAACGAATACGAGATGAGGTGAGTTCAATGACCGATGAACGAGATCTTTTGTAATGTACGATGGCATCACAGCGTGTCAGAGCAGATCGAAAACTCATTTGCGTGGCGCTCGCCCATTTCTTCACCTCTCTCTTTAATCCCTTTCCCTCCCTGTCATTTTACTATCCATTCTCCTTGCCGGCGGGTCGGCAGTGAAAAATGAGAAATTAGAAAGAGAAAAAATATTATAACATCCATAAAACATATCTCGAAAAATTTCTCTTGTAAAAAGTTCATCAAATTCTTTGTTGATCACTTTACAATGCTAGTGAAACATATATAAAATATAGTTGCTAAAAATATGGCTCCTGTGCAGAACACTGTCCAAACCCTTCCCACATAGCGATACGGTGAGTGCGTATTTTATTTTTGCCCCCTTCAGTCGCAGCATGCGAGAACGTGCTGAGAACCCTGCCATTTCCCTTCATTTGACGCCGCTCTCCCCAGTCGCGAGAGGGTAAAATGAGCCACCCTCGCTCTCTCCACATTAGAATACGAGCGCCGCGACGAACAATGGAGGCGATCCGTTCTGACACGCTGTGGGCATCAGTCATTTGGCACTGAAACACGATGCACAAGGTACGGTTGATTCATGACCGAATGCGGAATGAGATGGACTGAATGTCTGAAAGCTACCTGAACCCCGATTTCTACTAAAAAAAGGTCGAAGATGCAACGAATTGTAAACACTGGCACAGTTAATTCATAGAAACGAAGGGTAAAAGATAAAGAGTGTCAGTCATCTAAACGGGCCAAAAGATCAACGTACTCTCCGCAGAATGGCTCCTTTGCGAGAGGGGACCTGACAAAGTCTCGCTCACATTTCGCAATTCTCTCGTTTCTCTGACTGACGAGAGATAAGGCAAAATGAAGAGAACGTAGATCCGACATGGCGCCAGTCAGTAGGGCGAGGAGAGGTGTGCATTAAAAATCACACCGCCCGAGACCAATTCGGGGAATTACACTCGCTCCACGGATTCATGAGAGCATGCGAAATGAGCGGGGTCACAAACCCTGCTCGAAAAAGAGATTTGAAATCGGGACCCGTTGTCAAAATGCGTTTCACCTTGCCTGTATAGGCGCGAGCTGTGCTCTTCTATTGATTCCGGACGGTCGTTTTCATCAAAATACAACAAAAAAATATCCAATAAGATACACTCAGTATGCGAAATGAACACATTCAATGCCGGCCCTCGAGCAGACAAAAAGTAATCCGGCCTAAGAGCCGTGGTGTCTAATCCGGGAAATAAGGATCAGTGGAGGGTGGCCGGGTGGTAAGACAATTGTCGCGAATGGAGGAGAGGAAGTGAATGGACTTATACCAAGAAATTTCGTGCGATTGCGTTCTGGCAAGATGGTCGTTTTGGTCACAATCAAACAAAAAGTTACGAGCCGTGGCTACTTGGAAACATGAATACATTTTTAATATGTTAATATGTTAAAACAGATAGGTTTCACCGTCCTTTCGAAACTGAGTGGCCGAGCGAAATATAATGTGCGAAGGTTGTATGTGACCAAATATAATATCGCATCAAAAATTTCTATTTCTAGGTGGTGCCTTAGGATACTGAAAAGATAAGGGACATGAGTAGTAACATGGTTCCACTTTAGCGCGCGCTCAGGATTTCGGCGGATTTCGAGCAACTTATTCTATGTTTTCCTGCGCTTCGTCTCCCGGTGCGTAATGGTGACTGACTGAGTGGGGTTCAAACCGATCTATTTACTTTCATCTTGATTCCTCAAATGACGCGCGAATGCAACTTTAATCTGGGGGTAATTTTCGATAATCACGAGTCCTGGAGGAATCATTATGAATACTGAACAAGATTCCTGCACTAGATTGTACATGACAAGTAAGATTTGTTCTACGCCATAGACTCGAGTGCCATTACCCAACCAGGAAACGATCATGGTCGTCTAGCGTAAATGAGCCGCGCTTGCGGATTTCTGGCTCACTTCCTCCTACTTCATGGACGAATAGTGCAGAAACTAGCGTCTTGTCGGAATCTGGAAACCCATTGAACCCCTGAGAATGAAACAGAAATATTTAATGTTTGAGGTATAGAATAAGAAAAAAAAAGTGGACGCACCCAAAATCTTTCAGAACAGAAACCAGACCACAGAACCATAACTTGTTCCTCCTCCTCCTATTCTGAGGACCTTTTCCGAGGAACTGCTTTGTTGTTTCCATAACAGAAGCAGTTGAAATTTCCGCTCTGACGAAATGCTCGGAGAGAGGGGGGGCGACCGCTTTGAAAAAGTGACTGGAGGAGCTACAGGCAGAGAGCAATCCACTCTTCATCCCGAACGATCTCTCTCCGGTTAGACAAAGCGAGAGATCATGGTAAATGAAGAGAGACAGACAATGCTCTCTTCATTCCGCATGATCTCTAGCCGATTAGAATAAGCGAGAGAGCATGGGAAACGAGGAGAGTGGTCAGAAAATGTTCGCCAAAAACGACTGTCGTCAGCAGCACACGCAACGGAGTAAATCGAGCGGACTGAAAAGGGCTGGGGCTTGCGTCTCTTCATTCTGTGCACTATTTCACTCTTACTGAATCTAAGATAGCTATTTGGATCATATTTTGTAAATATTATACACTTTCTAGAGCAATGTTCCTTCACCTTAGTTTATCTCTCGCTATACAGAGAACTGAGAGATCAGGGGAAAACGAAGAGACTAGAACATGTCCCTGAATGTCGATAGCCGAGCGCATGACGGGCAAAAGTCGTTGGGCCGGTGCGTAATGCGAAACCGCAGCCTGCCAGCCCTTAGATGAATGCACAAAGCGATATAGCGCATGAACTAGAATGGGGCAAGAATGGAGTTGCTTATTCCGGAAAAAAGCATAGGTACACCACAGAAAAGGGAGTCCTAGGAACGGGCTTTTGGTCTTTGATGATATCATACGATAAACGCAAACGATAACTTTGAACGAGGTCGGGGCAAGAATGGCTTACAAGAATGGCCCGTTGGAGGCTTGTTTCTTCAATTTTGAAGGCAGAGCATCGATTCAAGGATTGCGCAACTCAGAAAACGCCGAAGAAAGAAATGAAAGCTTATTCTATCTGGCAATCCAAGGAAACGATTCAGCATAGTAAAAAGGCGCTCGCCTTTTATCCAAAACCTGTAAAGGCGCCACAATGCAAGATTTCACAACAACATTCTTTGAATCTTTGAACGCCTTTGAGCAATCGAGCAGAAATCCACGGGTTGTAAAGATAGTAAAGGCAAAGTTGCTTCACAAATGAAAGCGGTTTAACAGCCCGCCGAAGACGAACACCGCTTGGCGGTGTCACACCTGTTTGAAAAAGTTTTCTAGTACCGTCGAAAAAAACAGATATAAAAGGAGAATCGGATAGGTAGACTAGCGGGTCAATTGGGGAGGCGATACTCGAGTAAATCGGGCTTTGTGAATCGCGAAACGCGCTAAACGGCGATCCAGCAGTAATAGTCGGACAGAGCTCCGGGAACGCTCCGTGCTACTCGACTGTGCAGAGAACGCGAAGAATGAGGGGGCAAATTGTTTTTGCACGGTTTTATGACGAGTTCAGGAAATCCGATCAAAACGGCCGGCAGGTCAGAGAACATGAACAATCGAGAGAGAGAGAGAGAGAGAGAGAGAGAGAGTGAGACGCATAGAGGGCGGGTCTCCCTAGGCTCCAACGGACGTTGGTCTGTCTCTTCATTCTGCCACATCTCGCGTAAGTCAGAGAAACGAGAGAGAAAGGGAGGTAGGAAGGGTGAAGCGTTCCGTAGCCGTCGCCGGAGCAGGTTGTATGTTCGGATGAAATGGAGCGGAATGGAGACCTACTACGCGATTTCTGGTAGACGTTCGAGAAACGTTCTATGTCTTTCATTTTTCTTCATGCTCGTTTTTGTGTCACTAGCGAAAACCCGGGGCGTAGAAGGAATCGGTAGGTTGAACCTACTTGCGGCGAGAAATCATAAAGAAGAAAGTCATAAAAGCGCCGCTCTAGTAGCAAGCACAACAAGTAGTGGTAGAGCCGGCGTTTCTATCTCTCTAATCTTTTCTACGACTTTGGTTGCAAACGAAGTCTGGAAGAAAACCGGGAAAATCCCGAGTCTACACGCATCCAACTGGCTGCTCCCAACAGAGTATGACGAAATGGTTGATAGGTTCATCCCAGAGCGTATACAGTATGCATGGTGGCATGAAGGCACCCAAGAGGGAAGGAAGGAAGAACAACAAGTCGTTGAACGCCCGTGACTGACTCTATTCACGGCGCCGCCTCTCTAATAGGGCTGTCAGGGTGAAGAATTCGTCTCTTCATTCCTCGTGCTCTCTCACCGGTCAGAGATGCGAGAGAGCACGCAGAATGAAGAGACGGATTCTTCACCCTGACAGCCCTACTCTCTAACTGTCGAGAGAGCAGGCTGAATGGAGAGTGAATATTGGGCACAGAAGATCTAGGCCGGTAGACCTCGAGAAATGAGCCGCCGTCTCTTCATTTCGCACACTCTCTCGCTGGTCAGAGAAGCGAGAGAGTGTGTGAAATGAAGAGACGGCGGTATCATTTCTCGAGCTCTATAGGCCCGGAAAGGCTTTGAGGACCGAGAGATAGTTCTGCGAAATCGTTCGCAGTGCAAGAGAAAAGGTTCTAGAGAACTGTTTTGGAAGGGACGGCGCTCGGAAATAGTCCACAACCAACCGAGTGTCCTGAGATGATGTGCTTGTTTTCAGCAGCAGGGAATGGTTTCCGAGAACTATTCCATCCATTTTTATACATTTCTGAAAATCCACCGCTCAAAGATCACTAATCGTGTCATCGAGAGCGATTCGAATTCGTGATTACTGTCACGTGATTATTGTGTATTTTTGGTTTTGATGGTCTGAAGATCCATAGTGCATCGTACTCAATGAGTACATCAAATACGTGATTGATGGCACGTGATGTTTTCGAAAATACCGTTTCGAAAAATAGCTAAATTGGTCGGAAGATCCATAAATCAGATATCAGTGAACCAGGAGCAGAAGATGGCCACATTCTAGGTGGATAGTCTGCCCCTCTCAATTCGCAATGAAATCTCAGATCAAGGATGAGGCGAGAACATTTCCTTCATGATGGCTTTGGCTTTTTACCAGTCCTGATTAGCCAATTGAAGAAAGGGCATCGCGCGTGGGTTGCGAATGATTCGTCCTTTGATAATTTGAAAGATTCAGACCGGCATGCCAGGTCACAGATCACGTACAATGCGGTTGCTTGTAGTTTTTATGCACAACCACAATTCTACAATATCACAAAGCGAAATTCAGAGGACGACAGCTCCGATCCTCTGCTCACTCAAATAATGAGAATACATGGGTTTGACACGAAATACTCGCTCCTGACGCTGTTCAACATCTTATCGAGATTCAATGAAACGCATTTGTTTCTTCCGGAGAAGTGCAGAAGTGCAAGCGCAGGTTTTCCCGCTCCTTCTGGTAACTCGTAATCGCACCACATGATGCCAATCACCTCCTCTCGAAAGTGCGTCGTCGTCTCTTCATTTCACATACTCTCTCGCCACTCTGGCCGATGAGAGAGTACGTGAAATGAAGAAACGATTACTCGTATTTCGAACCCTATTCAACATCGCTGTTCAGCAGCTAATCAAGGATCATAAAGGACTCAGTTGTTCCTTACGGGGAAGTGCAGAAGTGCTTTTCCTCATTCTTCCTGGTCATTCGCAACACGTGACACCAATCACCTGCAAGTGCGTCGTCGACTTTTCTGCCCGATCCGATTCATTTAGCTCCTGATTTCTGCTCGCTCGCTGATGTGTCTCTTCTAGGGATGGCTTCGCAAGAAAGGGTCTCTTCATTTCGCCTTATCTCTTATCAGTTAGATAAACGACCTCGTTTCGCTTCCAAAAGTCGAGTAAGAATCACCCGCTGATTGGCTGCACGCGTGACATTTTTATGTACATGATCAGTAAGGAAGCATTTACTTTTGGCGTTGAATATTCTTCCGTAGTAAGTTGAATTCTCTACTGTTTCTACGACATTCGCGAAAATGTCAATTAGGAATCAACGGAACATTTCTCCCAGATAGCTAGCCTGTCCTTCCTCTTCCTCGTCCTTCCTACGTGCTTCTTCGTTGTGCTTGCATTTCTGATGATTATGTGTGTCCTCTAGCATCTCAAATGTCTGACTCTCTCCGTTTTGCATGCTCTCTCGTTTCTCTGACTGGCGGGAGATAGGCGTCTCTTCATTTTGCCTGATCTCTCATCAGTCAGAGAAGACGAGAGAGCATGGGAAATGGAGAGAGTCTCCTTATTTCCGTGACCGCTCAACGGCCGTTGAAAGCCCATCGTCGTTTGATCTGAAGAGGGGAACCCGCTTCCGGAGAGAGATTTGAGAAAAAAACATCTGCCTGATTTTTAGTCAAAAGGGACATTCGAAGTCTGAGTTACGTCTTTAATTGAATGATAGAGTCAGCAAATCCGAGCAAATGGAGCTTTCGAGAATGAATAGAATTTTTAAAGGACCAAATAATTTTCAAATATAGTAAAGGAATCCTTGATGTATTCATTTATCGAATTTCTTCCGAAGAGATCTTCACCAATTATTCAGCTGCTTGTAAGTGTGCTCTTGGTCTCTTCGCACCAGCTTTTCTCCAGAAACCCTCGTCCCCTTCGGTAATGTCAGTTTTATTTCTCACTTTCCTTCTACAAAAAATCAGGACTATTTTTGAAAAAGTTGAACCTTACATGCGTGTTCACCCTTTGCGTGTGCATATTTATCTTCCCACCTTGTGTTGTCGTATCGTGAGATTATTTTCCATTCCACGCGTAACACCTGTTTACGAACGTTCGAGGGGGGAGGAAAGGGCCGGGAGAAGGCTAATGATTTACCTGTTATGACCTTTCTTGATCCTAAGGAATCGATAGCTCGCTAACCAGCACATTTTGTAGCAAAATGCATTATACGACTCTAAAATCATTTTATGCGGAAGCATCTTAAACTTTAGATGTGATTCTTGATGCATTCCCCAGTTAAGATTTGTGCATCGATTTTCACCTGCTGAATTTCGAAAAATCTTGTCATGATGACGGACACTTTCTTACTTTTTCGTGTTTATCGAGCACTACACTCTAAGCATGTTCCGCGATCTTGAACGCATTTCCAGCTGCTGTTTAGTGTTTTCGCTCCACTCGGTCATAGTGGGAGCGAGAGTGTGTATGATATGAAGAGACAATTGCCCAAGAATTTCAAAAACTCCATCAAAATTAATCTCATCCTTGTCGGACATTGTTATCATCCTAAAATAATTCCATGGTTTTTAATTGCATCATTGATTGAATCGCTCTTGAACTAGATCTCCAGCTGCAATATGTTCACCGATTTTCACCTGCCTCCCTTCAGAATTCTCGTCTATGATCGAAGACTCCATGACGAAACTCATGATCATTTTTACCCTCATATTTTACTCTCCTGAAATTGTAACACTTACAATGTACAGTCCGGTCAGATCCCCACCTGAAAACGGGACTCCCCGGGTGTCCCCGGGTGTCCCCCCGTGTCCCCTCGCCTTTCCACGCCTCGAGCATTGGAAAAAATACGTCGAATTGTTGAAATTCGAACTCTTTTAGTCCATCCTCATCGATTCATGAAAGAAATATAAATAAAAGTATTCTTCG
The DNA here is from genome assembly GCA_900490705.1 of Pristionchus arcanus. NCBI lineage: Eukaryota > Metazoa > Nematoda > Chromadorea > Rhabditida > Neodiplogasteridae > Pristionchus > Pristionchus arcanus. The sequence continues at coordinate 346,406 of LS485264.1, forward strand.
TTTCAAGAAACAATTTTCTGAATAAACAGGTATTTGCTGCGCTCCAGCTGGACATACCGTAGTTAAGCGAATTCAAAAAAATTCAACAATTCGAAACTACGGTATGTCCAGGTGGAGCGCAAACAATATCTGATTATTCAGAATATTGTTTCTCGAACCCGAGAATATTTTTATTTTTGTTCCTTATATGAATCGATGAGGAAGGACTAGAGGAGTTCGAATTTCGACAATTCGACGAAAATTTTCCAAAACTCGAGCCGTGGGAAGGCGAGGGGACACGGGGGGACACCCGGGGACACCCGGGGAGTCCCGTTTTCAGGTAGAGATCTGACCGGACTGTATAACGCGAATATGTAGAGTACGCACTCACACTCACACTCACAGTCAGATCGAAATGAACACTTCGTTCTAAGCCTCCGTCGACTTCCGATTCCGCTTCCAGCTGCTGTTCTAATCACCTGTTTTTCCTTCAGAATTCTCGTCTATGATCGAAGACGGCTCCTCCATGACGAAACTCATGATCATTTTTGCCCACATATTTTTCTTTCCTGAAATTCTAATACCTACACTGTATAACGCGAACATGTAGAGTACGCACTCAGCACAAAATAAGCACTTCATTCTGAGCCTTCGTCGATTTCCGATTCCGCTTCCAGGTGATGTTCTAATCACCTGTTTTTCCTTCAGAATTCTCGTCTATGATCGAGGACGGCTCCTCCATGACGGACACTCCCTGCTCCGTCGTCGCTGAATACAATGAGTACGCACCGCTGCATGTGGCACAGTATATTCAGGTTTGATCTTTGATCTTTGAGGTTGATATTTAATCTTTCCATTCCATATCACGCGACGCATCCACGTTTGTTTTTCTTTTCTTTTATTTTTTGAATATGTTTATCTTTACTTTCGCATTATCTCCTTTCGAAGTTATTGCTGTCGGAGTCAACTGGTTACTCCAAATGAAACATCAGTGTTTTCAAAATGAGCGCAAGCTATACAAATGAATAATGTCCAGTTAGGTTTCGTAAGTGTTTAAAATTGCGATGAGACGGATTCTATTCAATCGGTTGTCCTTTCGGTTGTCGAAAATTAAATATATTTTTGCTTTGTTATATCGCCTTCTCATTTCTCTGGTCATCGTTATCAACTGCTAGTTTCTTTTCGAGACCATTTTCCTTTTTTTTTCAAAAAGCAAGGGAATGTGCAAAAAAGAATTACGTTAGTTGTGATTCCACTAGCGAAAATAGAAAATAATTATTCCATATCAGATTACCTTCTCCCTCATCTCCCTGGTCATCGTTGACTCCTGCTACTTTTTTTTCGAGACCTTTCTCCAATTTTTATTTCAAAAAAATCAAGGGAACGTGAAAAATGAATTACTCCCGGTTATGTTTCACGTGTGATTCAAAATCGTATTAGTCGGGGCTTATTCGGTAGTTGTTCGGCCACTAGCGAAACTAGATAGAAAGTAAATATTCCATCTAAGATCTCCTTCTCGCTCATCTCACTGGTCATCGTTGTCTACACGGCGACGCACTTTCTCTTCAAGACCATCTTCGAGACCATTTTCAAGGTGCGAAAACACTCTTTCATTTCAGATTATGGCTCGTCTCTCTCTCTCATTTCTCTGGCCGACGAGAGATAAGGCAGAATGGAGAGACGAAAGCATTGCTCCTGATTTTCGTATTTCCGCACACGTTCTCTCGCACTGTCTGATGTTTTTGAGCACTCGAAATGGAGAGAAAAGGCAAAGTATTCAGGAAATCCTGCTCACGCTCTACGTCTTCATCTTCCTGCACTCACTGTTGACAATCGTTTTGCAGGTTTCATTAATTAATTAAATTATTTAAATAATTAATTAAAATAAATTAAGGGCGGCCTAGTCTACGTTCGGATCTTCAGAAGTGACCCATGCCAAGCGCAGATCAGCAAGGTTTGTGAGATTTTTTCAAACTCAGAAAATATGAAATGAGATAAGTTTCACCGGCAGCGCATAATTCGTCGATTTTTTGCTTTCTCTAATTTCACCTCGTTGAATCATCATAAAAATAGTTTTTTCCGTCTCTTCATTTTACGTCTCACAAGTCAGAGAAACGAGAGAGTGTGTGGAATGAAGAGAGTTCATCCATTCCGTTCCAGTTGCTCTGCTACACACTCCGCATCATCCTCCGCGTGTGCATGTCTATCTTCGTCTGTATCAATCTATCGATTACTTGCCAGGTTCGAATCATTCCATCCGATCTCGGATTCATTTCAAACTATACTATCAAATTGTGTCCTAACGTACTATACAATGCATTTGCTGGGATAATCAGCACATCCAGATAAAATCAGCACAGATGATCAGAGTATCCTTCGAAAATCATGTCTTTTTCCAGAGAATCGTGACAACCTTCGTCGACTCACGGCTCGTGCACAAAATTGCGGGCAGGAGCATGATCGTGCTGTCGGTGAGATTATTTGACATATGTCATTGTCATTTCTTATTTGTCATTGTCATTAGCCATTTGTCAAACTAGCCGGCTGATAGTGCTGTGGAAACAATCGTGTGACAAATTCAGCCTGCATTTGTCCGTATTTATTGAGATGAATTATGTTTCACGAATAACTGAATACTTCTTGGCATTTCCAAATGCGATCTTGATGGCGTGTAGAGAAAGAAGCACAAAAACAGTAATTTGACTGATCCCTCCCTAGTAGAGCTCGAGAAATGATACCGCCGTCTCTCGAGAGAGTGTGCAAAATGAGGATCCGGCGGTATCATTTCTCGAGCTCTACTCTCTAGCTCGTCTACTCAACCCTCATCACGTGGGTAGCCTACCGCAACGACAGCTACACGGGACGAGTGCCGTACTGCACCGGGTCATCGGCCGATAGTCAGGATGTGAGTATTCCCATCAATATGACGGACAAAAATATGATTAGATAAGTTAGATAAGCAAGTAAAAATTGAAAAAAATTAGAAGCGAGCTAGGCCGAGTGCCGGGTCGGACAGTCAGGATGCGAGTTGCATCGTTTATACGCATTAATAAGTTAGGGAGAATGGAGGAATTGTCACCTAAATGAAGGCTTGATTATGTTAGAGTCTGAAAACTATGTAGAAGCCACGGAAAGGGTGCCGTACTGCACCGGGTCATCGGCCGACAGTCAGGATGTGAGTTTGAGATGACCTTAATCTGCCTAGAAAACGGCGAATGTACAGATTTCTTGCGAAGAAAATGTTGAATATCGTGCTAAAGAATGAAGATCTCATCCTGGGCATCCTGACAATTACACCTGAAACAACCTAATGCAAGAAATTGCGGAGTAAAAATGATCTGTAGGCACAAAAAGAAGCTCATCACAGTTTGTAATTCACAATTTCCCACTGCAGGTGAATACGTACAACATGTCCGTCCTCTTCGCCTTCGATGTGCTCACGATCATGATCGATCTCGCGCTGTTGAAGTATAATTACTACCAGATCAAGCATGAGTGAGTTTCCTCCCTCCCTAGGTTAACACATTCATCGAAAAATGTACCCCAGAACCTCTTATGTACATTTATTACCAGATTAAGTACGAGTAACCCTTGTTGTGTGCTTCAAAAAAAAGTTGTAAAGAAGACAATAATGGCATATCTAGCTATCGTGAGATTATTTTCCATTCCACTCGTAGCTGACCTTTGACGAACGTTCGAGGGGGCGGAGAAGGGAAGAGGCCGGGAGGAGGCGGTAGATCAAGCGTCCTCCTCCCCCCTTCCTCTTCCCTTCCTCTCTCCCAGACAATCAATAGCTCGCTAA